>CM064546.1:15915840-16089128 GCA_032716605.1 Paralithodes platypus | reverse complement strand
AGTACTGCTGACTGATAGTTTTTCTCTCTTCTATCTTGGCTAATTCTATTTGCTGCTGGATCTTCTTAGCTAATTCGAGCTGAAGCAATAATTCTGGAGTTAACCCTTGAGGAGGTGAAGGTGCTACAATGTTTGAAATTACCGGTGGTCCCCCCAAGGGGGGGGCAACCCCCACCCCTGCCAAAGGTGGTCACCCACCAACTGGTGGGAAGGTTACAAAAGGGGTCGGCAAAACAACTGGGGGATGGCTGGGGGGGAGTCGAGTGTAGGGGGGAAGCATGGGCCGGAAAAGGGCTTCTGGAAGCCAAGTAAAACCCAATATTCGGTCACCAAAGTCACCCCTGCCCAGCACCCCCCACGTTAAAAGTTAATTCCCCGGGTTTCATGGCTGTGCTAGTAACCGGCATGACCGCCGATTACAGCAGTGGGCCAGGCAATGAAGGGGTGGGGGGGACCGTTTTTACCGATTCACCACCTTCCTACCGCTCCGGCAGATAAAGGGCCATTTGTGCAAAAAAAATATCCTAAGGCAATTTCTACTCCCTAAACTCACAGTTTTTCACACTGATTTAAAAACCATTATTCATCATAACTGGTGTTCCTTCAAGTTTCGACATTACGTACCTGTGTTCTACCATTTCTCCTTTTTTTCTTGATTTTTTCCGGTAGTTAAAACGACCCCATTGGATGCTCCCACAAAAAAATTTCCCCCACACCCTCAATATTCCAGGAAAACAAAGGAAAGTTGGACCCACAAACTCTTATTACCATTGTTATCAATATACACACAAAAATTCTCGGAAATACTCAGGGCTATACTATGGTTTTGCAAAACAAAATTATTATTGCTGATTCCCCGCAAAATATTCCCCAAAACAACAAATGTTCCCTGCTAATAAATGTAGGTTCACCAAATCCTAGGTAAAAGTCGCCATTTGTTACGACTGAGGTTTAAATGTATCAGGGCTCTAATTCATTGGACTAGTACTGGCATAAATGCTACAACGGAAAGCGCTAGATCCAACCTCTGATGTATATTCCCAGTGAACAAAGAACACAAATACTCTACAGAGTTCTATATGTAATAATAGGTTATTAAAACTCTCAATAAATGTGCGTCTACTCTAGGCTTAATGTTATGTGAAAACAGCCTATTACTACCTATAACCGAAGGTGCTTGGTTATGGTATGCAAAGTAAGGTGATAAGAGAAGTTACAGCTTACGTTACTTTAATCAATAAATGTCATGCACTCCTGCATGAAAGAAAGTGCACTAAAGTCCCTCAACACCAACAAGGAATCTTCTTTAAATGTTAGATGCTATAAAGATGCTCGTATCGGAAATGGAACCCAAAAAGGCAGGCAGCGGAACAATGCTCGTGCAGGCTATGCACACAAAAAGGCAGGATATATAATGCAGTCGGGGCCAAAAATATCCTAAACGCTACAACAACAATAATAATCGCCACGACAATTGCAGTATTCCTATCAACAAAAAGAGCCTAAGTCGTTTGTGTCTCCATACATCAAACTAGGCTGCGAAATGCTTGTGTAATCATAAATGGGTATGCATAAAAAGAGTAATTAGGTTAATATACTTAATGTCTACTGTGACTGATAAAGTCTAGCTAGAGTCAATGATACGAGATACTGGTGCGCATGGCATGCCGCATAGCCTAGTGCAAATCTCAAGTCTGTGCGTCAAATATTACGTTATAGGGAAGGGTAGCTCTCTTGAGAAACCTTAATACCGAAGTATCAAGCGTTCTCCTGGCGTACCTCAAAGACAAATAATTGAGACTAGAACAGTGCAGAATGGTATAGGCAAAAAGCCCTCATTCGTGCATGCTCTATTCTCAATGGCACACAGACTAGAATTTACCCAATCAACTCCAGTTCTCAGGTATGTTGTGCAGCTTTTAACTAAAGCCAGCACTCATCGGAAACAATACCTTATAATATCAGACCCCTAGTCTAGCATTATCTAATCCAGCAGAACACTAATACTTATAGGAAGCAGTACTGAACAATATGGATGCTAACCAATACTTCGTGATCAACTTATCTTAACAACTAAACATACATAGGTTATATCAGACCTTAACGCACAATACAACTGGCCAGCATGAAGCTGATTTTGCAGAGTTAACCAGAGGGGATATAGTCTTAATAAAAGGTGGTGAAAGATATGAAAAAAGAGAGAGGTAGGCAGAGGAAAAGATTCTCAGGCGAAGAGCGGGAGACAGGTAGCAAGGGATAAGATAGATGCGTTCTAGAAACCAGATCTGAGGGAGAGAGTGGCGAGGAACCTGTATATATACCGTGACTAGTTTGCACCGCGCAGAGTACAGCGGTAACAAGTCCTCTAGCCACTAGCAAAGAAGCTAGCAACATGGTAAGGACCTCCCTCAACCAACCCCCATGAGGCAGGCAGCCGTGACGTCATCGAGCGGGACAAAAACACTGCGCCCCCCTCTCACTCTGTTCTACTCTCTCTCTCTCTCCCAGATCCCATCATTACTAGTTAATGATAAAACATATACTATACAATTAAATATATAAAGCCTTGACATGGGTGAAAACAAAGAGCCTTTCTGGACTGCCCATGACACAAGCTTTCATATGAAATAAAGCACACCCTAATACATAAACTGTAGCCACATCCACTGCCATGGCGATCCTAGCGAGTCACTGTAGGACAAGCCATGCGGTTCTAACGGAGTGGTTAACGTCACAGTGTGTATAAATATGTGTGTGTGTGTGTGTGTGTGTGTGTGTGTATGTATGTATGTATTAGCTTTTTTCTGGACCTCCTTCTCCCTCGTGTTTAGCATATTAGTTTTGAGATCCACTAGTTTGTCGATTTTAAGACTTTTCGCCCCATTTCTTTGTCAATATCAAGACCTTTCGTGCCATTTAGATGTCGATTTTTTCCTGACGAGCGATAGCGAGCCTGTAATTTGAAAAGGAACTGGCATTCGGCTTTCCTACCAAAATATATGTACAACCATATCTTGAAAGGGGGTCTAGGGGGTGCTATTTTATGCTTGATGGACGTCTAGCGATTGAACTCAAAGATATATTAAATAAGTAAATACATTGACCAAAAAACAAGCACTAACCCCTTAACCCCTTCATAACAGAGCCGTCATTTTCAATGTATTCTGGCTATGATTAAACAGTTATATTTAGCTTAGGAAGGACATGAAGAACTTAAAACGCTTCAAATTATCTCGAGTCTCCCTTTTAACTACCACAGATCCTTCCTTAGTTATATATAAACGTCTAGATATCTTGAACTAATAGAAAAAGTCATGCTCGGTAATGAAGGGGTTAACCTACAGACTCCAACATTGTGCTACTATTTCTGGATATGAACACCAACAAGTAAGGTACAATCGGATGCCATAATCTCTAGCCCTACCATGTATATTTGTGGACCCTCTTCGTTTTTGTGTATGCAAATATAACTATCTTGATTGATTTGTTGATAGAACTTGCTTATCAATAAATATTATATATAGTTTTGTAGTTGATGTATGGAAAATGTTATTGATATATTCGTTTTCAGTGATGCAGTTTTATATTTAAAATTAGGTGAAGTCCACGAATATTTATGAGTGGGCTAGAGACTATGGTATCCGAGAGTACAATCGGCCTAATACGAGATGTCTCGGCACCAATTGGGATTTGATCAATAATTGGTATCAGCAATATTTACACACGATTTCTTCTTTTTGAGTGATATATACCAACATGTTCCTACACTTACCCACCCTATTCAACATCTGACAGGCATTTGTTTACAGCACAGAGCGAGCCAAACGTAATGACAGTTGAGATATGACTTCTTAGCGCCACCGTACATCCCTGAAGCTAATGATATAGTGTCAAGGGGGCCCACCTCGCTTTTTTTTTTTATCTTTCTCTCCCTCTCTCTTTAGCTTGTATCCATTCGGTCCCATTCAGCCTACTATCTTAAGACGTTTACCCCCATCCAGGTGTCATTATTTTCCTGGCGAGCGGTAGGGAGCCTGCATATATATATTTTTTTTTTTGACAAGCTAAATTTGTACATTTTTCAATAGAAACATTTCTCCGGCGAGGCCGGATTTCTCCATACAATGCTGGCTCGCCATCCCTCGCCAGGAAGAAATTGACACATAGAAGGGGATAAACATCTTAAAACAGTTGGCTGAATAGGGCCGAATGGATACAAGCCAGAGAAAGAGAGAAAAAACCAGGTGACCCCCCCCCCCCCCTAGTGGGGAGATTGTAGGCACCAATCGATCAGGGCTAGACCCAGGTGAGGTTATAGGCATGTGATAAAGAGTCGCTGGAACTCCTGTTACATATGCTTGGCCTCTCTTACTGATTTTCTTTGTGCCTCATTTACACTGAGAGCAATCCAGCTAGCTCTTACAAACACCTTCTCATCCTATTCACTTCACTACACTAAACATGCACACCACACTTCATTCTTCCACACCAAAATTAAAACAAAATATGATTAATTATAGCCCAGCCTCGGAGTCCCCAGGGGGGGGGGGGGGGGACCATAAATGCCCCCACACCCGACCGACCATCCCCTGACGACCCCACAAAATTACCTGGACCTCGGCCTGTTACTCTTTCTATTGATTTCTGCAACATTCGCAGACTTTCCTCTAACTTTCACTCTGTTAAACACCATCTCTCCTCCTACAAACCTGCTCTTCTCTTCCTCACCGAAACTCAGGTGTCTGCAGCAATATCCAGCAGCCCCTTCTCTGTATCCTCCTACTTTCTCTATCCTAGTTTCAAAGCCAAAGGCGGATGTTGTGCATATGTGCACAACAAACTCACTTGCTCTCGTGTTCCCGATTTCGACTCCTCTGAATTCTCAACTTTATGGCTCAAACTTTCCTGTCATTCTCTTACTAAATATTTCTGTGCTGTCTATCTTTCCCCTAACTCTAAGAACTTTCTCAAATTCTTTGACTATTGAAACTCTACAGTGGAGCACATTCTATTCATTTCTCCTTTCTCAGAAATCTCCATCTTAGGAGATTTCAACGTTCACCACCGCCAATGGCTCTCCTCTCACACTACTGACCCACCTGGTGAACAAGCCTACGTCTTTTCTATCCTAAATGACCTAGAGCAGTTAGTTCAGCAACCCACCCGTATCCCGGATCGCATCGGAGATCGGCCCAACATTCTTGACTTGTTTCTAACTTCTAACCCTTCTTCTTATACTGTTGATCTTTTCTCTCCTTTGGGCTCCTCCGACCATAAACTTATCTCTGTCACCTGTCCTATCTCTCCAGTACGGCCACCCGATCCTCCTAGCCGGCGGCGCTTGTGGCACTTCGGCGCTGCCGACTGGGAGGCTCTCCGTCAGTACTTCTTTGATTTCCCATGGAATGATTTCTGCTTCCGTGGCCGGGGACCCTCGGAGAGTGCTGAACGCATTACCGAGGTAATCCTATCGGGCATGGAAGCATACATTCCATTCTCTTTCTCTCAGACTAATGCTAAAAAATCTTGGTTTACTCACGCCTGTTCTACTGCTGTCCGCAATAAGGAGGAAGCATTCAAACGGTACCGACGCCTTATAACTCAAGACTCTCATTCTTCCTATGTTTCTGCCCGGAATCAAGCCAAATCTGTTCTTCGACTTGCCAAACACTCTTTCATCAATAAAAAATGCACTGAACTATCCAACTCTAGCTCTTCCCAAGCTTTCTGGCATCTAACCAAAAACCTCTCCAACAATTTATCTTCCTCGTCTTTCCCTCCCCTTTTCCACTCTGATGGCACAACCATCACTTCTTCCTCTGACAAAGCTAAACTCTTCGCTCAAACTTTTGCTAGGAACTCAACCTTGGATGATTCCGGTGCTATTCCTCCCTCTCCACCCTCCTCTCTCTTACTTATGCCTAATATCCTAATCTCTTCTAAAGATATACTTTTTACCCTCTCTGGGCTTAATACTAATAAGGCGTACGGTCCGGACGGTGTTCCTCCTGTTGTTCTCAAAAACTGTGCTTCCGTGCTGACTCCCTGCCTAGGCAAACTCTTTCGTCTCTGTCTATCCTCTAACGTCTTCCCTTCATGCTGGAAATTTGCTCACATTCAACCTGTCCCAAAGAAGGGTGACCGCTCTCAACCCTCCAACTATCGTCCAATTGCTCTCATCTCTTGTCTTTCTAAAGTTTTTGAAACTGTTCTTGCTTCCAAATTTCTTAAGCATTTCTCTTCTCATAATCTGCTCTCAGATCGCCAGTATGGCTTCCTTAAGGGTCGCTCTACTGGTGATCTTCTTCCATATCTTACTAACTCTTGGTCATCCTCCTTTCGGGAATTCGGTGAGACTTTTTCTATTGCACTAGACATATCGAAAGCCTTCGATAGAGTCTGGTACAAAACTTTAATTTCTAAACTACCCTCCTTCGGTTTCTATCCCTCCATCTGTGCCGTTGTCTGTAATTTCCTTTCCGGCCGTTCCATAGCCGCGGTTGTGGACGGCCATTGTTCACTTCCTCACCCTATAAACTCTGGTGTTCCTCAGGGCTCTGTCCTATCTCCTATTCTCTTTCTAATTTGTATAAATGATCTCCTCAACTGTACCTCAATTCCCATCCATTCATATGCAGACGACTCAACCTTACACTACTCCATTAGTTTTTCAGAATGCCCCAGCCAGCAATCCCTCAATGACAAACGTAAAGAAGCCATAGAACTCTTAAATTCTGATCTAAATACTATCTCCAATTGGGGCAGAGGAAACCTTGTTACCTTTAATGCTTCCAAAACCCAATTTCTCCATCTATCTACCCGTCAGGAGCTCCCAGCGGACTATCCCTTATTCTTCAACAATACAAAAATCAATCCTTCATCTTCTCTCAATATTCTTGGAGTCTCTTTTTCTTCTGCTCTCAGTTGGAAGGACCATATTACCAGTCTTGCTAAGGCAGCCTCCCAGAAGCTGGGTGTGCTCAACCGCCTTAGGGGGTTCTTTTCCCCTGCACAGCTTCTTGCTCTGTACAGGGGCATAGTGCGTCCTTGTATTGAGTATTGTTCACATGTGTGGGGAGGGTCCTCTCACACCGCTCTCCTAGACAAAGTTGAAAGGAAGGCCTTTCGTATCATTAACTCCCGTCCACTCACTAACTCTCTGCAATCTCTCTCTGTCCGCCGCAATGTTGCATCTCTCTCGCTATTCTATCGCTACTATAATAATCAATGTTCCTCAGAGCTTTCCCAGTGTATACCACTCCTTTATGTAGGGCACGTGGTACCCGTCTTGCAACTCAATCCCACCCCTACTCTGTGCAACTCTCCAACCCAAGAGTGAAATGTTACTCTCAAACTTTCTTCTACTCAACAGCTGAGCTCTGGAACTCTCTCCCAGAATCAGTCTTTCCCTCTTCCTATGACTTAAATTGCTTCAAACTCCGTGTGTCCAGGCATTTTGGCTCGAACATCCCTTGATTTTGGCCCTGTCACTCTTTCAACTATGGGGGAGGCACTGCTATAGGCAGTTCTGCCTTTTGCCTCCCTCAATCACATAGGGAAAAAAAAAAAAAAAAAAAAAAAAAAAAAATGGAGCAGCAAGGTGGTGGGAGCTGTCGAAGGTATATAGAGCCCCACACTTAAGGCGGTATCACACGAGCGTTTTTTCACTCAACATTTATCTTCAACACTGATCTGGCAGCTTATGAGGTCAAACATTTTAAGTATTTCGGTTACCTAAGTTCACCTAGCAACAGTCTAGTCTCCGATTCCAGTGTAAAATATTCCAGAAACGTTGTCAGAAAAATGTTGATCATCGAATGTTGACTATAAAAGCTCTCGTGTGATACCGGCTTTTAAGGGACCCAACTTCGATTTTGTTTTCTCTTTCTCTCCCTCTCTCTTTGACTTTTATCCATTCGGCCCAATTCAGCCTACTGTTTTAAGACGTTTACCCCCATCCAGGTGTCAATATTTTCCTGGCGAGCAGTAGCGAGCCAGCATATACAGTATATATTTTTGATATGACAGCAAGCTAAATTTGTGAATTTTTCGATAGAAAAATTTCTCCGGCGAAGCCGGATATCTCCATACAATGCTGGCTCGCTATCGCTCGCCAGTAAGAAATCGACACATGGGTGGGGATCTATCTATCTATCTATTGCCTGACGCCGTGATCCCCGAAGGGGTGGCCACGAACGAACCGCCCCCATGCACCTCTGTCCCCAGTCAGTCGACGCCCCTCCCCCCAACCAGCACCGCCTTCGTTCATGTACTTCCTCACTCCATCCTTCCACCTCATATTCGGTCTACCTCTCCCCCTCTGTCCCTCCACCTCGCTCTCGTACACCCTCTTAGTCATTCTCTCGCTTTTCATACGTTCCATATGGCCGAACCATCTCAAGTTGTTCCTTTTCACACTTTCCAGCACATCTACCTCCACACCACACCTCCTTCTTACTTCCTCATTAGTCTGTCTATCCCTCCATGTAACTCCGCACGCACTCCTTAAGTAATTAATTTCCACTGCTCTCACTCTTTGGTCTGAGTCTCTCAACCAACGTCCATGCTTCGCTTCCGTAAGTCAGTGTCGGGATTACCACACTGTCATGCAAGGACTTCTTCACTTCCATACTGACCACCCTATTTCTTGTTACTGCTTTTAGCGTTCCTACAACCCTCTTCCCCTGTTGTACCCTCTCCCGCACCTCTTCATCCATAGTCCCATCTTTACTCAACACACTGCCCAGATACTTAAAAGAGTTGACGATCTCCATAGCCTGACCGTTCAGCTTCACCTCACACTCTGTGACTTCACCCCTTTCGAAGACCATAACCTTGCTCTTCCCCGTATTTACCTTCAAATTCCGTTTTTCGCACACTGTTCCAAACTCATTTACCAGACCCTGCAACTCCCATTCATTATCACTCATCAGAACTGTATCATCCGCAAACAGCAGTATAGGTAGCTTCCACTCAATTCCCTCCCTTTTCAGCGATACACCAACATCCACTGCTCTTGATAGTATTTCTTTCATAACTCCATCCATATATACAGTAAACAACCACGGGGACATCACACATCCCTGTTTCAAACCAACATTCAGGTCAAAGAACTCGCTCTGCTCACTCTCCACACGTACTGCCGCCTTTGCACCCTCATACATGCTCTTCACTGCTTTCAGCAACTTGCCCTCTACTCCGTATATTCTAAGTACTTTCCACAAACCTTCTCTATCCACTCTGTCATAGGCCTTCTTCAAGTCCATAAAGGCAACATACACCTTTTGTTTCTTCTCCAGATACTTCTTCACAACACAATTCAGGGTAAAAATCTGATCTACACATCCTCTTCCCTTCCTAAAAACCTCCCTGCTCGTCGCCTATCCATTTCTCCGTTCTCACTCTCACTCTCTCAATCACTACCCTACTGTATACCTTCCCTACTACGCTTAGAAGACATATTCCTCGGTGGTTACCACACACTCCTCTTTCCCCTTTGCCCTTATATAGGGGGACTATTATGCCAGTCTTCCAGTCATCGGGTGCACTCCCCTTCTCCCATGCTAGTTTGCACATTTTCCATACCCATTCTATCACTATCTCACCACCATACCTCAACATTTCCCCACACACTCCATCTGTTCCTGGTGCTTTCCCCAACTTCACTCTTTTCATGGCTTCCCACACTTCTGACCTCCTGATCCCCACCTCCTCCTCCACTACTAGGACAAAAGAGAGGAATATATAGAAAAATTAGAAAAGGCGAAATTCACCTACTTGCTTACTATCAGAATCTATCAAGACAGGTAAAAAAGGATATTAGGAAAGAAAAAAGAAATTATGAAATTAAGGTTGCCAATGACTCAAAAAATAATCCTAAAGCTTTTTACCAACTATATAAATCCAAGGTTAGAGATGTAATTGGTCCCCTTAAAACTTCGATAGGAGAAATGACAGACAATGATTTAGAAATTTGCAGTACATTGAATAGTCAATTTCTTTCCGTTTTCACTAATGCAAATTTGGCACAGTTTCCAGAAGTCCGTAAGGTATATAGCGATAGTATAGAAAATAGGTTAAGTACGGTTACTATAAGTAGAAATGATGTGCTTCAGGAAATTGACAGACTGAAACCTCATAAATCGCCTGGTCCTGATGAGGTATATGCTAGAGTATTAAAAGAATGTAGGGATGAGTTAAGTTACCCATTAACATTTTTATTTAACAAGTCATTGGAGACGGGTATAGTTCCAGAAGCTTGGAAGCTTGCAAACGTAGTTCCGATCTTCAAAAAAGGTGACAAATCAATAGCATCCAATTACCGTCCCATTAGTCTTACATCAATCATAGGAAAGCTACTAGAGTCAATTATTGCTAGTAAAATTAGAAACCACTTAGATACATTTAATTTAATAAATTCTTCTCAGCATGGATTCACTCAGGGACGTTCTTGCCTTACTAATTTGCTTAGTTTTTTCTCAGAGGTATATGAAGCAGTAGATAATGACAAGTCATATGATATAATGTTTAGATTTCAGTAAAGCTTTCGACAGAGTCCCCCATGAGAGATTGAAGAGAAAGGTTGAGGCGCATGGAATAGGTGGGGCGTTGTTGGGATGGATTAGGTCATGGATAATTGGTAGGAAGCAGAGAGTCAGCATAAATGGTACGAAGTCAGAATGGGGAGCAGTCAAAAGTGGTGTCCCCCAGGGATCTGTATTAGGTCCTCTGTTGTTTGTTATATACATAAATGACCTTGATTTAGGTATAACTAGTAGGATAAGTAAATTTGCAGACATTACCAAAATGGGGAGAACAATTGATTCAGATAGAGATATAGAGTGCCTCTAAAGGGATCTAGATACCTTACACGAATGGTCAGTAAATTGGCAGATGAAGTTTAACATTGACAAATGCAAGGTATTAAAGATAGGGAAGATGCATACAAATGTTAAATATAAACTAGCTAATGTGGAATTAGAAAACTCGAATTGTGAGAAAGATCTAGGTGTGTTTGTTAGCAATGATTTGAAGCCTAGACAACAGTGTATAAGCGTTCGAAACAAGGCAAACAGGATTCTCGGGTTCATCTCAAGGAGTGTGAGTAACAGAACTGCTGATGTTATCTTAAAACTTTACTTGTCATTAGTGAGACCCCATATGGATTATGCTGTTCAATTTTGGTGTCCTTATTACAGAATGGACATAGATTCATTGGAGAGAGTACAACGTAGAATGACAAAAATGATCCATAATATTAGAAATCTTCCGTATAAAGAAAGGTTGAAGAAATTAGGCTTACATTCGTTAGAGAGACGCAGAGTTAGAGGGGATATGATAGAGGTGTTCAAGTGGGTTAGTGGGATTAACAAAGGGGACATGACAAATGTACTAAAGCTCAGTGATAGCGAAAGAACTCGTACCAATGGTTTCAAATTAGATAAATTTCGTTTCAGAAAAGATATAGGCAAATATTGGTTTGGTAACAGAGTTGTAGATGGGTGGAATGGACTACCAAGTGCTATAGTGGGATTAAAAACGATAGGGAGCTTTAAGATAAAATTGGATAAGCATATGGACGAGAAGGGTTGGGTGTGAAGGGGGATCAGCAGGGTTGGGCCAATCAGCGCTCTGCAGACCCCCGTAATCCTGCGTTAATCTCTAACCGGTTTGGTAAGGTGATCCTCAGGGTATTAGAGTGTTGAGCCTATAATTGGGCTTTGTAATTGGGGTTGTGTGGGACAGGGATCTGCCTTGCTTAGGCCAATCGGCTTTCTGCAGACTCCCATTTTCTTATGTTCTTATGTTCTTATGAAGATCAGATTTTTACCCTGAATTGTGTTGTGGAGAAATATCTGGAGAAGCAACACAAGGTATATGTTGCCTTTATGGACTTGAAGAAGGCCTATGACAGAGTGGATAGAGAAGACATGTGGAAAGTACTTAAAATATACGGAGTAGATGGCAAGTTGCTGAAAGCAGTTAAGAGCATGTATGAGGGTGCAAAGGCAGCAGTATGTGTGGAGAATGAGTAGAGCAATTTTTGTTTACCTGAGCGTTGTGTTGAAACAGGGGTGTGTGATGTCCCCGTGGTTGTTTACTGTATATATGGATGGAGTCCTGAAAGAAATACCGGTACTAGGAAGAGCAGTGGATGTTGGTGTATCGCTGAAAAGGGAGGGAAATAAGTGGAAGCTGCCTATACTGCTGTTTGCGGATGATACAGTTCTGATGAGCGATAATGAATGGGAGTTGCAGGGTCCGGTAAAGGAGTTTGGAACAGTGTGCAAAAAACGGAATTTTGAAGGTAAATGCAGGGAAGAGCAAGGTTATGGTCTTCGAAAGGGGTGAAGTCACAGAGTGTGAGGTGAAGTTGAATGGTCAGGCTATGGAGATCGTCAGCTCTTTTAAGTATCTGGGCAGTGTGTTGAGTAAAGATGGGACTATGAAGAAGTGCGGGAGAGGGTGCAACAGGGGAAGAGGGTTGTAGGAACGTTGAAAGTAGTAACAAGAAATAGAGTGGTCAGTATGAAAGTGAAGAAGTCCTTGCATGACAGTGTGGTAATCCCGACACTAACTTACGGAATTGAAGCATGGACGTTCGGGAAGAGACGCAGACCAAGAGTGAGAGCGGTGGAAATGAGTTACTTGAGAAGTGCGTGCAGAGTTACATGGAGGGATAGACAGACGAATGAGGAAGTAAGAAGGTGTGGTGTGGAGGTAGATGTGCTGGAAAGTGTGAAAAGGAACAACTTGAGATGGTTCGGCCATATGGAACGTATGGGAAGCGAGAGAATGACTAAGAGGGTGTACGAGAGCGAGGTGGAAGGACAGAGAGGGAGAGGTAGACCGAAGGAGAGGTGGAAGGATGGAATGAGCAAGTATATGAATGAAGGCGGTGCTGGTTGGGAGGAGGGGCATCGACTGCCTGGAGACAGAGGTGCATGGGGGTGGTTCGTTCGTGGCCACCCCTTCGGGGATCACGGTGTGAGGCAATAGATAGATATATATATATATATACTGTATATATATATATATATAATATATATATAGTCTGTATATATATATATATAAATATATATATATATATACAGTATATATAAAGAGAGAGAGAGAGAGAGTATTATATACCGATAAAGTAAAGAAAAACAGATGGCGAAAATTCATGAGTGAAAAAATAATATAGAAAGAACTATGAAAGAAATAAGAAAACGCCAAGTGCTGATAACAAAAACACCAATGAAAACATTTAAGTTTTTTAGGGGTGTCAGTAGAAAAGCCAGAGATTTATCAATTGACGTTGACTCTATTTGGACCTCCCCTGTTTTGCTTCATTTGCTTGGAGATTTTAAGACGTTTCGCCTCACTAGTTTGGCATTAATAAGACGTTTCATCCCATTCAAGTGTCAATTTTTATCTGGGCGCGCGACAGCGAGCCTGTAACTTATAAGAAATCGGCCAGGACAGTTTTCTATCGAAAAATTTACAAATTTAACTTGAAGGGGGTCTCGGCGGATTTTTTTTTAGTTTGAAGGAAGTCTGGGAAGGCGATTTGTTAGCCTAAGAAACTAAATAACATATGTTGCTCGAAAATGGCAGCAGCAAGCATGTGTGTAAGTGTATACAAACTGTAAGTGTATCAAACTACTGTACTAACTACCCGTCAATACCACCAACAAAGACCCAAAGACCTACTGAAGGAACCAAGTGGGGGGGGGGGGGATTAGTTGTTAATTGTCTAGAGTGGTTCCGGCGTTAATATATATATATATATATCCTATACACACACACGGTACGGGTATATTACTTTGAAGCCCTAGACCCTTTCAAAATAGCAACAAGATAACTACAGATTCCCCTTTACGTTGATACTTATTTTGGTATAGACATATTCGAAGGCCGGTTTCACCTTAAGGGTAGGAAGACCGTTTTTTTGGATCCCCTTCTCCCTAATGTTTAGCCCCACTAGCTTTGAAATTATAAAACGTTCGTCCCATTAGTTTGGCGATTTTAACACCTTTCGCCCCATTTCGTTGTGAATTTTAAGACCTTTCGTGCCATTTAGGTGTCGATTTATCCTGGCAAGCGATAGCGAGCCTGCAATTTTAAGAGTAATCGGCCTTTGGCCGGGACATTTTTCTATCGAAAAATATAACAATTTATCTTGAAGGGGGTCTAGGGGGTGGTTTTCTAGGCATAATGGAGGTCTAGCGAGGAAACTAAGAAAATATATGAATAAATGAATTATTAGACAAAACAAACGGCCAGTCTCCCCTTATTGCTATCGTTCGCCAGGTACAAGTCGACACGTGAATGTTGTGGAATGTTCATAATTGCCAAACTAAAGAGGCGAAACGTTTTAACCCTTTGAAGACTTTGACTCATTTTGACAATTTATTCTGGCTATCATTAGGCGATTTTATACAGCTTAGGAAGGAACTGTGGGAATTAAAAGGGTAAAGACTATCTCAATTAACCCTCCGCCTTCCATACACGTACCTTCTTAATCTTAATAATATCGCTAATAACAGCCAGAACACAGAAAGGAAATGGCGTCCTAGTATCTTGAAAGCATTAAGGGGAGATGGGTCGTTTTTCCAGACCCCCTTCTCCCTCATGTTTTGCCCAATTAGTTTTCAGATTTTAAGATGTTTGCCCCATTAGTTTGTCGTTTATAAGACTTTTCGCCCCATTTCTTTGTCAATATTAAGACCATTCGTGCTATTAAGGTGTTGATGTTTTTCCTGGCGAACGATAGAGAGCTTGTATTTTTTTACATTTTTTCTACCGTAAAATGTACAAATTAATCTAGATGGATGTTTTTTTAAGTTTGATGAGGTCTAGGCAGAAAACTAATACAAATTACATATGTACCTGTATATATATATATATATATATATATATACTGTATATATATATATATATATATACTGTATATATATATATATATACATATATATATACAGTATATACAGTAATATATATATATATATATATATATATATATATTATATACATATCTATATATATATATATATATATATGTATATATTAATGACCCACCTAGCATCATGGTGTTAGTAAAACCAATAACTGGGCTGCCTATCAAATTCCCCCCCCCCCCCTCTCTGCCTCCAACCCAGCCCTACTATACCCTGTTCCAAGTAGGTAGTCCAGAAATCGTGAACCCTAACCTCTGTAACTCAATAAAGGGCTATAGCAAATGGGCTGTAAATGTCCACACTTATTCCCTGGCTGACCCTTCCCACATGGTAGAAATATTAGCTGGATTAGGATTACTCTAGTTGGCCAAGGGAGAGAGCTGAAATTATGGTCCAGGGATATGAGCAGGTTTAACCCGATTTCGTCCGAGAAATCCCCCCCCCCCCCCTCCCCCCCGAGGTGGGGGGGACTTTATCAACTTTCGCTGTTTTGCTCTATTATTTTGGTGGATTTTATGACGCTTTACATGGTTTGGCGAAGACGCTTCAGGGGAGACTGGCCGTTTGTTTGGTCTATTAATTAATGTATTCATATATTTGTTGATTTTCCTCCCTAGATCTCCATCAAGCTTAGAAAAACACCAACTAGACCCCCCTTCAAGATAAATTTGTACATTTTTCGGTAGAATAAATTCCCGGTCGAAGGCCGGTTCCTCTTAAAAATGCTCGCCAGGAAATAATCGACACCTAATTGACAACGAAATGGGGCGAAAGGTGTTGAAATCGCCAAACTAATGGGCCGAACGTCTTATAATCTCAAAATTAGTGGGGTTAACATTAGGGAGAAGGGGGTCCAGAAAAAGGGTCTGCCTCCCCTTAACCCCCATTCATGTGTCGATTATTTTTAGCTAGCTGGTAACTTATTCTTCTCTTCTCTTCCCCCTCTTCCCTCCTTTTTTTCTTCTCCTCCTCCTTTATCTTATTCTCTTTCTTCCCCCCTCCTCTTCCTCTTATTTTCTGTATTATCATCTCCTTCTCCTCCATCTCCCTTGTGCCCTCTTCCCCCTCCTCTTCTTCTTAGTGTTCTTTTTCGTTATCATTATCAGTATCTTCTTCCTCCTATTTTCATTCTGCCCCCTTCTCCTACGCTTCCTCCTCCCTCCCTCTCCCCTTCTTCTCCCCTCCTCCTCCTTCTCCCACTCTCCTTCTACCAACCTCCTCCTCCTGCCGCTCCCCCACTTCCCCCCTCCTCTCCCTCCCCCCTCCTCCCTATCCTTTCCCACTCCTTCCTCTCCCACTTCCTCGCCTACCATCTACCCATCCTCCCCCTCCTCTCCCCCACCCCGTTATCTTTCCTCCTCCACCTCCTGAGAGCCAGTAATTAAATAGAGTGGCCCGGGAGAGACTAGAGGTTCATTCTGCCCTCCATCATCAGGGGCTTTAATAATAACAACAACAACGACCTATGAGAGAGAGAGAGAGAGAGAGAGAGACTAGAGGTCAATTCTGCCCTCCATCATCAGGTCCTTTAATAATAACAACAACAACGACCTACAAAGGAGTACAAAGGAAATCAAGCAACAACAGGTCTAGTGACCCTTCTAGGCTGCTTGTCCTCCAAAACACTGAGGATCAAGTGTCCAAACAGTGGTTTAGAGTGGGTAAGGGATCATTGGAAAGGGAACTACTGCCCTGGAACTAATGTCCGTGGCAGGATTAGGAAGTTAGTAGGGGACAGATGGGTTAGTAACTGAGGGGGGGATAAAATAAAGTTATTCATTTACAAACGCAGTCAGTCGCGGGTTTGATGCGAGATATTTGTCTAGGGAGTTTAAATGAATCAACAGTGCTGCAGTCTATAACGTCTCGGGGAAGCCCATTCCACAAGTTGACAACTCGATTGAAGAAGAAATTCTTAGATTCGTGTGAGTTAAAAGATTTACCAATAATTTTGCAACCGTTTCCCCGTGTGTAATTAGATTGGTCGATAGTGAAGTACTTACTACAGTTCATATTGTCGATGCCTTTGATGATTTTGAACACTTGAATTAAGTCACCTCATAATCTGCGCTGGGTTAAAGGAAATAGATTTAATTCTCTATGACGCTCTTCGTATGGTTTGTTCTTTAGGCTAGGTATCATTTTGGTAACTCTACGTTGAACTCGTTCTAGCTTGTTTATATCTTTTTGGTAATAAGGGCACCAGGATTGAACGCAGTATTCCAGAAGAGGGCGGACTAAGGAATTGTAAAGGGTTAGGATAACTTCTTTGGGTTATGCTCAAATGACCTGCCTATAAAGCCAATTATTTTGTTTGCCTTCTTAACAACTTCTGAACATTGTTGACTCGGTTTTAGGTTACTCGATATTGTTACTCCCAGATCGGTTTCTCTGTTTACATTCTTAAGCTGAGTGCCATTCATCGAATAGTTTGCTTTCTCATTTAGGTATCCGATATGTAATACTTTACATTTATCCGCATTGAAACTCATTTGCCAAATTTGGGCCCAACATGACAATTTATCTAGATTGTGTTGCATATTGTCAACTTGTTCTTTTGAGAGTACGCTATTTGCAATTTTTGTATCTTCAGCAAATTTTGAGATTGTACAGGTGAGACCCTCATCTATGTCGTTGATGTAAATTAGAAAGAGAATTGGTCCTAGTACCGATCCCTGGGGTACCCCGCTACTTACATTGGTCCATTTAGATGCCTTACCGTTTATGACTACTCTTTGCTTTCTGTCGCTGAGCCAATTTTCTATCCATTTCAACACACCGTCTTGTATTCCATGCGCTTTTAGTTTTAGCAGTAAACGTTTGGGGGGGAACTTTGTCAAAGGCCTTTTGAAAATCAAGGTATATAATATCTACAGCTTTACTCTCATCGTAGAGGTTGAGGATATCGTGGCAGAAGTCTAAGAGGTTTGTTAAACAGGAACGTTTTTTATGAAAGCCGTGTTGAGTATCTTTAAGTAAGTTATTTGCCTCTAAGTGATTTACGAGTCTGTCTCTTATGACCGTTTCTAGCATTTTACATACAATTGAGGTTAAGCTAATTGGACGATAGTTACTGGGTAGGGATTTGCTGCCTTTTTTTAATATCGGTGTTATGTTGGCTAGCTTCCACTGATCAGGCATAGTCCCAGACTGCAAGGATTCATTGAATAGCAATGTCAGTGGTTTGGAGAGCTCATCCTTAGCTTCCTTTAGAACTCTAGGCGAGATTGTATCAGGTCCAGGCGTTTTATTTACCTTGAGTTTATCTAAACAATTCAATACTTCTCTCTCTGTAACGGTGATATTGCTTAGAACATCTGAATTATTAATCTGAATCGGCGATGGTGTAGGGATATCACTGAGGTCTTCGGTTATAAAAACTGATGCAAAGAAGGTATTGAGGGCATTACTCATTTGTACTTCGTCTCTGGTGTATTCTCCATTTCATTGACTAACGGTCCAACAGTTGAAGTAACAACTTTTTTCTTTCGGATATAACTATAGAATTCTTTCGGGTTTGTTTTCCTTTGATTCGCAACATGTAACTCCAGGGTCTTTTTGCTTTTAATTAACTTTTTGGCTTTGCGTCGTAGCTCTACAAATTTCACCCGTTCTTCGTCATTTTATGAGGATTTTAATCTATCATTAGCAATTTTTTTAGCAAGCAGACAGTCTGAAATATCTTTATTCCACCATTTGGGCTTATCATTATGGCCTGGACGCCGTATTTTCGATGGTATGCAGTCTTGCACTGCCTTTAGGTAAGTGGTTGTGAAACACTCCCAAGATGTATTTATGTCGTTATTGTTAGTCAGAAAGCTCCAGTCAGTTTCTTTAAGCTTTGATTTAAGTTTATGAAAATTTGCTTTCTTGAAATTAGGAACTTTCTCAATGCTGCTATTTGATATGTTACTAGTAAACTTTAAAGTGAAAGTTATCGTATGATGGTCGCTATTACTGAATTCATCACCAACATTCAAATTCTCTATTAATTCTTCTTTTGTTGTGAGTACAAGGTCAAGCACATTATTACCACGGGTCGGAGATTGTACAAATTGAAAAAGTGAACTCCCTTGCAAGTTAGCATAGAGGTCGTGTCCAGAGTGTGAAGTAAGAATATCGCCCCATTTAGTGACGGGTAAGTTGAAATCGCCAAGAATTTCGGTATCTTGTATGTTAGTTATTTCTGCAATTTATTCTTAAATTTCACTGTCAGTTTGCACTGATTGAGCTGGGGGTCTGTATAATAAAGCTAGTGTTATTTTAGTTCCTCGTTTATTATTTAATAGTACGTAAGATATGTCTATATTCACAATTTGAGGTTTTGACATTAAGACGGGATTAAGACTTTCCTGTATAAAAAACCAGAACTCCTCCTCCATTTCTATTGATCCGACTTTTCTCAAACATTGTATAACCAGGAAGTGTATATTCGGCTAAAAAGTCTCTGTCTTCCGTATTTAACCAAGATTCTGTAATGTGGATTATATCATAATGTTCTGTAAATACGATTTCCTCTAGATCTGAAAATTTATTGCGTATGCTATGAGCATTTACATAAAACACCTTAAGAGTATTAGAGTTGGATGTTACTGATTGTGCATTGTCTGAATGTTCAGTTCGTATTTGACTTACACTACCCTGTCTGGATACCCCCGGTTGACTCCGTTTTTTGAACGGAAATCCTTGACTGCATCGTTCAGCAGACGACCAAGACGAGAGAGAGAGAGACTAGAGGTTCATTCCGCCCTCCATCATCAGGTCCTTTTATAATAACAAAAACAACGACCTATGAGAGAGAGAGAGAGAGACTAGAGGTTCATTCTGCCCTCCATCATCAGGTCCTTTAATAATAACAACAACAACGACCTATGAGAAAGAGAGAGAGAGAGAGAGAGAGACTAGAGGTTCATTCTGCCCTCCATCATCAGGTGCTTTAATAATAACAACAACAACAACCTATGGATATAATTATAAGAGGGTTTTTGCCCCAGTTTGAAGAGGCGTTTTAGTAAAGGGAGCAAACTAAACACACATTTCTCAATAACGGAAAAAAACAACCAAGTCGGTAGGCAGACTATGACCCTGGCTATATGGCACTATGGCTATATTGACCTTAGAGGGATAAAGGACATGTTACAGTTCTCCGGGAGCAACTTAAACAGTGTGCAACATATGGCTTTTGATCAGATGGACCATATTTAACAATAATTATTCACTACAGGATTTTGAAAATGTTATGTTTGCCTCATTATATTTGTGATTATTAGACACTTCGCCTCATCTACGTGTCGATTTTTCTAGGCGAGCGACAGCGAGCCTGTAATTTATGAGAAACCGGCCTTCGTCCGGGACATTTTTCTATCAAAAAATGTACAAATTTATCTTGAAGGAAGTCATGGGGGGGGGGGATTCTTAGGCTAGTTTGAATAGGCGTTTTAGCAAAGGGAACAAACTAAACATACATTTCTCGACAATGGAAAAGCAACCAAGACGTAGGCAGACTAATAATGGCACTGTGGCTATATTGACCTTAGAGGGAGACCGGACATGTTACAGTTCTCCGGCAGCAACTCAAACAGTGTGCAACATAATTATATGACTCAGCTTTTATCCCTTGATGCAAAGCTATGCAAATGTTAGCCAACTGCTTCAAAGACACATGTTTGCCAGGATGTTGCTGTGTGTGTGTGTGTCTGTGTGTGTAGGTGTGTTTGTTTGTGTGTGTGTGTGTGTCTGTCTGTGTTAGAGAGAGAGAGAGAGAGTGTGTTGGAGAGAGGTAGGTAGGTAGGTGTGCGTGTGTGTATGAGAGAAGTAGGTGTGTGTGTGAGAGAGAGAAGTAGGTGTGTTTGTAGGTGTGTGTGTTGGAGAGAGGTAGGTAGGTAGGTGTGCGTGTGTGTATGAGAGAAGTAGGTGTGTGTGTGTGAGAGAGAAGTAGGTGTGTTTGTAGGTGTGTGTGTTGGAGAGAGGTAGGTAGGTGTGCGTGTGTGTATGAGAGAAGTAAGTGTGTGTGTGTGAGAGAGAAGTAGGTGTGTTTGTAGGTGTGTGTGTTGGAGAGAGGTAGGTAGGTGTGCGTGTGTGTATGAGAGAAGTAGGTGTGTGTGTGTGAGAGAGAAGTAGGTGTGTTTGTAGGTGTGTGTGTGTGAGAGAGAAGTAGGTGTGTTTGTAGGTGTGTGTGTTGGAGAGAGGTAGATAGGTGTGTGTGTGTGTTTGCATGTATGTGTGTTGGATAGTTAGCGTACATTTACGACATAACCTCAAGTGAAGTAAACCACGATAACCTGCACAATGTACCGTAGCTCCAGTGTACCAAGCTGGGTAACACCACCAGCTTTACCCACCACAAACCAAAAATGTGGAGATGAGCGCCGGGGCCAAGTGCAGTCTACCACAAGCCCCTCCTAATCTTGTTTGTCTACCCCAACCCCCTCCTAATCTTCTTTTACCGTCTCCATGCAAGGGACAATCAGCTTCCAATTTATCTATAGCTTGCCTGTATTTTGCATGATTAAGGGGAGATGGGTCGTTTTCTTGGACACCTTTCTCCCTCATGTTTAGCCCTATTAATTTTGAGATTTT
Source organism: Paralithodes platypus (assembly GCA_032716605.1). NCBI lineage: Eukaryota > Metazoa > Arthropoda > Malacostraca > Decapoda > Lithodidae > Paralithodes > Paralithodes platypus. Next base: position 16,067,607 of record CM064546.1, on the reverse strand, counting down.
ATGACGTTCGTTCCATTAGTTTGGCAATTTCAAGACCTTTCACCCCTTTCCTTTGTCATTATTAGGACCTTTCATGCCATTTAGGTGTCATTTCTTTCCTAGCGATTGATAGAGAGCCTGTAATTTAGGAGAAATCGGCCTTCGGCCGGGAAATTTTTCTACCGAACAATGTACAAATCTATATTATTAAATCAGTTCGTGTGTCTGTTTATCTGTCTGTGTGTTCTTAATAGGCAGCCGCAGTTTTGGACCTGGGGAGCTGAAACTTTGCATGTGGGTGTCAATTGACCTGGGTCAGGTCATAGAGGGGGCGAGGCCACGATCGGAGGTCGTTTCGAGGCCGAAATTGAAAACAAAATTAAAAAAATGGCCGTTTGGGGCAGATGGAGGCCTCCGATCGAAAAGGTGTATGGAACGAAAGTTGTTCGCAGCCCCCCAAAATGGAGATACGGTTGAGGTCAGATCCAAAATCGGAGGTCATTTAGCGGCCGAAATCGACGTCGCCGTTTAATGAGGCACAGGGAGGTCGAGGCCGGTGATTATGGTAGTAGTAGTATTGTCATGATTGTGGTAGTAGTGATTGATGATGGTGATTATGGTAGTAGTAGTGGTGGTAGTAGTGATGGTGATTATGGTAGAATTTAAACCCGAGCAACGCCGGGTACCCCTACTAGTCTATATTATTAAATCAGTTCGTGTGTCTGTTTGTCTGTGTGTTCTTCATAGGCGGCCTCAGTTTTGGACCTGGGGAGCTGAAACTTTGCATGTGTGTGTCAATTGACCTGGGTCAGGTCATAGAGGGGGCGAGGCCACGATCGGAGGTCGTTTCGAGGCCGAAATTGAAAAAAAACAAAAACAAAAAATGCCATTTGGGGCAGAAGGAGGCCTCCGATCGAAAAGGTGTATGCAACGAAAGTTGTTCGCAGCCCCCCAAAATGGGGGTACGGATGAGGTCAGATCCAAAATCGGAGGTCATTTAGCGGCCGAAATCGAGGTCGCCGTTTAATGAGGCACAGGGAGGTCGAGGCTGGTGATTATGGTAGTAGTAGTATTGTCATGATTGTGGTAGTAGTGATTGATGATGGTGATTATGGTAGTAGTAGTGGTGGTAGTAGTGATGGTGATTATGGTAGAATTTAAACCCGGGCAACGCCGGGTACCCCTGCTAGTATATTTTGAAGGGGGATCCTGGGGTTGTTTTTCTAAAGTTTGATGGAGGTCTAGGGAGGAAACTAAAAACAATTAATAAATAAATGAAAAAAATCGACCAAAACATTAACCATCCCCCCTTAAAAGTCCGGAATGATCTACATGTACTACTAACACAATATAAACCTTTTGATCCTTTCGATGATGGGAGACTATAATCAATTTATGTTATCTAAGTTAGATACAATTGAGACTTCATATACTTTTGCATTTTCATATCTCAAATCAGTTATGATCATATAATGAAATATATTCTAATATCTGGGGTAAGCATATATTCCATTGTTCAAGTGTATAGAATTTTGAAAAATTATCATTGACGCACACATAAACTTGGTTCCATGGTCCAATTGTATTTAATATACAGAAGGAATATACATTATAATTATATGGTTGCGTTTATTAGAATACGACTAAAGGTAATAATAATAACAAAATAACAAATAAATAATATAGATACGGTACTACTACTACTACTACTACTAATAATAATAATAATAATAACATTAATAATAACATTCATAATAGTAATAATAACTAACAATAATGTATGAACATATTAAATAAATAGTATCAATAATATTAATAATCACAAATTGTCTAGCCTCACTTGTCATTAATGGTTACCTCCAGACCATTGTATGCATTATATAAGTCTTATCAACACTTGATAAGATGAACTGTGTAACACCAAGTCAGTAGGGGGTTAAACGTTACTTGACAAATTGGCGGCCATGAATGAGAGGTGAAAATGTTTTGTCCGAACAACCGCTTTGGAGTTATAAGGGGAGTAGAGGGTGGAGGGTGCAGTTAGGGGATCGGCAGAACTTTATTATACCGAGGTTAAATCATTCCTCCACTACTTCGTACCATCATATCCAAGTCTAGCAGCAAGATGGATGGACGCCACCACGACACTACAGCCCATCGCGCAAGGATGGCTGGAGTGGGTGAGGCTGGTCAAAGTGACAGTGTTACTGCCAGGATGATGGGGTCAGCAGGTCCACCGTCTCGCGCTGGCGCATCCGGTGGGCGACAACTGGGAGTTTAAAAGGGGGGAGCATCAGAGCGTCAAAAACTGATCCTATCATTTCATCAAATCTACAAAAATCTATCAATACATCAAATTTTCCAGATGTCTTCATTTTGTCAAAAACCAGTTTTTCCCCAGATCATATCAATGTGTTAGGTTAGGTTAGGTTAGGTTAGGTTAGGTTAGGTAAAACAAAATTGATGATATGATATCATCCAGTCAGTTTCAGCCTTTTGTCAAATTGAAAAGGTCCAACTTTTGTTATGCTTTGAAAAGATTGGGTTTTTGATGTATTGATAGGGCTGACACCCTTGGAATAGTTTTGACGCTTTGCAGGCGCCCCGTTTAAAAGATCTCCCAAGATCAGGCCGGCCTCGAGAAACGACCAGAGAAGAAGACCAAAGGATCCAAGCTGACATTCGGGAACAACCATTCTCAAACTCTCGGGCCACTAAGGAACGGCTCCAGCTTGATGTTGCCGCCAGAACAGTCAGACGTCGATTCCATGCGGCTGGCATCCACCACAGGTAATATCAACATTTACTTATACCTTTCAGAGCGGGTAATGTATTTTTGGTTGGCTTTAATTTATATTTAAATGTCTAAATTCAGCTGAGGAACCATCTGTGGTATTACAATCGTTTATTTAGATTCTTGGTAGAATAGAAGTTCGTCCTAAAATAAATAACATGACCTAATGAGAACCATGATTAAATGAAAATGGCATCACTAGCATTATAAAGGTGAATAATATATTGATGGGAATCATAATATCGTCAACAAATATAATTTAATTTGCATACTAAATCTAATGCAGGAATTTGATCGTCACTTAAAGTGCTTTGCCGTAACCGTTTGAGTACCAGCGACGTGTGCTATCATTTATTTTAGCTATATTTTGACGATATTATGCAGCTTAGGAAGGATCTGTGGCAATTAAAAAGGTTGGTGTAGGTCATGGTTTAGATATATTAAAGTCATATTATTACTAGAGGTTCTACTTAAACTGAATAAAATCGTCTAAATAGTAGCCAGAATAAAGTTAAAAGGACGTCTCTGGTACTGAACGGGTTAAAAACAACCCATTTGTTATTACGTAAGTCTAACTCACTGAGGTTCATGACGCATGTTGAAAGTGTATTCTGGATTCAATTTTCAATATATAATGTTTAGGGCTCCATTCCTATTGTTATTTTGCAGTACGAGCAAAACTCTCGTAGTGGGGACGTGTGATACAATATATTTGTATCAAATTGTATGATATATTAGGTTCCTCATTATGTTATATACAGATATACCCTAGTTCATATTAGTAACGTGATTGTTGGTAAGCGACCGTATACTTGCTAGATGAGTGCAAGAACAGGACGTTTTATTGCTTTGGTGTCATCAAAACGAATCTGAAAATCATTCACATAGAGTATCATACACATTTATCATTGTCTACATAAGATGTTTTGAGGGAACATGATTTCGGTTTACTTGATTGTTTTTGTACTCATCATTTAACATTGTATTAACAGAAAAATAAATATATGTCCATCGAGGCTTACTACCCTTATGATATTTCATTACTTTTGTAGGGTCCCAGCTGTGAAGGAGATGCTACAAGAGCGACATCGAGAAGGCGTCTGCAGTTTGCAAGGGAGCACGTGGATAATGATTTGGATTACTGGGGACGCGTGTTCTCCGACGAGAAAACGTTTCAGTCAACACATCATGGAAAGCTGCATTGTTGGAGGCCTGATAATAGCCGCTATGACCCGCATCACGTCTACCAAGAAGCGAGGAGTGGTCACGTGACGGCCAACGTTTGGGGCTGGGTAAACTTAAACTGCATGGGGGAGTTGGTGGAGATCAATGGACGATTTACTGCTGACCAAAATATAGAAATCCTAGATGAGGTGATGCTCCCAACAGAACGGGCATACTCCCTACCATATCCTGAAAAAATAGTGTTTATGCAGGTATGAATCGATATTACTAATTACATAAAGCATAATTTATATAAACACAAATAATATAACAAAGCAAACAACACAAACATAACTTAAATAGTAACATTACTGTATTTGACATTTGTGCATGTCCTGTAATTTAACTATTAAGATTTCCTTAGTGGTGATGGCGTACGGTAGCTTATATAATGAAACCTATCTATATATTGCCGGACGCCATGATCTTCGAAGAGGTGGCCACGAACGAAACTACCCCATTTCATAAACATTTCCAAAATTAAAAGTGAATGCTAAACTATTATCGATTACTATAACTATGGTTGGATAGTGTACCGACTACAATATTTACCTATTTTTATTTGAATTATATACACTTCGAATAAGTCCTGGGAATACCTCCACTTTTGCTGGCTGAGGTACTGTACCGATTGCCTGGTAGATAATAATAACTCCTTCCTTGCCGCATAATTATCAATGTGCCCACCATATTTCATAAACGTTAGTTATTTACATTGTGAGATGCCTTGTTTATAGACAAACAAACCAATGGAGGCAGCAATATAACATCCTTCCAACTTCGTTGATGGAGGAATTTTAATGTTATTGCAAAATTTCTTAGTATCATTTAAGATAGCCTACCAGCATTCCAATATTTATGTTGACTTCTTTTCACCCAGGACCGTTGTCCAGTCCACACTGCCAGGATCGTGCGAACGTGGTTTGAAGAACATCGTGCTGAGGTTGAGCTGCTGGACTGGCCGAGTAAGGCACCAGACTTAAACCCCATTGAGTCTGGGTGGGGCAACATGGTGAACAGCTGGGAGCCCGAGATGGAACGGACCCGGCAGCAGCTTCTGCAGCACACTCAACGGGTCTGGGAGGTGCTCCGAGGTAAACCACACCTCATCTACAACCTGGTATCTTCCATGCCAAGCCGACTACAGGAGGTTATCCTTCGTGAAGGCTACTGGACTCACTAGTAGAAAGATGTTTGTATTATATTTGTATTTGTTTTGTAACTTCATGTTAATGTTAAGGAACATGATACATGAAAGTTTATTATTTTTAAGTTTATGTATTCTTATGTAAAATATACAATTATATAAAACATATTTATATATATATTAATCATGAGTGAAGTAGCTAAAGTTATGTAAACATTCTCGCAAGTGTATTAACATAATTAGAGATAAAATAACATTAATAAATTGACAAGTATAATCTGTTTCATCTATATACTCCTATATTTACTAGCATTTCATACACATTTGTTTTCACTCACGCCATCATCTACCTTAGTTATTATGATCACATGAAGTCACATTGGTTATGTTGTCATTTTTGAGATATTACCAGTACTTTCAATTAGTATGTGTTATATTTAAGTGCACGTTCATATATTTGTAAACAACAAATAAGCTATAACTTCAAATACTAAAAACTGCACTGTATCATATTATAATGATAATCATATGGGAAAGAGTTCAGAAGTATATGTGTGAAAGCCGTGCTATAGTCTATTTCCTGTAAGTAGGCGAAACATCATGACCTGTCTTCTGTAACTCAAAACGGACTGGAGCAAATTGGTTGTATATTTCCACATTAATTCCCTGACTAACTCTTCCCATTGGTATAAATATTAGCTCGATTACTCGTCGATTTTGAGTTACGGAGGTTAGAGGTCATGATTTCTCGCTTACTTAGAGCGAATAGATGGAAGAATCGGAAAACCTTTATACACATTCAACGAGTCGATGAGAGATGGAGCATTAGAAAGAAAGAAAGGAGATAATCGTCATTGTGTGGTTATAGTCAAGGTCAAAATACACTGTGTATCTTGACCTTGGTTATAGTGGTGGAAAGTGATCAAGGGAAGGGGCTCGCAGAAGTGAAACAAGAAAGAAGTATAGAGAGGGAAGGAGGGGCTTAGCTGAGAGAGGGTGGATAAGCGGGGAAGGAATGGGGGTGGGGGGGGTAACAGTGTTACCAAAACAATTTGCGATTCTCTAGCAGGCAGGTGTCTCAGGACTTTTGTCCACAATAGTACATCTGTATTATCTTCATCATTCCTCAGCCACAAGAGGCGGTGCTACACGTATTATTTTTCGGCAATTTTTACGGGCAATTAAAGTCTGGCATCCTCAAAATGTAGGTGTTATTATAATGTAAAACTTGCAAAATAAACAAACCAAAACTTATACGAACACAGTAAAAAGACAAAACAACTAAACTAAACTAAACTAAACTAATGGTAACTAAAATATCAGAAATCAGTCACCTAGAATACCCTAATCTACCGTCAGCCTATACTCTGTTTCATTTCATCTGACGGTAAATTGAATCCCATAGCAGCTAATTTACCGATACTTAGTGGGGAAATATGAAACCAATATGTCTCTGCATCATATCAAGACCAAGTTTATATAATTAACACCATATTTCACTACTAAATCTTCAAAATAACCGAGAAATCTTGATGGGAACTTTGCAATTTTCAGACAGTTGAAAAGAAACAGGGTATAGTTTCCTATTCCATTGTGAAAGAGCCTCATGATACTAAAAACAAAAAAACTTGGCTCACCGAAAATTGCCAGAAAAAGCGTTCGTGCGACACTGGCTTAAGGGGAGGCAGTTGTTTTTTCGAGTCCTCCTCCCTCATGTTTAGTCCTATTAGTTATGAGATTTCAAGATATTCGCCCCAATAGTTAGGCGATATTCAGAGCTTTTGCCTCATTTCTTTGCCAATAGTAAGACGTTTCGTGACATTTAGGGGTCAATTTTTTCCTGGCGAGCGATAGCGAGCCTGTATCTGAAGAGAAATCAGGCCGGGACATTTTTGTACCGAAAAATTTACAAAATTTATATCGAAAGGGGGTCTTGTGGGTGTTTTTTAAAAGTTTGATGGAAGTTTAGAGAGCAAACAAAACCCCTTCCTTAAACTATTGAGCCGAACCAGTAAATTATGCTGCACAATACCGTCTGAGCTCCCTTAACCCCTTCAGACTCATATGACGCAGAGGTTGCCAGATTAGCAATAAGAAATAGAGTTCTCTCATTCTTATAATTACCTCTCCAAAATTAGTTTTCTGCCCACAGCTAACTCAAAGACAACTGCAGAGGTTGAAGTAACTTACCGCACGCCTTCTCTAAAGCTATAGTTCTGAAACGCCTCCCCCCCCCCCCCCACCTCCTCTTGCCTCCTTTATTTCTTCATCATCTTCAACATCATCAGTATTAAGAACATAACATAAGAAAACATGGAAATCTGCAGAAAAACTATTGGCCCGTACGAGGAACTACATCCCTAGTTGTTCTTTTACACTGTTATGCCCTACACTAAATAACTCACTACAACATATACCCCTGCTTTCCGTATATCCCCTACACTATATCTATCTTTTAGCTACCTAAGAACATTTCTCACTACAACCTATATCCCCTACACTACATCTATCTTATAGCTACCTAAGAACATCAGTATCATCAACATCGCCGTCATCATTATCACCATCATCATTATTATCATCATCATTATTACCATTACTAGCCTACCATTAATATCATTCCTACAAGTATTATTATTCCCATCGTCACTGTTTTCATTATCATCATCATTCCCACCATCATCATTATCACCATTATCCTCATCATAACCATAGTCATCAACATCATCATCCCCATCACAATCATCATTATCATCTGCATCATAACCACCATCACCATCATCATCACCACCATCATCATCACCACCATCATTATCATCATCCCCATCACAATCATCGTTATCATCATCATCATCGTTATCATCATCATCGTCAGCATCACCATCTAGCCTGCGTATATATATTTTTTTTTTTTTTATATATTCCAACTACTCCCTCTCGGGCATAAGCTGAGAGCCTGCACATTCTATCACTGAACACGGTGAGGCCCGTTAGGTTTTGTTCCAGTCTAGGGAGTGAGACATGCGAAGCACCTATTCACGTCTCGAACCCAACTCCATCTCTGAAGCTGCTTCGCCTCTGTGCTTCACCATCTCACTCCCCAGACTCGGACCCTCACTCTCAGAACGCCACTTATTTAGCAATTAATATAGACAGTACCCCTCACAGAAACCCCCCACCCCCCCACACTCCGCTCCCGGCCCAAGTGGTAGAAACAAAGTCCCACCTGAACACTCTAAGGCCGCAAGACAAACTAGTACAACAACAACACCAGGCCTTTCAAACTCCTGGAGAAGTGGCTACCAGCACTCAACCCACCAACATCCTGTGTGTGTGTGTGTGCTGTCTGTGTGTGTGTGTGTGACTGCGTGTGTGTGTGTGTGTTGTTTGTGTGTGTGTGTGTGTGTGCTGCTCATTCCTTGGGTAAAGAGGGATAAGTTGGGAGTGGAGCAGGGAGGGAGGGAGAGGGAAAGGGAGGGAGAAGGGAGAGAGAGAGAGAGATTCTTAATCTTGGAGCTGCTAACAATGGGAGGGTGAAATATTTTGCAGGGGCTTGATGGAGTCTGCATAGTACTCTCCCTCACACACACATACTGACACACACACACACACACCTGGCTCTCTCTCTCTATCTAATTGTATATATATATATATATATATATATATATATATATATAATGTGTATGAGACCAAGCCAACAATTATTAAGTGGAGACAATATTCTCAAGTAATCTTACGTTATAGATAAACTCCATTTAAATGTGCTATTTAGGTTAATAATATAATAAAGTAAAAAATGCAATATTGAAAATGCTATAATACTGGAGGTGACTCTCACTACACGACAATACAGGTTTTACAAGGATGCAATATCTATGGAAAAAATAACTGATGAAGTTATTCATATTCATATTATTGATATTGATATTGATATTGATATTCATATTATCAACTCTGCGAAGCAGACTGGTATTGCGCACACAGATCCCGCCCATATACTGTATACCACCAGCCAGCCTGTCTGTCGTCGTCGTCGTCATCCGTCAGTCTGTCTGTCTGTCCGGAAACTCCTCCTAGACCGTTTGATGGATTTTCACCAAATTTCACAGGTATATTCATTTGGTCAATGCGAAGGTCAGCCAAAAAGAAATATTCCATTTACCTTAAAGGTTAAGGTCAAAGGTCAAGGTTAAAAATAAGGTCAATATTTCATATTTTTTAGTTCTTACTCAAATGTCTTCATTTTCACTATACAACTTACTGGTAACTTATATATCATATTGACAAAATTTTAGGTAAATATTCTTAAGGGTAAGGTTAAAGGTCAATGTCAAAGATCAAAATAAGTTTTTCACTAGTATTTCTTATACTAACTGTTAGATTCTCACTAGGCTTGCCAAGTATATTCGGAATATCCTAGGCGAAGGTCATACAAGAAACTATACAATTTCATAATAAAGGTCAAGGTCACAGGTCAAGGTCAAATAAAAGGTCAATATGCTATTTTCTTTACTTTTCATGCAAGCTTCACAAAATTTGGTGAGATAGTTGCACTTTAAATGAAAAGGAAAATAATACATTTGGACACACATATCATAAAGGTCAAGATAAAGGTCAAGGTCAACTATTCTATTAATATATATGAAACTAACTGATGGGTTTTAATGAAATTAGGCATACTTATTTGATTTTCCGGGGCAATGTCAATACAAAAAAAAAAAAAAAAAAAAACGCTCTTACATAAAGGTCCAGGTCACAGGTCAACTTTTACTATTTATTTTACTTTTTACTCATATGTCCTCATTTTCACTATACAAGTTACTGGTAACCTATATATTGTATTGACCAAATTTTGATGTAAAGATTCTTAAGGGTAAGGTCAAAGGTCAAAATAAGTTTTTCACTAGTATTTCTTATACTAACTGTTAGATTCTCACTAGGCTTATCATGTATATTCGGAATACCTAGGCCAAGGTCATACAAGATACTATACAATTCCATAATAAAGGTCAAGGTCACAGGTCAAGGTCAAAATGCTACTTTTTTTACTTTTCTTGCAAACTTCACAAAATTTGGTGAGATAGTTGCACTTTAACACCTTACGAGCAGCCTATGCGGTTTATTTATATGTACCGCCCAGCGGGGTGTTTTTAGCTAAAATAGGGCTGTTTACGTGATCATTTTCATGCCTAAATAAGACCCAGAACGTAAAACAAGTACCTATCCCTGAAAGGGCATAAACAGAGCTTTCGAATGACACCATAACGATCCTTTTATGATGGCTAGTTTTCTTGCAATAACCGTGCAACGCGAGTGCAAAAAGCATGTAATTAGCCACTTTCCCGATACAATTCCTTATATAGCGAGTGAGAGAGGGAGGAGGGAGCTGGGATTCGTGTCAGTATGTTCGCCGCGGTGGTCTGGAGCAGTCATACGCTCGCTACTCTCCTGCCACCACTTGTCTCTCTCTCTCAGCAACATTACGTGCTGAAATTGCCACTCGACCTATGTCGAGCGCCGCCACATAGTCCAGCTTTATTTAACTCGACTTATGTGGTGAGCCGCTAATGAAGGGTTAAATTAAAAGGAAATAATACATTTGGACTCACATATCATAAAGGTCAAGATAAAGGTCAAAGGTCAAGGTCAACTATTCTATTAATATATATGAAACTAACTGATGGGTTTTAATGAAATTAGGCATGCTTATTTGGTTTTCCGGGGCAATGTCAATAAAAAAAAAACACACTCTTACATAAGGTCCAGGTCACAGGTCAAGGTCAAAGGTCAACTTTTACTATTTATTTTACTTTATACTCAAATGTCTTCAGTTTTCACTATACAAGTTACTGGTAACCTTGATATCGTATTGCCCACATTTTAGATACATATTCTAAAGGGTAAGGTCAAAGATCAAGGTCAAAGGTCAAAATAGTTTTTCTACTAGTATTTCTTGTAGGCCTACTAACTGTTAGATTTTCACTAGCCTTACCATGTTTATTCGGAATACCTAGGCCAAGGTCATGCAAGAAACTATACAACTCCATATGAAAGGTCAAGGTCACAGATCAAGGTCAAATAAAAGGTCAATATGCTATTTTCTTTACTTTCCATGCAAACTTCACAAAATTTGGTGAGATAATTGCACTTTAAGTGAAAAATAAAATAATAAATGTCGAGACATATAAAGGTCAAGATAATGGTCAAAGGTCAAGGTCAACTATATTGATATATATGAAACTATCTAATGGGTTTTAATGAAATTATGCATGCTTATTTGATTTTCATGGGCAATGACAATGCAAACAAAAATGTACTCTTACATAAAGGTCAAGGTAAAAAGGTCAACTTTTATTATTTATCAACTCTGCATAAGTAGAGTTTGGTATTGCCCCCCCCCCCCTCCCCCCCCCATATAGTGGGTACCACCAGAAATAAATGTCTGTCGTTGTTGTTGTCGTCGTCCGTCTGTCCCAAAACCCCTCCTAGACCGTTGGACGGATTTTCACCAAATTTCACACAAACATTTGTTGGGTGAATGCGAACGTCATTCAAAAAAGTGTTTTTGAATTTGTGCAATAATTATGATTTTAGGTCCAAAATATGGTTCCCCCACACCCAGCAATGAATGCGTTCTGGGCGCGAAAACATCTTGCTCCACATTTGCTAGGTTAAGTTAGTTTAATTGGCATTAGAAGTGATGGTAGTAATAGTGGGATTGATGGTGATAGTAGTGATGATGGTGATAATAGTAGTAATGATGGTTGTATTTGTATTGACGATTACAGTAGTGATGATGATGACAGTAGTAGATATGATGGTGACAGTAGTAGATATGATGGTGACAATACTTTTAGTAGTGATGATGTTCATAATAGTAGTGATGATGGTGATAAGTAATGATAATAGTTGTAGTGATAATAATGACAGTAGTGATGATGGTAGTGACTATGGTGTGAGTATTAATGGTGATGGTGAGTAGTAGTGATGATGGTGAAAGTTGTAGTGATGATGAAAATAGTTGTGATGATGAAAATCATAGTAATGGTGATGATGGCAGTAGTAGTGATGATGGTGATAGTAGGATACATGATGGTAATACTTGTGACAGTAGTAATGATGATGGTTATAGTAGTAGTGATGATGTTAATTAACAGTAGTAATGATTGTAAGATGGTGGTGATGATAGTAGTAATGATGTTTGATAGTTGTAGTATCAATGATGATAGTAGTGATTAAAATGGTAGTGACAATGGTGACAGTAGTGGTGATGATGGTGAGAGTAGTAGTGATGATTGTAATAGTAGTAGTGATAATGATCATAGTAATGGTGATGATAACAGTAGTCATGATGATTGTGGCAGTTGTAGTGATGATGGCAGTAGTAATGATAATGGTGATTGTGATTGATGAAGGTATTAGTAGAGATGATGGTAACCCATCGCAGAGTTGGGTATGCCGTTTTGATTTTTGGCGAAACGGCACGTCTACTTTATTGTTATTTTGTGTTTCTTGTTTGTAATGTATTCCCTAAACCTCCATCAAGCTAATAAATATAAACAGCCCCAAGACCCCCATTCGAAACAAATTGGTAATTTTTTCGGTAGAAAAAATCCCCCTAAATTGCAGGCTCGCTTTCGTTCGCCAAAAATAAATTGATACCTAGCCTAAATGGCACGGAAGGTCTTAAAAGACTATCTCAATCACCCTCTGATTTCCATATACCCTGCCTAATCTGAATAAAATCGTCATATCATAGCCGTGAAACAGATAATAAATGAGTATTGGACCTTGAAAGGGTTAAGGGGAAATTTGTACATATATATTTATCTATTAAATATTAAATGTATTAGTTTTCTACCTAGACCCCCATCGACCTTTAAGAAATACCCAAATACCCCCTTTTCCATTTTTCGGTTCAAGATTGCCCCGAACCAAGGCCGGTTCCTCTTATATTGCAGGCTCGCAATCGCTTAAAATGTCAAAACTACTGGGGCTAAACATGAGGGAGAAAGATTTCCAGATATTCATATTTGTTTTCACCAACCCACCAATTAATTTACAAATAAACCTAACTAGTGAAATCAATGTAAGTCATGAATACATGTGGTACTCAAAGGACTCGAACCTACGATACTCACACCGAAATTCCGCACACTAAGCATTAGGCTATCAAGACAAAAACCTCCCCATAAGCCAAACCCGCACCCTCTAATATCTCTCCAGCCCACACTCCCATTTTTTTTTGTAAGAATATTTGTTATGGATTGTATTTTCCCTAGTCCCGTCCAGAAGACAAAGGCATGCAGAAATTTCCCCAGCAACCTTCTATTTGTAAAATCCTTTGACTGATGAGAGCACAAAGGACGGAGACGAGCGGAAAGAGATCGCCAGGGTAGATTTTTATGCCCCCCCCCCCCCTTCTTCCACCTACCCTAAACCGCCCCCCCCCCTCTTCCACTTACCCCCCATTCCTCCCCCTCTCTTCCACCTACCCTCCACCGCCTCCCTCCCTCTTCCACCTACCCTCCATTCCCCCCTTCCCCCCCTCTTGCACCACCCATACCACCGCCCCCCTTCCTCTTCCACCTACACCACCCCCTGATCCGTGCGGTGGAATCTGGGTTGACCCTTTTTTAAATTTGTGACGCGTTTTGACACTTTATTCTGGCCATCATTAGACGATTTTCTTCAGTTTAAGAAGGAGCTGTAGGAATTATAAGGGTAAAGACTATCTCAATTAACTTTCTGACCTCCATATGCTGCCCGAAACGATAGACGAATAATGGTTTAATATATATTTTTTCCCCGTATTGGAATTTCGGTGTGAGTATCCTAGGTTCGAATCCTTGGAGTACCACATGCATTCAATAGTTTCATTGATTTCACTAATTAGGTTTATTTGAAACTTAATTGGTGGGTTGGTAATAATATGAATTCCTTCTAAAATTACAGGCTCTCTGTTGCTCGCCAGAAAAACATCGACACCTAAATGGCACGAATGGTCTTAATATTGACAAAGAAATGGGGCTAAAGAAATAAAAATCTCCCAACTAATGGAACGAACATCTTAGCATCTCAAAACTAATATGCTAAACATGAGGGAGAAAGGGATCTAGATATCTGACCCAAGTTACCGTCAAAAGGTTCCAAAGGGCGGAGATGAACGCTGAGCGGCAAGACACTAATTACTGTTACTTAAGTGAGCCCACCTCGCTTTTTTTATCTTTCTCTCCGTCTCTCTTTGGCTTGTATCCATGCGGCCCCATTCAGCCTACTGTTTTAAGACGTTTACCCCCATCCAGGTGGCAATATTATCCTGGCGAGCGGTAGCGAGCCAGCATATATAGTATATATATATATACATTTTTTTTTACAGCAAGCTAAATGTGTACATATTTCGGAAGAAAAATTTCTCCGGTGAAGCTGGATATCTCCATACAATGCTGGCTCGTTATCGCTCGCCAGGAATAAATCAACACCTGGGTGGGCATAAACGTCTTAAAACAGTTGGCTGAATGGGGCCGAATGGATACAAGCCAGAGAAAGAGAGAAAAGGAGAGAAAGATAAAAAAGCCGGTGACCCCCCTTAATTACCACGACCGCTAATGAAGTCAATCCCATTATTGGTTCATCACTTCATTACTAAACAGACAATCAATTAGTTACCTGTAATAGTATGTCAATTATCGATTATCTCTCATTCACTCATTCATTCATTTACTACGCACTCCACTCCCACTCCCACGGACTCACTCACCAACACATTCACTCACTACACATCCCACTCACTCACTGACCCACCCACTCATACACTCACCCACCCACTCAATAACTCATTCACTCACTACACTTCCCACTCACTAACCCACCCACCCACTCACTGACCCCCCCACTCACTCACCCACCCACCCACTCACTCACTCACCCACCCACTCACTCACCCACCCACCCCCTTACCCACCCACTCACTCTCCCACCCACCCACTCACTCACCCATCCACCCACTAACTCACCAACCCACCCACTCACTGAACACCCACTCACTCACCCACCCACTCATTCACTCACTTATTCCCCCTCATTCCCACCACTCCCCCAAACCACTTACGTTAACCACATGCCTATTTAGATTTAATACTTCTATTTAATCGCTCCATTCATGCTAATCACTTACCTTACTAAATCCCATACAATTATCCCCCTGACTACGAGGATATAGTAATAGCCCCCCTCGAAAAGGGGCTCCAGTCCTGACGCTATGCTTGACTTCCAGTGTGCTGGCTTAACCCCTTCTGTACCGGCGACGTCTTTTTCATTATATTCTTGCTATATTTGGACGTTTTTGTTTGCAGTTTGAGAAGGATCTTGGAGTAGTAAAACGGGTTAAGTGAGATGGTTCAAAGCATGTCAATTTGTTGGAGGCCCTTATTTAACTGAATAGCATCGTCTAATAGTAGCCAGAATACATTAAAAAGACGTCACCGGTACAGAAGGGGTTAATAATCCCAAAGGGTTGATAGCCTCTGAAGTCCTAGTTTAGCTTACTAACAAACACAGATACATGTGAAGCCGAGTAAAATAACTTACTGATAGCCAAAATAAAATGGAAAAGCCGTGATTCTATTGAGATTATCATAAACATTCGTAACTGCGTCAACGAACCAAGAGACGAAAGAAAAGAGAAAAAATACCCTTGATTCCATTAGCAATCACAGAGAAAACGAATATTTCTATTGTTTTACCATGAGAGAGAAAGAGAGAGAGTGAGAGTGGGTGTGAGTGAGAGAGGGTGAATATGTGTGTTCTGTGTGTTTCTGTGTATGAGTACAAAGGAGTACAAAGGAAATCAAGCAACAAGAGTTCTAGTGACCCTTCTAGGCTGCTTGTCCTCCAAAACACTGAGGATCAAGTGTCCAAACAGTGATTTAGAGTGGGTAAGGGAACATTGGAAAGGAAATTGCTGCCCTTGAACTAATGTCCGTGGCAGGATTAGGAAGTTAGTAGGGGACAGATGGGTTAGTAATTGAGGGGGGGATAAAATAAAGTTATTCATTTACAAACGCAGTCAGTCGCGGGTTTGATGCGAGATATTTGTCTAGGCGGAGTTTAAATGAATCAACGGTGCTGCAGTCTATAACGTCTCGGGGAAGCCCATTCCACAAGTTGACAACTCGACTGAAGAAGAAATTCTTAGATTCGTGTAAGTTAAAAGATTTACCAATAATTTTGCAACCGTTTCCCCGCGTGTAATTAGATTGGTCGATAGTGAAGTACTTACTACAGTTCATATTGTCGATGCCTTTGATGATTTTGAACACTTGAATTAAGTCACCTCATAATCTGCGCTGGGTTAAAGGAAATAGATTTAATTCTCTAAGACGCTCTTCGTATAGTTTGTTCTTTAGGCTAGGTATAATTTTGGTAACTCTACGTTGAACTCGTTCTAGTGTTTATATCTTTTTGGTAATAAGGGCACCAGGATTGAACGCAGTATTCCAGAAGAGGGCGGACTAAGGAATTGTAAAGGGTTAGGATAACTTCTTTGGATTTATGCTCAAATGACCTGCCTATCAAGCCAATTATTTTGTATGCCTTCTTAACAACTTCTGAACATTGTTGACTCGGTTTTAGGTTACTCGATATTGTTACTCCCAGATCGGTTTCTCTGTTTACATTCTTAAGCTGAGTGCCATTCATCGAATAGTTTGCTTTCTCATTTAGGTATCCGATATGTAGTACTTTACATTTATCCGCATTGAAACTCATTTGCCAAATTTGGGGCCCAACATGACAATTTATCTAGATTGTGTTGCATATCGTCAACTTGTTCTTTTGAGAGTACGCTATTTGCAATTTTTGTATCGTCAGCAAATTTTGAGATTGTACAAGTGAGACCCTCATCTATGTCGTTGATGTAGATTAGAAAGAGAATTGGTCCTAGTACCGATCCCTGGGGTACCCCGCTACTTACATTGGTCCATTTAGATGCCTTACCGTTTATGACTACTCTTTGCTCTCTGTCGCTGAGACAATTTTCTATCCATTTCAACACACCATCTTGTATTCCATGCGCTTTTAGTTTTAGCAGTAAACGTTTGTGGGGAACTTTGTCAAAGGCCTTTTGAAAAAAATCAAGGTATATAATATCTACAGCTTTACTCTCATCGTAGAGGTTGAGGATATCGTGGAAGAAGTCTAAGAGGTTTGTTAAACAGGAACGTTTTTTATGAAAGCCGTGTTGAGTATCTTTAAGTATGTTATGTTCCTCTAAGTGATTTACGAGTCTGTCTCTTATGACCGTTTCTAGCATTTTACATACAACTGAGGTTAAGCTAATTGGACGATAGTTACTGGGTAGGGATTTGCTGCTTTTTTTTAATATCGGTGTTACGTTGGCTAGGTTCCACTGATGATCAGGCATAGTTCCAGACTGCAAGGAGTTATTGAATAGTAATGTCAGTGGTTTGGAAAGCTCATCCTTAGCTTCCTTTAGAACTCTAGGCGAGATTGTATCAGGTCCAGGCGTTTTATTTACCTTGAGTTTATCTAAACAATTCAATACTTCTCTCTCTGTAATGGTGATATTGCTTAGAACATCTGAATTATCAATCTGAATCGGCGATGGTGTAGGGATATCACTTAGGTCTTCTGTTGTAAAAACTGATGCAAAGAAGGTATTGAGGGCATTACTCATTAATTTTGTACTTCGTCTTTGGTGTATTCTCCATTTTCATCGACTAACGGTCCAACATTTGAAGTAACTACTTTTTTCTTTCTGATATAACTATAGAATTCTTTCGGGTTTGTTTTACTTTGATTCGCAATATGTAACTCTAAGGTCTTTTTACTTTGCTTAATTAACTTTTTGGCTTTGCGTCGTAGCTCTACAAATTTCACCCATTCTTCGTCATTTTGTGAGGATTTTAATCTATCATTAGCAAATTTTTTAGCAAGTAGGCAGTTTGAAATATCTTTATTCCACCATTTGGGATTATTATTATGGCCTGGACGCCGTTTTTTCGATGGTATGCAGTCCTGCACTGCTTTTAGGTAAGTGGTTTCGAATAACTTCCAAGATGTATTTATGTCGTTATTGTTAATTAAAAAGCTCCAGTCAGTTTCTTTAAACATAGCTCTAAGTTTATGGAAGTTTGCTTTCTTGAAATTAGGGACTTTTTCGATGCTACTATTTGGTTCGTTACTAGTAAAGTTTAAAGTGAAAGTTATCGTACAATGGTCGCTGTTACTGAATTCATCACCAACATTCAAATTCTCTATTAATTCTTCTTTTGTTGCAAGTACAATGTCAAGAACGTTATTACCACGGGTCGGCGTTCGAACAAATTGATAAAGCGAACTCTCTTGCAAGTTCGTATACAAGTCATGTCCGGAGTGTGAAGTAAGAGTATCGCCCCACTTGGTCACAGGTAAATTAAAGTCGCAAAAAATTTCTGTATCTTGTGAGTTACTTACATCTGCAATTTGTTCGTAAATTTCTCGGTCAGTTTGCACTGATTGAGGTGGTGGTCTGTATATTAACGCAAGTATTATTTTTGTACCTTTATTATTCTTTATTAGCACAAAAGATGTGTCGACGTTCACAATTTGAGGTTTTGACAAGAGGGTTGGGTTAAGACTTTCTTTGATATAAAGTAAAACGCCACCTCCATTTCGATTTATTCGGCTTTTCTCAAACATTACATAACCCGGAAATGAATACTCAGCTAAAAAGTCTCTATCTTCTGTATTGAGCCAAGATTCTGTTATGCCAATCACATCATAATTTTCTGTAAACACTAGCTCCTCTAAATCTGAAAATGTATTGCGTATGCTACGAGCGTTTGCATAGAAAACCTTTACATTTTTTATTTTAGAACTCACGGAACGCTCTTTAATACTTTTTTGGTTCTTGTCGGATCTACATTTATGTTCATGGCTGTCCTCGGTCCTCGCTGTCTTCGGTCCTTATCGCTGGTGGTCCTCGGTTGCCTCTGTTTTTTGCTTGGCGTTGGATGATTTATGTCACTGCTGCTTCTTCTCGGATGGCGTTTTTTTAGCTATGGCTGCGGACTGCTTCGTGTAGGAGACGACCCATGCGTGCTGAACCCACAGGGTTTAGATGAGTGCCATCCTTGCGGAACAGAGTAGGCTGGTTATAGAAATTGTCCCAGAGGTTGATGAATTCAACTTCTTCCTTCAGACACAAATATTTTAGTCGGCAATTTGTGCTGAAGGCCTTGTCGTAGAATGTGTCAGGTGCGTCGATATTGGGGAGAATGCCTGAGATGATGATATTCCTTGACTTGTTTTTGTAATGCTGGATCATCTTGCGATATTTCTCCATCAACTCTTCGGATCTGGTGCGCATGACGTCATTTGAACCAGCATGGATGACAAAAAGGGTATTTTCGTTTGCATCCTTTGTGGTATCTTCGAAGGCTTCCACAATGTCATCCAGTCCAGCTCCTGGGATGCAAAATCTTTTTCGTCGATTTGGGACTCTGTCGCAGAACTCTTCGACCTGTCCTCGTAGGATGGAATCCCCAACGAGCCTGGTCTCTTCTGGTTCGTCTTCCATCTCTACCAAGATCGCAAATCTGTTTGACATTGTGACTGGTAGATGAGACCTTCTCTGCGTTAGCCGTGCACCGTTCCTCACTGGTGTAAATCCGGAAATCTGTGGTGGCGAGACTCTGCGTACAGGTCGGGGAGAGGAGTGGTTAGAACGGGGGCGAGGGGTTGGTACTGTTCGTGCTAGCAGGCTTCTTGCACGAGGAGTGGGGTAGAGACTAAGGTGAACCGGGTGGCTGTCCTGGTTTGATGTCGGCTCAGGTTCGTCAGAAGCATCTGCTGCAGTGGCTACTGCAGGTGTTGGATTGTTGGCAGATGACGTTGGGGCGGTGGTGGATGCTGGAGTTGAAACAATTGGAGTTAGTGATACTCCAACGTTGAGTGTTACAAACTCTTGGAGTGATTCCAGCTTCCTGGTGAGGGCATTGATCTCGTTGCTGGCAGAGTCGGCAGACTTGTGGATCGGCAGGAGCAAACATGGAAGCACCAAACCTACCGGCGCAGTTCGTACAGGCACGAGGCATGGTGACGATCACTTTCTTCAGATCACTTCACTCACTTTAAAAACACTAAACTCCCTTTTATGAGAGAGAGAGAGGGAGAAAATGAGTGTATTTGCTACTAATTGTGTGTCTCTGAATGTACAGGTATGTGTGTATGTGTATGTGTGAGATATATAGATACGTAGAGAGAGTGAGAGAGAGAGAGAGACGGAGAGGGTGATTGTATGTTTGTGTGTGGGTATGTCTGTCTCGTTTGCATACCGGCGATTGGAACTATGAAATCTGTGAACTAATTGGAAAGTAATCTCAAAATAGTTACCCTTCCCCCCGCCCTCCATTTTATAGGCTCAATTCAGGACCAACCATTTTGAGGGGGGTCACAGGCTTTTTGTTATCTTTCTCTCCTTTTCTCTCTTTCCCTGGCTTGTATCCATTCGGCCCCATTCAGCCAACTGTTTTAAGACGTTTATCCCCATCCAGGTGTCGATTACTTCCTGGCGAGCTAAAGCGAGCCAGCATTGTATGGAGAAATCCGGCTTCGCCAAAGAAATTTTTCTATCGAAAAATGTACAAATTTAGCTTGCTGTCAAAACAATTACATATATATATGCTAGCTCGCTACCGCTCGCCAGGAAAACATTGACACCTGGATGGGGGTAAGCGTCTTAGAACAGTGGGCTGAATGGGGCCGAATGGATACAAGCCAAAGAAAGAGGGAGAGAAAGATAAAAAAAGCGATGTGGGCTCCCTTAAGGGGAAGTATTTGTCTATGTTTGCCGTTCTATAGCTTACACACACACACACAGTCACACATACACACACACACACACACACAGTCACACACACACCATAATAATCTCGTGTGGTTTGGTTGCCTAGCCACAGTAAATTGGTGATCATGGCCGTTCTATAGCTCACTCTAACACACACACACACACACGGTCACACACACACACACACACACACACACACACACATACACACACACACACAAATAGTCACACACACACACACACAAATAGTCACACACACACACACACACAATAATAATCTCGTGTGGTTTAGTTGTCTAGCCAGGTGGTCATGGTCGTTCTATAGCTCACATACACACACACACACACACACACACACACACACCACACACACACACACACACACACACATACAAACTGACACACACACGTACCATAATAATCTCGTGTGGTATGGTTATCTAGCCACAGTAAATTGGTTATAATGGAAGTTTTTCAGTTCGCCAGACGTAATAATTGGAAGGCTATATCTCTCCTTGTGTGTGCATAACCAACCCAGCTTAAGGGGGCACGGGCGTATTAACACCTTACGAGCGGCCTATGCGGTTTATTTATGTGTACCGCACAGCGGGGTGTTTTTAGCCAAAATAGGGCTGTTTACGTGATCATTTTCATGCCTAAATAAGACCCAGAACGTAAAACAAGTACCTATCCCTGAAAGGGCATAAACAGAGCTTTCGAATGACACCATAACGATCCTTGTATGATGGATAGTTTTCTTGCAATAACCGTGCAACGCGAGTGCAAAAAGCAGGTAATTCGGTACTTTCAGTACATAATTGAGTATGTAGCGAGTGAGAGAGGGAGGAGGGAGCTGAGATTTGTGTCAGTAGGTTGGTCTGGAGCAGTCATACGCTCGCTAGTCTCCTGTCACCACTTGTCTCTCTCTCTCAGCCACATTACGTGCTGAAATTGCCACTCGAGTTATGTCGAGCGCCGCCACATAGTCCAGCTTTATTTAACTCGACTTATGTTGCTCGCCGCTAATTATGGGTTAATTATCTTTTTATTGATTTATGTATTATTTTCTTAGTTTCCTCCCTAGACCTGCATCAAGCTTGGACAAATAATACACCCCCTAGAACCCCCTTCGAGATAAATTTGTACATTTTTCGGTAGAAAAATGTCGCGCCCCTTATAAAATATAGGCTCGCTATCGCTCGCCTGGAAAATATTCTACACATAAATAGCACGAAAGGTCCTAATATTGACAAGAAATGGGTCGAATAATCTTAAAATAGAAAAACTAATCGGTCGACCGTCTTAAAATCCAAAAACTAATATGCTAAACATGTGGGAGAAGGGGGACAACAAAAACCAAGGATTATAAGGGAGGCTGGATAATCTGTGTACATCAGTGGTATATATATATATATATATATATATATATATATATATATATATATATATATATATATATATACCGGTATATATAATAATAATAATAATAATAATAATTAAAGTTGCAAGCAACGTTGTCCGGGGTTCGACGGTTTTGCAAGCAGGGTATTGTGTTTGATACAAATGCTGCGTCACAGATATCAAAAGATCATTTAACTTATCGGGCATGGAGAAGCTACAGAAGGAGCAGATTGTGCAAACAAACAAGAGTGCGAGAGGGAGAGATTGGCTGTAAAAGGGATCTGCCTCTATCCATTTAGTAACAGAGTTGTAGATATGTGGAATAGGCTACCGAGTGCTATAATGGGATCAAGAACAATAGAGCTTCAACTTGAAATTAGATAGAACGAGATGGGTTGGGTGTGAAAGGGATCTGCCATGTGTAGGTCAATCGGCTCTGGAGACTCCCGTTTTCTTATTTTTTTATTTTCTCATTTGTGAAGGAGAGGGAGTATGGCGAGAGAATAGGATGTCGTAAACGTAAGGAAGATAGCGATAAATATGAGAGAGAGAGAGCGCGGGATGGGTTGGGTGTGAAAGGGATCTGACATGTGTGGGCCAATCGACTCTCTGCAGACTCCGGTTTTCTTATGTTCTCATTTGTGTGAGAGAGAGAGAGAGACTAGGATGTCATAAATGTAAGGAAGACAGAGATAAATGAGAGAGAGTTTTTATGAGATGGGTTGGGTGTGAAAAGGATCTGTCTTGTGTGGGCCAATTGGCTCTCTACAGACTCCCATTTTCTTATGTTCCTATTTCTTACAATTGTGTTTTGGTTGCAGGTATATGATAAAATGGGTGTATAGTAAGTAGTGTAAATAACAGGTAAAGTTTATGAGATGGGTTGAGTGTGAAAGGGACCTGCCTTATGTGGGCCACTTGACTCTCTGCAGACTCCCATTTTCATCTTGGTTGCATGTGTAAGGGATCTGCCTCATTTGTACCGGTGTGCAAACAAACAAGAGCGAGAGAGAAAGAGATTGGCTGTGCAAGGGATCTGCCTCTATTAATTTGGTAAAAGAGTTGTAGATATGTGGAATAGGCTACCAAGTACTACAGTGGGATCAATAACAATAGAGCTTCAACATAAAATTTGATAAGACGAGATGGATTGGGTGTGAAAGGGATCTGCCGTGTGTGGGCCAACCGGCTCTCTGCAGACTCCCATTTTCATCTTGGTAGCATGTTTAAGGATCTGCCTCCTTTGTACCAGTGTGCAAATAAGAGAGAGAGATTGGCTGTGTAAGGGATCTGCCTCTCTCGTAACAGAGTCGTAGATATGTGAAATAGGCTACCTAGTGCTATAGTGGGATCAAGAACAATAGAGAATTTAAAGATAAAATCAGATAGTCATATGGATGAAATGGGTTGTATGTGAAAGGGATCTGCCTTGAATGCCGGCTGATTCGGACCGTGGCTGATTCGGACCATGGCTGATTCGGCCAATATAGAGGCTGATTCGGACCATAGCATTTGCTGATTCGGCCCATAGCATTGGCTGATTCGGACCATTCAGTGGCTGATTCGGACCATTGTAATGTTTTGAACTAGGCCCTATAAACTTATAAAATACACGACAATTCAACCACTATAAAAAAAAACATCAACATAGGATTGGCGGGAACTGTTAATTGTCCTTGTCTCGCAACCATTAACCCGTACAGCCCCAGCGACGCGTCTGACGCGTCGGCGATGTATGTAACGCACAGCCCCAGAGACGCGCCTGACGCGTCACCCTAATTGCGCCGACCGTAACCTCAGGTGTAGCCACTCAAGAGGGCTCAGATTTGTATGGCAACTGTGTACGTATCCCACGCAACCGTGCCGATGGTTGAAAACTCTCAAAGTCCACGTGCGTGCGCGCGAGCGCGCAATAACCTGTTTTTTTTGGGATAATTGCCTTCAATTTTTTACTCTTGTAAAATCCGTTTTCGGGGGCTCTGTAGGACCATTTTTTAAGCTTTTTGAGCGGTTTTTCCTTCATTCCTAACCCATTCGCTATTGTTTCTGGAATAAAACAATTTTTTGAAAACCGGCTGGGTTCTGGTGAACAAACATTACAAAACTAGCCGGGACTCCACGGGTTAAATGGTTCAATTTGACCACTTGCGAGTTTTAGGCTATAAGGAAGTTCGGCCTGTAAACATCGATATTAAACACAAATACAGTAATTATGTAGGTTTATTATGGATAAATAGTATGTTGAATTTGGTTTTATGGATTAATTAATGGACTAAAACCGTATGATAGCGAGTTATTCTGCTAAATATCGATGTCTACAGCTCCAACTTCCTTATAGAATAAAACTCGCAAGTTGTGAATTGACGATTTGTTTTCGATTCAGTGGTGTACAGTTGAGGATAGACTGGTTCAAATATCAATCCATCAAGCCATCGTTCATAGAACGAACTCCTGGATGGGAGAGTGCGCCAAAAACAACAACAACAACAACAATCTTGTTTTCTATATAAAGGGTTGATGACAAAGTGTCACTGTCAGTACAACTTATTATTTAAGAAGTTTTATGTGGTGCAAGACGGCATTTCATCTTCGCCACGGGACAGCAGTTGTTATTATTAGGAAAAGACAAGACTTGGTTTATTGACGGGACTTTTAAAGTAATCAAGTCTCCCTTCTACCAACTCTTGTCTATACACTCTTTTATCAAATCAGGGGATGACATGAAACAACTCCCATTGTGTTTTTGTGTGATGTCCGGGAAAGGAAGTAAAGATTACAAAACTGTTTTTAGGGCGATACTAGATATGCTTCCAGTGGATTATGCAGTGACTTAATTTGTAGTAGACTACGAAAAAGGGCAACTATAAGTATTAATCACAATCATAGTGTACAGTATAATATTATGTACGGTATATAAGCATTCCAGTTAGGTTTTATTGACAACTATGTGTATTTAGGCTATAAGCAATTATTAATCAAAATCATACACAACAATAGTGTTTATTAATAAATGATCTACTCCTTCGATAAATTTATATATTATATAAACAGCATTATAGCCTACTATGTACGAAACCTAATAACAAGATTAATAAAATTACATTAAATCAAAATAATCATAGTAACTTCATATGATAATGATCATGGTCCGAATGGGCCGAGTAAGCCTAGGACGAATATATTGTGGTCCGAATGAGCCTGAGCCGAGTAAGCCTGGGACGAATTAATGTGGTCCGAATGAGCCTGGGCCGAATCAGCCGGCTACCATCTGCCTTTTGTGGGCCACTTGTCTCTCTGCAGCTTCCCATGTTCATCTTGTAAGGGATCTGCCTCATTTGTACCGGTGTGCAAACAAATGAGCGACAGAGAGAGACTGGGTGTGTAAGGGATCTGCCTCTATTCGTTTAGTAACAGAGTTGTAGATATGTGGAATAGGCTACAGAGTCTTATAGCCAATCGGCTCTCTGCAGACTCCTGTTTACTTATGTTCTCATTTGTGAGAGAGAGAGCGAGGCTCCCTATTTCCTGTTCTCATGCACTAGTACAGTATGTCGTAATCGTAAGGAAGACAGCGATAAATAAGAGAGAGAGAAAACTCAACACTCAAACAAGCACAAACATAGCTACACAAGACCATCACACAAGCACACACACGCCTATCTAGCGACGAACTGTCCTGTTTACATATCATACACACTCCCCCCATCCCCATTCCATCACTTCGTATGTACGATATTATTTCCGTCTTTTTTACTGTGTATGGATTAAGTTATTGGTGTTCACTCTTGACATATGTGTCCTGCTACTTCTGTATGCATACATAATAGCATGAAAGTGATCAATACGCGCATATGAAGCTATGTATCTCGTATATCGGGGTTCTCTTCCCTTCCATCGGTACACCCCTTATACCTCCCTCCCTCCTCCCTATCCCATATGTGTAAACATTATATTTTAGCTTTCAGAAGGTAAATACGTACTTCCGATAAATATCTAGCCTTGTATTTAAATCATGAATCCTGTTTAATGTCATTATTTAATAGAAACATGTGTAAGGGTTACATTTATACACAGGATAAGATAAGCAAATACAAACCTCAGCAGAGCATAATCATTGGTGATGAGAGGGTAGTTGTAGGCAGTGTTGCCAGTTGTACCGCTAGATGTAGAGCTATATTTACTTCAGTTTAGTAGCCATTTTTTCATATCTAGAGACATTTACTCCGGATAATTTGAAAATTTCAGACATTCTAGTTATATTACATTGTAAAATTTGCAAAACAAACAAATCAAAACTCTTTAGGAATTGCAGCATTGTTCTACCATTGTTTGACTATGTAGCAACGTGCTAGCGACTTTTGAGAAAGGATCTAGCGGTGTTTTGGGGTGACACTTAGACAGTGTTGCCAGTTGTATCGCTACATATTACCGCTAGATGTAGAGCTATTTACTTCAATTTAGAAGCTATTTTTTCATATCTAGAGAGATTTACTAGGGATAATTTAAAAATTTCAGACATTCTAGTCATATTACATTGTAAAATTTGCAAAACAAACAAACCAAAACTCTTTAGAAATTGCAGCATTATTCTAACATTGTTTGACTATGTAGCAACATGCTAGCGACTTTTGAGAAAGGATCTAGCGGTATTTTGTGGAGACATACTGGGAGGGTGGGAGGGAGGTGGTGGTTGCAGTGTTGCCAGTTGTAAAGCTACATATTACCGCTAAATGTAGAGGTATTTACTTCAATCTAGCAGCCATTTCTTTTATATCTAGAGACATTTACTAGGGATAATTTGAAAATTTCAGACATTCTAGTCATACTACATTGTAAAATTTGCAAAACAAACAAACCAAAACTCTTTAGAAATTGCAGCATTATCCTAACATTGTTTGGCTATGTAGCAACATGCTAGCGACTTTTGAGAAAGGATCTAGCGGTATTTCGTGGTAACACTTTAGGAGGGTTAAAATACGAGTCACACGGGCAATTGCCAAAACTTTAAAGGTCCATATCATTGTTATTAACACCTTACGAGCGGCCTATGCGGTTTATTTATGTGTACCGCCCAGCGGGGTGTTTTTAGCCAAAATAGGGCTGTTTACGTGATCATTTTCATGCCTAAATAAGACCCAGAACGTAAAACAAGTATCTATCCCTGAAAGGGCATAAACAGAGCTTTCGAATGACACCATAACGATCCTTGTATGATGGATAGTTTTCTTGCAATAACCGTGCAACGCGAGTGCAAAAAGCAGGTAATTCGGTACTTTCGGTACATAATTGAGTATGTAGCGAGTGAGAGAGGGAGGAGGGAGCTGAGATTTGTGTCAGTAGGTTCGCCGCGGTGGTCTGGAGCAGTCATACGCTCGCTAGTCTCCTGCCACCACTTGTCTCTCTCTCTCAGCCACATTACGTGCTGAAATTGCCACTCGAGTTATGTCGAGCGCCGCCACATAGTCCAGCTTTATTTAACTCGACTTAAGTGGTGAGCCGCTTTTTAAGGGTTAAACTAAGAATTTGGCAAAGGGAGGATTGTTAAAAACCTTAGCCAATACTCTGTCATTCACCAAAAATAAATTTGAATTTATCATTATTATTTGGTAGGGTAAGTATGTATAGGTAGGTTGGGTAAATAATTGCTGGAATTCGTAGGGACTAGAATGGTTTTGAGAGAGTTAAATAAACAAAAAATTATAGATCTGAATAATAAAGAGATTATGTTATTAAGCAAAACTGGGGGATGCGTGGAAGCCTATAGACTGTAGACGGTAAACTTTGTGTGGGTAGCGAATGCGGTTTTAAAGTCATTTAAGAATAGACAGTTTTCAATGCTGCGGCCAAACTATTCCACCCATTTATATTCTTTTGGTATCAAAACGTTCGGAATCGCGAGCCTCACCCAACTACGCAAGCATGGCTTTGATCATCGGCGTAGTTTTCAAGATGTGGAATTTTAAGTGGATTCGAGGTTTTTGCAAGATTGCCGGAAAAAAACCCACGTGCAAAAGCAAAACCTTCTCCATAAAATTTGCGGAGCATTAGTAGGGGAGTGCGTATGCTAAAGCCCAGTCGTTTCCTGTGAGTGGGAGAGACGGTATTTAGGCGTCAAGTTTTTCGGGAAATCGGCTGCCACGGACCTGTTTGGCCGCCATGCTGGATGTTTAGCATATCAAAAGTTGCCCAATAGAAAAACGCACCTCTTGTGAAAGTTTGATCCAGATCCAAAAAGCGGTTCTGGAGTTATTGCGTCGAAACCGGAGCGTAAGAAGAATTTGGATGAAATTCCAGGTTTAATGATTACAATAGGGGTTCCCCGTAGGGGACGAACCCCTAATAATATACAATTACAAATCTCGCCTTTAAATGACCTCAATTACTCCTCGGTGTACCGGATCTTAATCTGGATGGACATTATAACAGTTAAAACCGGGAGCACACGAGCACTTTTTACGGCAATTTTCGACGAGCAAGTTTTTCTCCCGTAATACTTTGAAACTTCTTTGCATTAGCATCGGAAACTAGGTTGAAGGTAATTTATACAAGGCGGCTTAGCTCTGGATGTGGTGTCCCGAGTTTGAATCTCAGGAGGACCAAATGCTTTCCTTAGTTTATTCAAGTGCATTGGGGTTTGTAATTGATGATTAATGTTAAGAATGGGGTGTTACTTAATTAATAACTTAGATTTTTAAGCTGCCAGACTACGATTGTTCGTAAAAATTTACGGAGAAAGCGCTCGTGTGACACCGCTTTAAGGGGAGATAGTTGTTTTTTCAGGCCCCCCATCTCCCCCATGTTTATCCCCACTAGTTATGAGATTTTAAGACTTTTGACACATTAGTTTGGGGATTTTAAGACCTTTCAATATAAAGACCTTCCATGCAATTTAGGTGTCAATATTTTCGTGGCCAGCGATAGCAACCTTGTAGTATAGTAGTAACCGGCTTCGACACTTTACTATAGAAAAATGTACGAATTTATCTTGAAGGGGGGTATTGAGGCATATTATTGAAGCTTGATGGAGGTCTAAGAAGGAAACTATAAAACAATAATAAAAAGACAAATTTATAAGCATATAAATACGCCCATCCCCCCAGCTTAGGGATGAGCGCTGGTGTTCAAAGGGTTACAAACAAAGGGGAAATTATACTACCACGTTCGTCTTGGTGTGTGTGGGGGGGTGGGGGGGGGGGGAGAGAGAGTGTGTGTGATGCATTAGTTGTAGCCCTATGTGGGTGTGGGTGTGTGTGTGTGGGTGTTAGCGGTGTGTTTGTGTGTTAGTGGTGTGTGTGCGTGCGTGTGTGTATGTGTATGAGTGGGTGGGTGTATGTGATTAAGCCCTTTGTTGCAGAGATGTCATGCCGTTTGAATAATGTGAACAGTATTTAGGTCATATTTTTATTACAAGGGAAATGGTTCAATCTCCGCATCGCCACCACCATCACCACCAAAGCCAATACTATAACTATCATCACCACAACTACCACTACTACTATTATCACCATCATCACCTCCACTATCATCACCAAAGCTACAACTACTGTTATTACCACCATCACCACCACTATCACCACCAAAGCCAATACTATAACCATCATTACCACAACCACCACCACTACTACTGCTAACACCATCACCACCACTTCTATCACCACCAAAGCCAATACTACAACCATCATCACCACTTCTACCACTATTACTATCATTACCACCACCAACACTATCACCATTATCCCCACCAAAGATTATACCACCACCATCAACTCCACAACCAGTACCGTACCACCACTACTACTACTACTAACACCACCACCACCGTCATCATTAACACCACCACCATCATCACCATCAATTTAATATTTTGTGACATGACCCAGCCAGGGCTCGAACCCAGGTCAGTAATGCAGCACTCCTACATCTTAACCACTAGACCACCGAGGAGCTTAAAGTAATGGAATAAAAGTAATACCAGAACTACTAACATCACCACCACCACCGTCCCATCACAGTCTAATTACCACCACAATCAACACCACCACCACCCTCAACACTTCAACTATCCCCACAGCGACCATCACGACTACTACATAAATACATACTGTTTGTATATTTATACTTGATATTGACAGATACCTTGTATTTAAAGGCGATAATAGGGTTGGGTGGTGGCTGATAACTACCGTGTTTGATGGAGGAGCAAAAATGGTTTACTGGTTCTCACAAGTAAGCCGCGGTAGACTTGTCCGTTTCTTAGTCATTAATGTATGACTTTAACCTCATGACACAGGGACAAGAGGCTTATTTCTACACTTTTGGTAATGCACTATATTGGCAAAAATTAGGGGACGGTGTGAAAAAAGCTGTGTCAAAATATCATACTGACCCAACTGTTTATTAATAAGATAATCCCGAAAAACGATGCCACACGGCCTCTGAAACCCATAGTAGGTGTCGATTTTGTTCATGGCAATCGATAGCGAGCCTGTAATTTAGGAAGAACCGGCCATCGGCCGTGAAATTTTTCAACCGAAAAATGTACATATTTTTATCGAAGCGGGTAGACGTCTAGGAACAAAACTAAAATATCTCCCCTTAATACTACAACTATCACCACTATTAACCAACGCTGCCGCCACCACCAGAAACCCCCCCCCCCACTCACACACACACACCACCATTCCCTTCTCCAACCCCCCCCCCCCTTCCCCCCCCACACACACCACCATTCCCTTCTCCAACCCCACCACCACCACCGGTAACCGGTACCACCATTATTACCCCACCACCACCACCACCACCCCACCGACCTAGATGACCATTTAATGATAGCCGTGATGTGATAGCGGTGGAGGGATAATATCGGAACGCCCCGCTCCACATTTTATCTGTGATGGGGATAAATCTATTATGCAAAGAGCGGCCCATTCATCCTTACCAATTTGTTCAATAGATCCAAACACTTTTACCTTTTATATATTATCACGTTACAGTTTGGTCAGAGAGAGAGAGAGAGAGAGAGAGAGAGAGAGAGAGAGAGAGAGAGAGAGAGAGTGAGTGAGACATATATATAGAGAGAGACTATGTGTGTGTATTATTTTTCTATGTGGATGAGGGAGACAAAAGGCAGGGCTGCCTGTTGAACGAGTGACAGGGCCAAAATCAAGGATTGTTCGAACCAAAATGTGTGTATGTGTGTGTGTGTGTGTGTACGTCATATCAGATTATACGGGTGGGCTACATGGATCTGGTAAATACTTGGATTACATCAAATAAATATGTTCGGCTCTACAATTTTTGTCCAACCACATTAATCCATAGCTCAGTGTTGATTCATGGTGTGCTTTTGATTGTATATATATATATATAGGGAGAGAGAGAGAGCGAGATATATTGCAAAAGAAAGAGATATATAGAGAAATATATCTGACGGTTGGTTAGCTCACTGTTACCCACCAAACACCCTCACCATGAAAAGTACTGTACCCCATATTTCTTAGCGCGACTGTACATCGGCAAGTGTGTGTTCCAGTGAGTGAGAGCGATCATCATTAATATATTAAAGTTGATGTCCCGGATAATGGGTACGGTGTGTAAAGAGGAAAAGAGTGTTTATACAGAGGAGAGCTGCTATCTCTATCTCTCTCTCTATCTCTCTCTCTCTCTCTCTCTCTCTCTCTCTCTCTCTCTCTCTCAAATATAAACAAAACACATGAATACAAGATGAAAGGCCAGCCATTTAAAACAAGTGCGTTCTCTCTCTCTCTCTCTCTCTCTCTCTCTCTCTCTCTCTCTCTCTCTCTCTCTCTCTCTCTCTCTCTCTCTCTCTCTCTCAAATAATAACAAACACATTAATACAAGATGAAAGGCCAGCCATTCAAACCAAGTGCGTTAGCTGAAGACCTGGGGGTTCTAATACCTGAAAACTTAAAGACCTCAGATCAATGTGCAGCAGCTGCGAACAAGGCCAATCGAGCATTGGGATATATTAAGAGAAAATGTAATTTTAAATATGAGAACATTATAGTACTTTATTTAATAACATAGTGAAACCCCATCTTGAATGTGGCGTGCAGTTTTGGTCTCCTTATCTGAACAAGGACATTGAGAAACTCGAGTCAGTGCAGCGTAGAGCGACAAAGTTGATACCATCACTGAGAAATAAATCACATGAAAGATTGAGAAAAAAAACATGTTTTCAGTTAAGAAAAGAAGATTGCGAGGTCAATTAATTGAGTGTTTCAAGATATTAAAGGGCTTTGACAAAATTGATGTACTGGTATATTCACTGTTCAATTCAATAATATTTCATTATCTTGGGGAAATGGAATGAAATTTTAAACCAGAAGGACGAATTTCGATGTCACAGAGTACTTCTTCACCTGCAGTATGGTCAATGTGTGGAACAAACTGCCAGAGAAAATGGTACAATATATTACAGTTAACACATTCCAAAGGAGTCGAGAGAGAGAGTGTGAGTGAGAGTGAGTGTGTGAGAGAAAGAGAGAGCGAGAGTGAGAGGATAGGTAAGTTGCCAGGTAAACTGTAAGCGATCAAGACAAAACACCACAGGTAAGGTTGGTTAATTACAGGTGGACACTGACGGTAACGCTGACGGACGAGGGAGAGAGAGAGAGAGAGGGGGGGGGGGTCTATCAGGAGACAAAAATTATATGGTACGCAGATTGCATAAGAGCAAAGTATGGGTGCGGAAAGGTATTAATTTTAAAGTGTCCATAACATTATCTCTGTCACTTTTTCAATTTGGGGAGACACTCGTTATAGGTAGCTTTGCCTTTTGTCTCATTTATAGAACAAAAATCTGATGATGATGATAATGATGATGATAATAATAATAATGATGATGATGATGGTGATGATGGTGATGAAAACGGCGAAGTAAAACAAATATAGAAAAATTAAAAACAATTTTGTTTTTGTTAAAAGACGAACGAATACCTGAGAACAAATGGAAATAAGAATGAGTGAGAAATTAAAGAAAGATTAATTATCAAACATAATACAACATATGATAATTTATGGTCAATTACTGTATAATAATTTAGGACAAAGGGTGATAAGTTTGATACACGGTGAGAGAGAGAGAAAGAGAGAGAGAGAGAGAGGCAAAGAAACGTAGAGATTGATTTTATTGGGTGCAAGCCGGGTCTTTTGGACTTTCACTATTTTCGCTCCAGTAGTTTAGAGATTATAAGAGGTTTTACCCAATTATGTTAGCGACAATAAGATGCTTCACCCCATTCAGGTGTTGATTTATTAGTGGGCGAGCGATAGCGAGCCTGTAACCTAACTTAGAAGAATTTAGCCTTCGGCCAGGTCATTTTTTAATGGAAAATATGTACGGTACAAATCTAGCTTGAAGGGGGTCTGGGTGGACATTTCTTTAGTTTGAAGGAAGTATGGGCAGGCGGTTTTGTTAGCCTAGGGGACAAACTAAAATACATTGCTCGCAAATGGCAAAAACAAGCAAAATCCTCAATAATAATTAAGCCTAAACAAAAAAAGGTATGATATCTCCTAACTAATGGGGCGAATCAAGGGAGATTAAAAGAAGGCGTCCCTCTGAAAAATACAGTTAACAGGTGAATTAATTATATATTTATTTATTTATCTATATATCTATTTATTTATATATTTATTTATCTATTTATATATTTACTCATTGTTTTAATTTCTTGAAAAACTCTGGCACAATAGTTTTTTTAGTCAAGGAAAATATTGACTAGTTTCAATATTTATTACTGTGATGTCACAATGTGTTTACAGCCAATTACCGGTATGTTGTTAATTATGAAATATTGGCAATAATATGATAGAGACAGGTGGCTTCTCATTGTTTTCCATAAGTTATTGAACAATTTGCCGTTTCGGGTCCAACATTTCCACCATAAAAAAAAAAATCGAGAATATTATGATTCTACATCATATTAGTAATAACAGTTTTCAAACATACTTTGCTACAAATTGTGAAATAGAAAAACCTTAGTAATTATAAGAGTGACATCGCAGTTTACTAAAAAAATATTAACAAATTATAAAAAATAAAATAAAAGAGACAGAGACTATAATGGGTGCGTGCGCGCGTATTTTTGTGTCCCCAAGTCAATATTAACCCAGCGAAGTAACTGGAAACGTAAAATAAAAAATCGTGCCGATATTTTGACAAACACGTATTTGTTTATTGAAGCAGCAAGCTATTATAGCACACACACACACACACACACACACACTTTAACAATACGTGTCATTGAAGCAGACACAGTTTATCACTCACGCACACACACCCACTCTCATCCCCCTCCTCCACCAAGGCCACCTAGAGTACCAGGCCGTGTCGACCATTCTGTGACAGGCAATGGCGTGCTACATCCACTGCCCGCGCTCTGTCCCCATTTTATAAATACTCTCTTTTATTCTTTTCTCTGTTAAAATTTAGATTAACGTACAAACAAATGATATATTTTACGTTTAAGGTGTACGCAAAACCACTATCTACCTATATCTTACTTTATTATACTCTATATTATGATACCGATATCATAACAACATGTTTTGGTTATTTCTTGCATATGACTTATACCTTGAACAAGTAGTTGTACAAGATTAAAACTTATTATAAGTATATCTCATTACTTTGTTATATTAAAAATTTGGAGAACTAATTTCACATTTTGTCTCTCTAGGTTGGAGGGGGATAATGCTTTCAGGCTTAGCCTATAGGCCTGCTTTAGGAGCAAATTTTCCTCTAAGAAATACAGTTTTTTGAGAGTAGTGAAAGGGGCATACATTATCTTATTAGATTCATTACGGACATTTTTACTTGGGAACTGTGGGAATTTCATAGTTTTTTCTTCATCTTTCTGTCCTAGCCAATTATTCCTGATGCATTTTAAAATATGTACAGCGTCGTATAGGAAAAAGAGAGGTCTGGTACTTTGCGCTGGGTGTGGGTAAACAATGGACAGTTTTGGTGGATTGTCAAAATATGATACAGCTTTGCCATTGATTGCATTATTGTCTGTTACAATGCTAATGACACTAAATCCTATCTTCTCAAGCCCTAAAATAATCTTCTTCATAATGTTATATAATGTCTCTGCCTTCATTATCTTTGCTGGAATTATGTGAACAACATCTCTGTATTTTGACCGAATACTGTTTAGCATAAATATATGTGCTTGTTGCAATTGCATCACTGTCAATTGCTGAACCAACAATATTTCCTGCTTGATAATCCAAGTAAGGCTTCAGGTGAATTTCATCAACCATCATTGTAACCGTTTTATCACGGGTTGTCAGGGACTTAAATTTGTTCTTAATATACATAAGAAAATGGCTGGTACGGTGTTCGATAGCTGGGTTAAACGTTTTGGACAAAAATATTCGTCTTATAGTTGAATAGCTAGGTAGAATTAGGCATTTCTTATCTCTCAGAAGTCTGTAACCTTGAGGTGAGCAATTATGCAAGAGAGAGGAGAATATCAAAAATTCTGAGGAGTAATCAAATTTAGTGAGAGTCATTAAATGAAGCTGTTCACAAACGAATTTGAGTGTATTCTGATACTTGAAGCCATTATCCTGTACAATAGTTGACAAAAAGGAGATCACAAGTTGAATTATTACAATTGCATTAATTGGGTTTGAGGCAGGATTATTGATATCGCACTTACGCAAAGCATCAAGCAACACTTCAAGTGTATTAATGTCAGTGACCTTTGAAGGAATCTTATAATCCCCTAGACGGTTTATTTGCACCGCCTGTACACTAGCCTGAACATTACAGTCTGATTTGATGACTAAGGACAAAATAACTTTAGGTTGTGGGGAATGAACAATTCGACATATATGAAAATCTTCCTCGTTTTCAATAACTGTCCAGTATTTCTTATCAATGAACTGTATTTTGTCTTTAAGTTCATCTAAAGAATGAAATGTTATGTCTTGTTTGTACTTATTGTTATCTGCAATACTCTTTGCTACCGCAGCTTGAATGGCAGACTCTTGCATTCGTTTCCTCTTCTTGTCCGGGGCTTCTCTAGCATGTGATGGGCCAGAAAGGTAAGAGGGGCAGTTTGGCAATTGTGATGGAATTACACCATCACAGAGCTGAGGATACGTCAATTTGGCCACTAATTTAGTTCCGCTCTTCTCGTCAAAGTACGAAGTCTCTCGCCTTATTTCATCAGGTCTAAAATGGAGCTCACACACCTGTAAGAGATGAAAGCTCCGATATAGCTAAGCTAAAAATAAATCGTTGCATAATTGTATTGCGAGCGATATTATTGCTTGGTAGTTCAATCATTCACGAAGGAGTAAATACACTGATTTTGAGCAGTGTGTAATTTGACTTATGAATATTATATACAATTCAATATACCACACTTAAATTACAGTACTGGGTAGGCTTAAATTTTGTATATATATTTTTCCATAATTGGGAATACAAAATTATTTCATTATGCAGCATTGATCCAGGAGGAGGATCCAATTCAATGCATCCGCCAGCGTCGTCGTCAAACATACACAACAAACAAAATAAAATAACTTCTACTCCGTGGTTATGGATAACTTTCTTCGTCGATAATAATACTAATACTAATAATACTAATATTAGTAATTATAATAATATCAATAATGAAATTAATAATAATTATATTAAAGGTAACACATCTATTATATCATTAATGGAGTCATCGATATACCACATAATAAACTCCCGGAAATATATATACTCCCACTGTTGAGCTACTCAATTACTATTATTCTTATTATTACTATTATTAATATTATTATTATTATTATTATTATTATTATTACTACAGTACTGTATTATTACTATTATTATTATTATTATTATTATTATTATTATTATTATTAGTATTACTATTATTATTATTATTATTATTATTATTATTATTTATATATTATTATTATATATTATTATTATTTATATTAACATTATTATTATTTCTATTTCAACTTGCTGAAGGAATGAGTAAATTTAGTCATGTAATGTTTAAGCCTACCGTACTCAATACTTAGACACGTGAATAACATTGTAGAATAATTTTTACTCACCCTGCTGTTTTCATTTGGAGTGTAATCTACTCGTCGAATGGCTGTAAGCCATTTGCTGGAAAGGTCAGCATTCCTTGGGAACCTAAACACGTGCACTTTCGGTCCCGATCTGTAATTCCCCTTGCAATTTGGCACTGAACACGTGTAAGGCATTGTTGATGATCATGGAGAAGCTATCACAGGGAATAATGTACTTATAAAGTATATATGAGGGGGAAATAGTTTGGAAACACAGCGACAACCATCCCCTACCTCACTAAAATGTATACTGACCTGCGAGGGTAGTGACCGTTTCAGCACTCCTTTTGTCGACGTCACAGAATTTAAAGGTCCCATCCGTGCGGCCTGGTACTCTAGGTGGCCTTGCCTCCACCCCCCACACACGCACACTCCCCCTACCCCCCCCCCCCCCCCCGTTTAATGATCCCGGCAGCGTTTCTCGCGCACACACACATTTACCCCCCCCCCCCCCCGCACCTACACAAACACACACAGACATACACATTCACACACCAACCTACACAAAAACACACATTTAACCCCCTCATCCTACAACACACACACACATTCACCCACCCACCTACACACACACACACACACACATGCACCCACCCTACCTAAACCTGCACACACACATTCACCCATCCACCTACACACACACAAACACACACACATTTACCCACCCCCCTAAGCCCACACACACACATTCACCCAGCTACACACACACACACACATTTATCCACCTACCCACCCACACACCAACAAAATTTATCCAACCACCCCCCCACACACACACACACACACACATACAGACCCCCCCCCCCCCCCCCCCACACACACACACATTTATTCAAGTATGTAGCGTTTCTTGCGAGCATCAAAGACCCTGTTATTGTCACGTTCAAAGACACCCCCGGAACGCGACGCACTATATAGTAGGGTAATTTGCTTGGAATCCGTGACCATTTGGTTCCTACCTTTTTCTCTTGATGGATTTGACAACCTGAACCATTTTAAAGGAAAATTAGCTCCTATGCCACTCTGAAAAATTACGGCTAACTCTGCTAGAGCCCAATATTCAAAATGGCCGCCAACGCCATCTTGAAAAACATGAAATGTAATATCTTTGGCATCAGATGAGCTACAAGGATGAATGAGGTGTCCTTTTTCACTAATTCTGGCATTACAAATCCACTGGAATGGTTATTGTATTGTATTGTATTGTATATTGTATTGTTATTGTATTGTATTATACTAATTGTACATACTAATCTGCCACTTCACTGTCACTACATGATTCACTGTATGAGCCACTATCAGAATCACTGTCCTCACTTTTGCTGCTATCATCACTGTTGTTCTCTGCCTGTGGATTTGTAGGTAGTGGTATGGATGGGGGAAGTCGGGGCTGGGTTGAACGGACAGGCAGACATAGGCCATTTACAAGATGCCATCCATGGCCGATCGGTGAGGGGTGACTTTGGAGCTGGTAAAAATGCTTTTGCAAATATGCAAGATAGTTTGCACGCTCCAAGTGTGGACGGAGACTGTCCAAGTCAGGCACAAGTCGGATAGTGCTTTTTTTCTTCTTAGCTCTCCACTTCGCTGCCCTCGCATCTCCCAAGGTCTTGCTTTTGGTATCACCATAGACATATCAAATGACAAACTGCTCCAAATCACTGATGACCTGTTCTGTGACTAGGAGCTGTGTACCTCATGCTGCTAGCAGGTCGTGTGCCTCTTTAGACTTCTCCAGACGATCTGCGATGAGCTTCTTGCTTGCTCCATAGACGCCAGAGTTGTGGTCACACCCAGTGAGGACATGGTATGGACAGTGGTATGATGGATGCAGCCATTGCCTCACTGCACAAACATCGGGCATCGATAAGCTGACGTTTGCGTTTCACACACAGGATTCCTGTTGTCTTCTGAGCAACATATGCCGCTTGCACTTAGTTGTCGGTGTCCTCTGTGTCAAGAATGACCGCTGCTGTGTAGCTGTCTGACCGGAGCACACTATATATGGTGAGCATTGCCGTATCTGCCTCTGCATGGGAGCTCTGGCACAAGCTTGCCTGTGGTGAGATTCTTTGCAGTGCTGCCAACTACACAGTAGATGATCTCGGTGCTAATTGTTGCTGCTGTTCTCTGGAATTCCGTTTAAAGAAATGCCTGAAGGCGGATTTTGTTCTCAGGTTTACCCAGGAGAGCATGGAAAACTTTACTAGAATCAGAATCAGAATCAGAATCAGAATATTTATTTTTCCATTTTACAATGGTTCTTCACATAAAACATTACAAAATATTAAAATACATACATTATATATATATATACATATTTACAATAAGAAACATCTCTAGTATGTTACTATGGACAGTCTTCAATATCTATAAAAAATGACAGTTACAGTATTATTAATTTTTTTGTTTATAGATCCATTTCATGTTTCAGAATATAATCTTTTAATATATGCTTAAACGTGTTTAGGTTATTTGTGTCCTTTACTGATCTCGGCAACCTATTCCATATTTTAGGACCTGCTACCAAAAGCAATCGTTCACCATAAAAGGTGTTTGTTCTCTGTACATATAGATGGTTTTGCTGTCTTGTGTTACTATTTATGATTTCATTAACAATAGGAAAGTGTATTAGCCAGTTTGGAATTAGTTTATGCCTTTCTTTATACACCGCAATAGCTGTATCATATATATATATTTTTGCTTTATTTTTAGCCACTAATTCCTTTATTATCGGAGTTACATGATCGTATTTTTTTGCTCCACCCACTGTTACCTTTGCAGCAAAATACTGCATTTTGTGTACAGTATTTAATATAGTGCAATTAATTGAACCCCATATCATTATGCAATAATTTATCAAACTTAAAATTAGCGATTGAATCACAATGACCCTAGTAGCTTTGTCAAAATTACCTTTTATACGATTCACATACATCAACGTTCCCATGACTTTCTTGTTCAGTTCACTTGTGTGTTTGTTGAAAAGCATGTTACAATCTATATGTAGACCTAAATTTGTTACATGTGTACAAGGTATAATTTTATGATCATCGAGTTGTATACATACATTTGAGGGTATTTGGGATAAAAGCTGTCTAGTGCCAAGGAAAATGCATTGAGTTTTATTTGCATTCAACATAAGACCATATCTCTGGAAATATTGTTTCACTATTTTGAGTGTATTTTCTGTTTTGTCAATTACATTAGTTAGTTCATCCAGAGTGCCTGAGTGAAGTATCTGTGT
This sequence comes from Paralithodes platypus, assembly GCA_032716605.1. Classification (NCBI taxonomy): domain Eukaryota; kingdom Metazoa; phylum Arthropoda; class Malacostraca; order Decapoda; family Lithodidae; genus Paralithodes; species Paralithodes platypus. Next base: position 16,026,848 of record CM064546.1, on the reverse strand, counting down.
ATCATCAGCATACTGAATGAGCAAACAATCTTTAACATAGTTTAGTAAATCATTGACAAATATAATGGGTCCTAGAATAGAGCCTTGAGGCACTACATATGTTACATGTAAAGTAGATGAGACTGTATCACCCAACTGCACAGCCTGTGTCCTATCGGTCAAGTAATTCATAAGCCAGAATGAGTCAATATATTTTGCATTTTTCTAACAATATTTGATGACTGACACTGTCGAAAGCTTTAGACAAATCAAGCAGTGTTAGTAAAAACACTTTTTTGTTATCCATATTAGTATATATTTTATTAGTTAATAAAGTGAGGGCTGTTTCCGTTGATAAATTTGGCCGAAAACCATGTTGACTTATAGAAAGCAGATTGTTGTTTTCCAAGTGCGACATATACTGATTTGTGGCGACTTTCTCTAAAACTTTTGATAATATTGGGAGAAATGAAATGGGTCGATAATTACCATCACAATCTTTGTCTCCATTTTTATATATTGGTTTAATTATAGCATGCTTCCACATTGTCGGGAACTTACCAGTTACTATCGAGGTGTTTATTATACAGGTTAAGTAAGATATTGTAACATACAATGCATCTTTTAACATCTGAAGAGAAATCCCATCAGAACCACAAGCTTTCGTGTCTTTAAGCTGCTTAAATGTTAGAATTATAGTATTTGTGTCAATTGGTTTTAGTCTAAAAAGATTGTTAGCAGTTGTAGAAGTCTCATATCGTTGGTCGGTATTCTCATCTGTGTATAGTGTTGTTTGTTGTTGCTGTTTCCCAAGCTGCCTGGCCGAACAGCCCCAAGGCCCCGAGCAAGGCCAAGGCCATAACCGAGCGCCCCCCACAGAACCCTCCCTGCCGACCACAATAAAGCCCGAGTGACCGAAGCCACTCCATGGCGGGGAGCCGAGGAGGGCGAGGAAACGCCCGGGAAACCAAAGCCCCACCCAGGGCCCTGTGCCCCTCAGCAATTATGAAGAGAAAGTTGAGGGGCAAAGGAAAAATGTGACGCTTTGGCTTCCAATCTTGGTAGATTGGGAGGTCAATCCACGGAAGAGACGCCGTCACTTGAGATCTAGAAAATATATAAGTAAAAGGAACAGTCAGAGTAAGCTATGGGTATGGCAGAGATCGCTCAGTGTATAGTGTAATGTTATTTTGTGATTTCTCATACGATGATTTGCCTACATTTGCAAAGAAATCGTTAAATTTGTCTACTTTTTCTATCGTGTTATCAAAGGATTGGATACTTGAAGATATCTTATTACTGGGAACTATTTGTTTTATTAATTTCCAAGTTGGTATGCTGTATCACCTTTACAATTATTAAATTGGTCATGGTAAAATTTACTTTTTGTTCCTGCTATGAGAGACTTGACTCGTTTTTTCTCAGTTTTATACTTTGACTCTAGATCTCTGTTTTGTCTATCGTTTTTTAATGCAACTTGTAGCTTATTCCTTTCGCTTATTGCGGTTTTAATGGTGTTGTTTATCCAGGGGGCATAGGGCCTTTTTATCTCCTTTGTAGTTATTGGAGCACATTTATCGAGACATTCTATAAATACAGTTGTAAATATTTCTACCTGTTTATCTACATCATCAGTATCCATTATCTTATTTAGTCTATCAGTTTCACCCATAATCAAGTCACAACAATTTTCTTTATCATAATTACTCATTTGTCTAAAAGTCTTAATTACGTTTGGGTTTTCTAGCATTTACATCCACCATAATTTTTTCGTGATCTCCAATTGAGTGTGATACAACATCTGCATAGTGTACTGTGTTAAGGTTATTAGTAATTATGACGTCTAATAGGGTGCTAGAGTGAGAAGTGATTATTGTGGGTTTCTGAATAAGCTGATGGAGATGATTGGTAGTTATAATTTTACTAATCTTATTTGTACTAAAAAACAGGTCATCGTTTAAGTCTCCTAAAAGAAAAAAGGATTTTTTACGTAGACAAACAGACTTTAACACTTCTTGGATATAATCAAATGACGATACAGGAGCTTTGGGGTGACGATACATACAACCAATGAGAATTGTAGGTAACTTTCGAATTTGTACACTGAGCCAGATATCCTCTACTCCACTTTGTTGATCTATATTCATAGTTATTTTACTAGTTTGTAAATTATCTCTTACATATATACACACACCTCCTCCCCTACCATTATCATTTCGGTATATACTATAGCCATTAATATTTACAAAACTGTCTGGGATATTAGAAGAAAGCCATGTTTCACTAACACAGAGAATGTCCAAGTTTCGTTCATTGATCATCATTTTCATCAAAATTTGCTAAGAGTGACTGAGCATTCAAATGTTCTATGGTTAAGTGATCCATGTGTTTTGGTAAAGTTCTTCCGGCAGTTTCTTCATGGCCTAGTTCCTATTTGCTATAATGATTACATAATCGGCTTTTGTAACCTAGTTTGTTACATGAAGAGCATCTTAATTTATAGTCGTATCTACAGTTACCTTGTCTGTGATTATACTCGCCACAATTGTAGCACCCTCTTTGTGTGGAATACGGTATTTGTGTTCTTTCTCTAGTACCATTTGATGAGTGATAGTCATTTATATTGTGCCTATCAGTATAGTGTCCTTGATTTGTGGGTCCTTCTCTATGGTTATATTCATGCCTATGCCTATGTGGATAATCCTGCCATGCACTAACTTCATATTATTTCTAGGCACCTGGTTACTCTTGTATTTGTGAGTCAGTGTTATGATAACTATAAGGGAGAGTAACACCATGCTTGGTTTCATTCCAGTTAGAACAGAGACTAAAATTAGAACATTGTTTTTGCACAACTTCTAATAACCTTATAACTCCAAGCCTGTTTAGTGTCATACCCTTGGTATTCCCTTCCGAGTAAAAGCAGAGTTCATCGATATTTCCAGTACCGAATCTGAAAGCAAGTTCTGGTTTTATTTTTCTTATATCATTTGCATTACTCCAATTTAGGATATGTTCATTTAGATCGTTTATTCTAGCGTGTAAAATATCTTGCTCCAGGCTAGGTACAATTTGACAAATGAATATTTGCATTGCTTCATTCTTATCTTTCAGTTCTCTTATTAGGTAACCAATATTGTCTAGTACTACTTCAGGTGATTTGTCTTCCAATAAGTCATACAAACCACAGTAAATAAATAAACCACAGTACAAACCACAGTAGAAGGAAATTTATCTTCTGTCTTCATGAAGACATTGCTGATTGGCAGTTTTTTTTTGGCGCAGTATTCTCTCACTGTCCTTGATCGTGTAATTCTGATCATATGAATAATTTTGCTGAACAGCTCAGCCTTCTCTCTTTTCAGCTCACATGAGCACGTAGACAGGATGATCACCAACAATTATTGCAAAAGGCATTTTTTTTTCTTCGATTGATTTTGCAAGCTTACACATCACATCATTGAGAATTGTCTTACTGGGTGGGTTGGGATAGGTCATGTGGTATATTGCTCGACTCTTCTCATTCTCATCTGCATTTGACATGCTGGCGTGAAACCCTGAAAACCCAGGCACAGTCTGTTCTTCTGGCTTAGGTCTCGTTCGGTCATCTTGCGCCCTGGCCAATGCATGGATCACACCACGAATTCTTTGCACCGATGTGTCAGGAGGAGGAGTACTTTGATCAGCTGGTGGCTTCCTGAGAGGTGGTTCCCCACGCTTCGCTGTCTTGTATGGGTTGACTTTTTGCATTTCACTTCCGAGCTCTTTGAGAGTTGTCGAGAGGTTTGATGCAAAGTTGGCACCGGGAACTGGTCTATCCTCGTGATTCTCGGAAGGAAGTTCTGTATCAAATGATTCTGGCTGCCCAAACATGACATTAGTGCGGTGTGACTGGCCAGCACCGGTCAGTGTGTCGCTCTTGAAGTCATCGTTGTCGACTATAGCGATAGCAGGCTTACCCTCAGCTAGTTCGAAGGGGCAATCAGATGAGCACTTGAGGTCATTGACCACCCAAAAATCTCGCAGCATAAGTACGTCATTGTAACTGATGCCCAGTCCATCTTTGTGCATTATGTCGACTATCTCCCTACTCCTGGTCAGTCCATGTAGCAAGACAGAGAGATTTATCTCAAATGCAGTGCGTTTTCCAGTGATGTAGCTTGTGAGGATAGATGCAATCGATCGGACGGATGGACTGTCATCAATTGCAGATTTATTTGGGTGTTTCAGCCATTTGAGCAGCTTCAGCAGGAGCTCACTGAGGTCTTCTTCTCTCTCCAACTCATGTTTATATGGGAGCCAGGGAATAGTATTTGTCCTGATGATTTGCTCTTTGAGTCGTGCCACAACATTCATCACCAACTGATCATTGCTGACACCCAATGAAGATATTGCCGCCTCGATGTATGTACCTGCTGCTGTTGTATCATATACCAGTTCACTCACATTCTTTTGAATGCGTTCATGAAATCCGATGTCTTCCCCAAATTCATTGACGAGAATTTCCTTTAAGTAGCTGGATTCTACTACTGAGTTATGTCCGTGATTTGAGATAATGCGCTTATAGTCCTGCAGCAGGCCTTGCAGTGTGCGAATTTCATGGTCTTTGAAGATGACTTGACGAATATGATGAAAGAAGAGAGCTTGGGCCTCTCGGAGGTTTACACGCAGCAGATGTTGAGTGCTTTCATCTGATGTGGTCGTTTACATATTTGCGCCAGCACGCACGATGGTAGCGGATTTCCAACCCAAATGCTGTTTGACTATCTGGGATGGATGCAATCAGAGTGTCAAGTCTCAATCTCATGACCTCATCTTCCAGACGGACAGTATGTAACTTGAATTTAGTCCAGGCATCTACTGTTGATAGGAGTAAAATCTGCTTGTCACGATCACTACTCTTGTATGCCTCTTTCATGCACCACACACATAGAGTCTTATCGTGAAGGACACCCATACTGGAGCGGAGCCTTTTAGGTGCACTGACCTCTGGGGAAGGGTCTTGTTGATCTGATGCTTCATCTCTTTCAAGACGTTCCTCGGATTTGTGTTTGCGTTTTTCAGCTTGAGAGAGCTTGCGCTTGCTGAATAATGATGCATAACAAGTGTTATGCATGTGGTGACCCTTTGGTCCCTTCTCCCAATCCACATTTTCATGTATATGTTGAAACTTGTCAAGTTCTTTCCATTGTAAAGACTTTTCCCGGATGGATTCCCACTTCTCAGATGTAATGTTTTCCAAACGATCATCTGCGGTACATCGCTTACCACAGAGTAAAATACACTCGTATTAATTTAATGTCTTGTCTGGTAACTCTTCACTCTCTCTTCTATTATCCATTATTTCGGTCACTTCACAAGTCGGCGATTTTCATCAGATGGGCATGCGATCCATCTGAAACAGTAAAAAAGTAATATTAGATATACACCGCAGGCAGAGAACAACAGTGATGATAGCAGCGAAAGTGAGGACAGTGATTCTGATAGTGGCTCATACAGTGAATCATGTAGTGACAGTGAAGTGGCAGATTAGTATGTACAATTAGTATAATACAATACAATAACAATACAATATACAATACAATACAATACAATAACCATTCCAGTAGATTTGTAATGCCAGAATTAGTGAAAAAGGACACCTCATTCGTCCTTGTAGCTCATCTGATACCAGAGATATTACATTTCATGTTTTTCAAGATGGCGTTGGCGGCCATTTTGAATATTGGGCTCTAGCAGAGTTAGCCGTAATTTTTCAGAATTTTTCAGAATAGGAGCAAATTTTCCTTTAAAATGGTTCAGGTTGTCAAATCCATCGAGAGAAAAAGGTAGGAACAAAATGGTCACGGATTCCAAGCAAATGACCCTACTAATAGCCTTGTTTGGTGTAAGGGGCTGGTTCTATTGATGGCCCCACCTTATCCCTCATGCTTAGCCCCATTCGTTTTGAGATTTGAAGACATTCGTAGCCATTAGTTTGACGTTTTAAGTTCTTTCACCCCAATTTATTTGTCAATTTCAAAAGCTTTCTTGCCATTTAATTGTGACTCTTTCTTGGCGAGCTATAGCGAGCCTGCTATTTAGAAGGAATCAGTATTGGGCAGTGGCATTTTTCTACCGAAAAATGCACTAATTCATCTCGAAGGGGGATTTTAGGTGTACCGGTACTTTTTTTAAGCTTGATGGAGTCTTAGAGAGGAAAATAAAATAAATAGAAAATAAATAAATACATAAATACATACATAAATATATATATATATATATATATATATATATATATATAAAATGTCCCTTTAACTGTTTCAGCACAATAACACCTTACCTTTAATTCTGGCTTAGCTAGGTTATTCACCCCTTCACCACCATGACGTAATTTTCATCATATTCTGGTTATAATTAGACGATATTTCTTTAGTTTATAACCCACCTCTACGACTCTAATGGGTAAATACGATCTCAATATGCCCTCTCAATAACATAGGTCCTTCTTAAACTGCATAAAATCGTCTAATATTAGCCAGAACCAAAGTTAAAAAGGCTTCATGGTGCTGAAGGGGTTAGAAGGGTGCATTGAGATCCTATAGTCTATTCGCTGTAAGTAGGCGAGAAATCATTACCTCTAACCTCTGTAACTAAAACACGACTAGAGTAATCGAGCTAATATTTCCACCATTTGGGAAGAGTCGGTCAAGGAATAGATGTGGAAATTTACAGCCAATTATCTCTACCCCTTTTTGAGTTACAGAGGTTAGAAGTCATGATTTCTCGCCTACTTACAGCGAATAGACTACAGTATAGTTACCCCTATGCGTCCCAGAGATAGAATATAAGTTAAAGAAAAACGTCTAGCGGAAACTAGAGTATGATGAAAATTACGTGATCGAGCTGAAGGGATAGGACCTAACCAGTAAGTCTATCGATCTATCTATCGCCGGACGCCTTACTCCACTTTATGAGGGTGGCCATACACAAAACGCCCCCAAGTGGACCTGTTGCCCGTGAGAAGGACAACCCGTGCCAGTATATATAACCCCTTCTGTACCGACGACGTCTCTTTTATTTGATTTCACCTACATTTACACAAGTTTATGAAGCTTAGGAAGAACATATGGTAGCTAAAAGAATTAACTGAGATAGTCTGTACCCTTTTAATTGTTACGGTAGATAGCCTTCCTAAGCTGAACTAAATCGTCTATTAGTTGCCATAATATAATGAAAAGTACATCATCGGTACAGAAGGGGTTCAGGATTTACAGGATTGACCACTCCATTTAGGGCCCGTTCGATTCAAAGGCCCTTAACCTCTGAAGTGCGCATGGGGGTAATTAGACACCTCTGCCTGTGCGCATGTATTTGAGCTGTTTCCATCACTAAAATATTCATTTTACCATAAATAGCATTAATATTTATCCATATGCGCCTATTATAGGTTGATTATAAAGGTATTAACCTGTTACAACAATAAAACAAGTGAAAACAGCGTTTGGATGGTCAAAATCGGCGATACAGGACGGGAGTTACATAATGTATGGGTGAGGCAACCTCCTTTCCCGCCAATTTCCCCAAAGGCTGGAGAGACACTGTCGATCGATACTCTCTCTCTCTCTCTTGCACTCGCTTGCTAACAGTGATGACAATGCCCTGCTTGCAACTCGCTAATATGTTAGCACGAAAATATACCTCAGAATAAGGGAATAACAGGGAAAATAGGTGATAACTGAAGGAGGGGAGGAAAGTGGGGAAAGAGGGGAGGTAGAGGAGTGATATTTTGCATGGCCCAGGGGCCAAAAAATAAAAAAAATATATATATATTTTTTTTTCGATGTTTAAAGTTGATTTTTTTCTTTCTCTGACTCTTAAGAGTCTTCCCGCAGTCCGCCGGGGGAACTATTAAGAGTCTTCCCGCAGTTCCCGGGTTAAGGGGGTTGTACTCGCTTTTTCTGGGCCCCCTTCTCCCATATGTTTTGCATATTAGCTTTGAGGTTTTAAGACGTTCGTTCCGTTAGTTTGGCGATGTTGAGATCTTTCGCCTCATATTGTTGTCAATAATAAGACCTTTCGTCCCCTTTAGGTTTCTATTTTTCCTGGCGAGCGGTAGCGAGCCTCAAATTTTAGAAGGAATCGGCCTTCGACCTAGAAATGTTTCTACCGAAAAATGTACAAATTTATCTTGAAAGGGGGTCTAAGGGGTGTTTTTCTAAGCTTGATGGAGGTCTTGCGAGGAAACTAAGAAAACAATAATATATAAATAGACCAAAAACCAAGCACTACCCCCTTAAGGGTATCTTTTTAGCAACAGTAATTGACCCTTCTAGTATTCAAGGACGCCTTTTTTCCAACATTCTGGCTATCATTAGACGATTTTTAAGTTCAGGGAGGGTTTGTAGGAGTCAAAGGGTTATTTAATTGGTTAAGAGTTAATTAAGGGTTAATATTTACGTACTACATACATACATAAAATGGTTTAGCGTCATTTTTCCATTACATGCATTGTAACGGCTCATATGGGGTTGCGTTTCAGTCGTTGGAGTGTACTGTAGTACAATAAAGTCCCGCCACAGCACTGCCCCACCAAAGCAGCACTGTGGCTGATGTTGGTATAGTGGTAACCGTGCCTCAGTAAGACTCAACAGAGTCCCCCTGCAGCACTTGCACCTGCAATATATGCACCCACACCAGCCTTAACAGTGTTACAAAAAGACAGCACCATAACAAGACTCTACTGTATATTAGGCAATTTGGATTATAGAACAATAAAGTCCTGCCCCAACACTGCTCCAACATGCAAACAATGTTGCCGACACAGGTGTGGTGCCAAACAGCGCCCAGGTAAGACTCAGTCCCCTGTGGCAACTATCCGCACCCCACCAGCCTCGGCAGTGCCATACCAAGACAGTGCTAAGATAAAGATATTATTGCATAGTAATGGGTGTTGGTCCACAAGTCTATCGCCATCCCCCCTATTAGTCGCCTTGTACGACAGACACGCAGCAGGATAAGTTAGGCATACTCTTTTTTTTCCTTCACCATTACACGAAGGCCCCCTTACCCTAAGGGTGGGAGGGGGGCGGGAAATATAAATTATTAAACCCTGTTCCAAATAGGTAAGCCACCAATCGTGAACCCTAACCTCTGCATATAAATCACAGAGGGTTAAAGCAAACGGTAAGTAAATTTTCACATCTGTTCCCTGACTGATGCGTCCCAAATGGTGGTAATATTTGTTGGAATACTCAGTCATATGTGGGGGATATACTGTAGGTTAAGGGGGTAGTACTTGTGTTTTAGTCTATGTATTTATATATTTATTCATTGTTTAATTTTCTCGCTAGACCTCCATCAAGTTTAAAATACAACCTCCCTAGACCCCCTTTCAAGATAAATTTGATTTGTTTTCGGTAGAAAAATGTCCCGGTTCAAGGCCGGTTCCTTCTAAAATTACAGGCTCGCTATCGCTCGCCAGGAAAATAATAGACAGCTAAATGGCACGAAATGTCCTGATATTGGCAAAACAATGGGGAGAAAGGTCTTAAAATCGACAAACTAATGGAACTAAAGTATTAATAGCTCAAAACTAATATGCTAAACGTGAGGGAGAAGGGGTCCAGAAAAAGCGAGTACCCCCCCCCCCCACTTAATGTTAATCAGTTTCGGCCCGGCTATAACGAATGGACTTTAGAACATCCTAAACTAAAACAAAAAAAATCCAGGTATGATTTGGTTGTAAGGGGAGATTTTGTTTAGTAATGTATTTATTGATTATATTAATCTATCTATTTATCTATCTAGGCCTATATATCTATCATTCAATCTATCTATCTATCTATCTATATATCATTCTATCTATCATTCAATGTATCTATCTATCTATCTATATATCATTCTATCAATCATTCTATCTATCTATTTATCTATCTATCTATCATTCTATCTACCTGCATCTATCTATCTATCTTTCTATCTATCTTCGGATCTATCCATCTATCTATTTATTTATCTATGGATTCATGTATTTAGAACAGGGTATAATAGTTTCATGTGTTAAATGCCAGCCTAGTTACTGTTATAGTATAGCGTTGTGTTTCATGTGTTACATGCCAGCCTAGTTACTGTTATAGTATAGCGTTGTGTTTCATGTTCCTGGTCTCTAAGATATATAGAGTTATAATGTTCAGCGCAAATGTTTCCTGCTTCAGTAAGGTATACATACTCTGGCTGGAGTTTAGTACGTAGAATATATGCTGTGTATATATATATATATATACCGGTATATATATATATATATATATATACTGTATATATATATACACAGGTATGTATAATTATACAGTACCGGTATATGTTATGGGTGTAAATATATAGATTGAATATTGGGTACCGGTATATATTACAAATTTTACAAGTATAAAAGTATGTACGGTATATTGGTAAGTAGTAGATATTATTATGCCGGTATTCTTAGAGATACATATACTGTAGATAAACAAATTGATATAGCCTGGATATTGTCCTACTATATATTACCCTTGTCTATAGGGTATACCGGACGGTTGTATGTCATCCAAATGTTTCATTTATTTACATATAACTAAGCACATACCGGTACTTGTCAACATTTTAATACACATTCGTAGAAGAGGCCTATACTATCCATAGTTTTACATAATTATAATATATATACCGTAATCTATTTATAACTATGTAAACATTTGCCAACATTTTAATACATTTTTTGCATGTATTATGCAACTATTTATACTACTGTATTCATAATAATACATATATATTTTTATAATCTCCTATTTATACTGTAGTATCTAAACATTTACCAACATTTACTTATTACCAGACATGCAAGGACCAACTGTTCATATTAATTAATAAAATGCAAGTGGTAAATTGGTATAAATATATGATACATAATCATTAAAGCAAGTTTCAAGATTTAAATTATATACTTTTTAGATAAAAAAGTATCCATATTTCCATGTTCTACACATTTGATCGCGCTAGTGTATTACATTAGTATACGTTATATTAATAGGCATATAATTATGTCAAAATATACTACCATTATGATATTCCCTCTCTTTTCCTTTATATTAATTGTGTATTCATGTAATACTTTTCCTTTTGTTTCATGTTACGATTATCGCTTGTACAGCTTGTTTTACTGTCAAAGTTCCTTCTTTTATTGTCGAATTCCATGTGCAAGTAGGACTATTCTACATTTCACTAGGATATTAATAATTATACTTTATTAATATGCCCAACTATTATCTACTAGGTTCTCATTTGCTGCCTTTCATAAATAGTTGTTGTCATCTGTGGGTGGGTGTGCGTGCGTGTGTGTGTGTGTGCGTGTGTGTGTGTGTGTGTGTGTGTGTGTGTGTGTGTGTGTGTGTGTGTGTGTGCGTGTCTGTGTTTGCGTGCTGAATCGTATCAAATCAAATTTTTATCAGTGTTCGGAGTGAAATCACTTGCCATGATAGTGTTTGTCTGTTATATGGAAGGTGTGTGTGTGTGCGCGCGTGTGTGTGTGTGTGTGTTAGTGTGTGTACAATTATTTGGTAACAGAACTGAGAGAGAGAGAGAGAGTGAGTGAATGAATGGACGAATGCATGATAATGAATGATAAAAGGGATAATATGAATGAACAAATTAATGAAAACGAACGAATGAATGGATGGAAGATATAAATGAATGAGAGAGAGGGAGAGAGAGTGAGTGAATGAATGGACGAATGCATGATAATGAATGATAAAAGGGATAATATGAATGAACAAATTAATGAAAACGAACGAATGAATGGATGGAAGATATAAATGAATGAGAGAGAGGGAGAGAGAGTGAGTGAATGAATGGACGAATGCATGATAATGAATGATAAAAGGGATAATATGAATGAACAAATTAATGAAAACGAACGAATTAATGGATGGAAGATATAAATGAATGAGAGAGAGGGAGAGAGTGAGTGAATGAATGGACGAATGCATGATAATGAATGATAAAAGGGATAATATGAATGAACAAATTAATGAAAACGAACGAATGAATGGATGGAAGATATAAATGAATGAGAGAGAGGGAGAGAGAGTGAGAGTGAGAGTGAGAGAGAGTGAGAGTGAGTGAGAGGGAGAGAGGGTGAGTTAAGAGTTAGAATGAGAGAGAGGTACTCCATTAAAAGGCCCTATGGTGAGACTGAGTGAGGGAAAGATGGAGGGAGGGAGGGGAAAGGCACACTAGGCCATATCCTTTTCCAAAATTGGTGTCCAGAAATCGTGAACCCTAACCTCTGTAGGCCTAACTCAGTAAATGTTTGTGTAGATGAACTGTAAATGTTCACATAATTTCCCAGACTCACCCTTCCCGAGTGCAGGGTAGAAGTATTAGCTCGATTACTCTAGTCGTGTGTGATATATAGAGGATAATGCTCAAAACTTGTGGCCTACATATTTGAAATAGGGTATAGGGATGGACGGTAATGTAAGTGGACAGTGAACGGGAGGCTGACAGGATGGATGGATGGATGGAGGGTGGGAGGGAGGGAGGGAGGGAAGGGATATAAACTACTGATGAACGGTAGGTATTAACCACTTCATTACCGGTGACGTCTTCTTTATTTGATTTTAGCTGTTTTCAGACGATTTTGTTCGGCTTAGGATGGTAGTGTGGCAATTATGAGGCTACAGACTATTGGAATTAACCCGTTTTACTACCGCAAAGCCTTCCTAAGCTACCGTACCTAAAATAGTCTAAATATAGCCGATAAAATACAACATACATCCTCGGTAGTGAAAGGGTTAAGGGCACAGTGGACAGTAGGTTGACAGGAAGGGCAGGCTATGAACGAGACAAGTAACTGCTGATGGGAAAGTTCGGGAAATGGCAAGAAACGAATAAATGAAAACGAACGAATGGATGAAGAAAGATAAATATGAATGTATTTAAGTGAACGAATGAAGGAAAAGAGGAAATATGTGAGTAAACGAATAAATGACAAGAGGGAAAACATGAATAAACGAATGAGTTAATACAAACGAATGAATGGAAATAGGGAAAATAAGATTGAATGCCTAATGGGGGAAGGATGAAAAGAGGGAAATATGAATGAATGAGACTGAACGAACGGAAAGAGGGAAAATATGAATAAATACAAATAAACGAATGAATGAACAGAAGAAGGATGTGAATGAACGAATGAATGGAAAGAAAAGAAGAATACATGAATGAATGAAAAGAAGGAACATATAAATGAACACGAACGAATTAATAGAGAGAAGGAAGATATGAATGAACGAATTAATGAAAATGAACGAATGAATGAAAATATTGATACGAGTTAATGCAAACGAACGAATTCAAATATGGAAAACATGAATGGACGAATGAATGAAGGTTAGTGAATGAAACAAGGGAAAATAGGGATGAACGAATGAATGAAAGCGAACGAATAAGTGGAAAAAGGGAAGATATGAATGAATGAAAATGGATGAATAATTGAAAAGCGGGAAAATATGAATGAATGGCAATTGAGGTCAGTTCATAAAACCCTTATTATTCAATATATAGGGATCTCTTCAATTCAAACATGCACAACACCATTAAGCCATAATTATGCTAAAGACAAGACATCCTGAATAATTATATTTGAGGTTTTAATGAACTGTTGTCAATTACCCCAGGTGTCCCAAATATCTCTCTCTCTCTCTCTCTCTCTCTCTCTCTTGTTTGCTATCCTTTCCTTCCACTGTACCTTACTCTCGGGCTAGCTATCTCTACTAGAATTAAGTCCTGACCACCTCGCTGGGATCGTAAGGTCTGTGTGGTCAGTGTATCTATGTAAATCTCCCCTTCTCTCTCTCTCTCTCTCTCTGGTAAATGAAATGAGGGATAATATGAATGAATAAATGAATGAAAATGAGCGAATGAATGAACATGAATGAACGAATGAACATTTTGACTGCCATTAGTTCTTTCAAAACTGATTAATGGGAGGTAGTCGCTTTTTCTGGACCCCTTCTCTCTCATGTTTAGCATATTAGTTTTGAAATTTTAAGTCGTTCGTTTTGTTAGTTTGGCGATTTTGAGACCTTTCGCCTCATTTCTTTGTTAATATTAAGACCATTCGTGTCATTTAGGTGTCTAGGAATCGAAGGGGTCAAAACCAACTCGCTTATGCCTCTAACTACCACAGGTTCTTTCTAATCTGAGTAAAAACGTCAAATGATCGCCAACTAAACTGTCAAAACGTGGCATAATCCTCAAGGAATTAATATTTACCAGGAAAATCGCTCGCTCATTAACCCTTTCTGTACCGGCGACGTCCTTTTAACTTATTCTGGCTACTATTAGACGTATTTATTCAATCTGAAAAGGGCCTCCAGCAATTAACAGGCTTCGAACTATCTCACTTAACCCTTTGTACTATCACAGATCCGTCTTAAACTGTACAAAATCCTCCAAATATAGTTAGGACAAAATAAAGAAAAGACGTCTTCGGTACAAAGAGGGTCAAACAAGCACACATAAAACAAAGAAAGGAATAAACAAACACACAGTAAACAAGCAGAAAGGTAAACAAGCAAAAGGGTAACCATGCACAAGGAAAAACAAACACACACAAAACAAACAAAGGGATAAACATATACACAGTAAATAAGTATAAAAGTAAACAAGCATAAAGATAAACAAACACACAGTAAACAAGCAAAGGGAAAACAAATGGAATAAACAAACCGTAAAACAAATGGGAAAGGTAAAACAAAAACAAGCGGATAAACAAGCAATTAATAAAACAAGCAACGGGGAAAGCAAGCAAAAAGTAAAACAAGCAAAGGGAATAAAACAAGCAAAAGGCATAATATAGAAAGGTAGACAAACAAAAGGATAAAACAAGCACACAATTAAACAAGCAAAGAGGACAAAAAACAAAAAGCAAACAAATAAAGGGATTAACAAGCAAAGGAAAAAACAAGCAAATAATAGACAAGTAAAGGAAATAAGCAAACGCACAAGAAAAACAGCGAATGAAGACAACCACCTAATACAAACGGGTAAACGAACACACAATAAAAGAAACAAAAAGAAAAACAAGCAAAAAGGAAAACAAGCAAAACGAAAAACAAGCAAAAAGGAAATCAAGCAACAAATAGACAAGCAAAGGGAGTAAGCGAGCGCACAAGAAAACAAGCAAATGAAAACACAACCACCTACTATAATAACAAGCAAAAGGTGAACAAGCAAACGGGTAAACGAACACACAATAAAACAAGCAAAAAGGAAAACAACCAAACAGAAAAACAAGCAAAAAGGAAATCAAGCAAAAAGAAAAACAAGCAAAAAGGAAATCAAGCAAAAAGAAAAACAAGCAAGAAGGAAATCAAGCATAAAGGAAAACAAGAAAAAAGGAAAACAAGCAAAAAGGAAAACAAGCAAAATAGAAAAACAAGCAAAGGGTTAACAAACAACCAAAAAGCCAGGCGAAAATTACAAGCAGAGAAGACAAGCAAGGAAACAAGCAATAAGGAACGAAGCCGGCAGGTGAGGTGTTTGATGAGAGCCAGAGAAATTAAGAAAGTGAACGAGGGGCGTGTGTAAGAGAGAGAGTGAGTGTGTGTGTGTGTGTGTGTGTGTGAAAAGTAGAGCGAGAGAGAGAGAGAGAGAGCATACATAGAATAGAAGGCAGTGAGAGAAACAAAGACTGAGTGTAAATACATCCTAATGGTGGTGCTCCAGGCAGCCTTGTTCAGAACTACCTCACTTGTCAGGTTATTTATTCAAGATCAGACTGAATGGTCTAATCCCACGTCTTTCTTGGTCTACTCCTTGGTGCAGCTCCCATCACGTTTACATAATTGTATCTTTTCACCCAACTTAGTTCATCCTTCCGCTGCAGATGGCCAAATCATCCAAACCTGCTTGTACGCATCTCAGTACTAATACATTTGACACTTAGCTGTCTCCTCAGCTCTTCACTAGATATTCTATTTTCCAGTTTGACTCCACACATCCATCAAATCATTCTCATCTTGCTACATTCCAGTCTGTTGATGCAGTATGATTCGCTTTGACAGGCCACGTTTCTGAAGCATACGCCATTGCGCTTCTATACTAAAAGCATCCACCTCTCTCTTCAAGGGTAGAGGGAGTCTTCTCATGGTTTGAATAATGTCAGCAGTTCGGTTTGAATAATGTCAGCAGTTCTCTGAACTGCTCCTATCCACAATTGATTGCACATCTAATTCTGATGATTGTGGCGGCTTCAGCCCCACCACCGGCAGAAATGGTATCTTCAAACTAGCAATATTTGCCCACCATCTCCAGCGACTCATTACCAAAGTTCACACTCTCGATCCGGTCAATCAACACTAACACATCTTTGCTGCTATGCAATAATACAACAAAGAAGAGGGAAAGCAAAAAGAATTGATAAAAATAAATAAATAAAAAATAATAAATAAATAAATACAAAATAAATAAAGACACACACACACTATATATATACTGTACATATCGGAGAGCATATTGGAAATGAAATCCGGAAGTATAAGAATATGTAGCGAAGGAAGGATAAAAGACAGTGAAGAGGAGGGAGCGGTAATGCGATTACAATGGATGGGAGGGGAGAGAGAGAGAGAGAGAGAGAATAAATATATATATATATATATATATATTATATATATATATATAATTTCAAGTCAAAACGGCCACACTCCGAAATGGCAACAACCAAAATGGCAATTTTTATTTTAAAGCATTTATATACTGTATATACAGTATATATATATATATATATATATATAATTATATGTATATATATATATTTTTTTCTATGTGATTGAGGGAGGCAAAAGGCATAACTGCCTATAGCGAGTGCCTCCCCCATAGTTGAAAGAGTGACAGGGCCAAAATCAAGGGACGTTCGAGCCAAAATGCCTGAACACACGGAGTTTGAAGCAATTTAAGTCATAGGAAGAGGGAAAGACTGATTCTGGGAGAGAGTTCCAGAGCTCAGCTGTTGAGTAGAAGAAAGTTTTAGAGTAACGTTTCACTCTTGGGTTGGAGAGTTGCACAGAGTAGGGGTGGGATTGAGTTGCAAGACGGGTACCACGTGCCCTATGTAAAGGAGGTGGTATGCACTGGGATAGCTCTGAGGAACACTGATTATTATAGTAGCGATAGAATAGCGAGAGAGATGCAACATTGCGGCGGAGAGAGAGATTGCAGAGAGTTGGTGAGTGGACGGGAGTTAATGATACGAAAGGCCTTCCTTTCAACTTTGTCTAGGAGAGCGGTGTGAGAGGAACCTCCCCACACATGTGAACAATACTCAATACAAGGGCGCACTATGCCCCTGTACAGAGCAAGAAGCTGTGCAGGGGAAAAGAACCCCCTAAGGCGGTTGAGCACACCCAGCTTCTGGGAGGCTGCCTTAGCAAGACTGGTAATATGGTCCTTCCAAATGAGAGCAGAAGAAAAAGAGACACCAAGGATATTGAGAGAAGATGAAGGGTTGATTTTTGTATTGTTGAAGAATAAGGGATAGTCCGCTGGGAGATCCTGACGGGTAGATAGATGAAGAAATTGGGTTTTGGAAGCATTAAAGTTAACAAGGTTTTCTCTGCCCCAATTGGAAATAGTATTTAGATCAGAATTTAAGAGTTCTATGGCTTCATTACGTTTGTCGTTGAGGGATTGCTGGCTGGGGCGTTCTGAAAAACTAATGGAGTAGTGTAAGGTTGAGTCGTCTGCGTATGAATGGATGGGAATTAAGGTACAGTTAAGGAGATCATTTATAAAAATTAGAAAGAGAATAGGAGATAGGACAGAGCCCTGAGGAACACCGGAGTTTATAGGGTGAGGAAGTGAACAATGGCCGTCCACAACCGCGGCTATGGAAAGGCCGGAAAGGAAATTAGAGACAAAGGCACAGATGAAGGAATAGAAACCGAAGGAGGGTAGTTTAGAAATTAAAGATTTATGCCAGACTCTATCGAAGGCTTTCGATATGTCTAGTGCAATAGAAAAAGTCTCACCGAAGTCCCGAAAGGAGGATGACCAAGAGTTAGTAAGATATGAAAGAAGATCACCAGTAGAGCGACCCTTAAGGAAGCCATACTGGCGATCTGAGAGCAGATTATGAGAAGAGAAATGCTTAAGAAATTTGGAAGCAAGAATAGTTTCAAAAACTTTAGAAAGACAAGAGATAAGAGCAATTGGACGATAGTTGGAGGGTTGAGAGCGGTCACCCTTCTTTGGGACAGGTTGAATTATTATGTTCCTTCCAACAACCAACTATACTCCTAAAATCGATTAATGAAATTTTACAATGTGAGCAATATATATATATATATATATGAGATGACGGGTCTGAAGACGAGCCACCCAAATAACAGCTACAGAATAGCCAGTCTGCAACTCCAAGACCCCATAATCAAGACAAGAAAATAGCAGAGACACCCCAATTCTCCCATGCTCTAGCCCTGGACAAATACCCAAGCGACCCCTGTTTCACCGTTTTCTACGACGAGACAAAGGTATGGGAGGTCACTTAAACTCATAAGCCACCTGCTCGGGTCACGCCCCCTCGCAGCCCGATACCGGCACGGGCTACATGTACTCAGCTCCCGGATATGGAGGACACAAATGAAAAGTGGTTATGCAAATAAAACATCAACGGCCTGGAATCTACCGACAGGAATGGATATAAACAAGAGGACACATTGTGGCGGATTGGGAGATCCAATAAACCTCGACCAAGAGCAACTATTAAGCGAGCTATATCAATGTTTGTTTAAGAATGTAGCTCGTGGACAAGTCCATCCACATCCCATTTCTCCCTTATTAGACTAAGTAACTAGGTCTTAAGTTATTAATAAGCTACCTAGCGCATATTTATCCATGTAAACTACCACTAGGTATACCTACGATAAGTATTTACCTCACAACTTCATCACAACCATTTCATAATACCCCTCTGATGTTGAACACCTGTAAATGGGACTCAAGGAAAACGCCGCACATTATCTCAGGTAAATTGTGGAAATGTAGGCAACCACACCTCAATACTATTCTAAAACCCTCGGGCTCAGAGTAGCTAATTAAAAGTATTGGTTTGCATCAGCCTGCCCCTGCCCTGCCCGGAGAGTATGCGATCCTGAGGTGCCCCCTGGGGTCCTGTCGGAGGGACACCCCACCTTCCTGAAGCCGGGAGCCTGAAGTGCTGCCCGAGGATGCCTTACACCCCGAAAGTGCTGCCCGAGGACGCCCTGCCCCCGGAAGTGCTGCCCGAGGACACCCTGCCTCTAGAAGAGCTGCCCCTAGGACCTACGATCTACGTTGGCCAGCCCTGCACTCTCTTCACCAGCCCTCCAAACATTCCCTAAATTTCTGTGTGTCTTTTCGTTGTTATTGTTGTTGAGGTATAGGTTAAAATATGTGAATCGTGTTGTGTTAATTAATTCTGAGATCTGTGCCCAAGATCTATAATTAAGTATTGTATTCATCCTTCAGAATCATTATATAAAGACTTAGTTAAGGTCTGTGTTGTGACGTCTACCAGCGTTGGCAGAATCGCCTCTCGTTAGCCACTAGCGCTCGCCAGGGATATCGAAATGGGCTACAGTTATCAGAGAATGTTGTTCTTTCTTTCCTAGTAATCGCATTGTCACAGACAGTCCAGTGGTGGTCTTTGTTTTCGTCTGTGACAACGGGTTATATTTTATATCAACAGTAGTGATGATAGTACCAGCGTGGGAATGAGAAAGACTTTCAGAGCGAGATGGTAGTGAATGTCTGTAGGTGCGGGAGCATTCCTGCTTCTCGCTCGCTATTGGACGGCGTGTCTTGCTGTGTCACGTGACACCTGCTGTCTTGTGACGTCTCGGCCCGTGATTGGCCGACCATCGCGCCTTTGCAGGCTTCTGTGTAACTAACCTCCTACATGCGGGTCCCCAGGAGCTGTCCTCGTCAGGACAGGCTTGGCGCACGTGCTTCTAACATCCCTTTGCATACTCTCTCCCGATCACCACCTTTATCACTGTTTCTCTCTCTGAACTTCTTTTTCTCCATTACTTCTCGCCTTTATTCAATTACTTATCCCCTTGGGTTCTGCATACGGTTTTCATAGCCGGCCCATTGTATTGCATGCGCCGTCCTCAGAGATATTTACATGTACTTAGAATAGGTTTGAGGGTTCTTAGTTTGTATAGGTTAAGAACTCTGTGTGGCTCCATTATTGATATAGTATTTCTGCTCTTTTATTTAATGCTAGACTGGGATAAGGTATCTGTAGTCGTTGTCGCCGATGTGTGTACGGTTTGCTTATACCTACACGACTTCGACCGGTCCTGTGGTAACCTGGGTTGTCTTTTCGGTTGCGTCTTTTGCGAGTGCAGCATTGTGTTGACTGAGGGTTTTGGCCTGTACCAGTTCCACACTTTGCTGCCTCTTTGCTTGTCTTTAGAGGGTTGCCAGGATAGAACCAGATACTTGTGATCTGGATCTATCAAGAGAGCACCCTAGTCAATTAACGTAACTTAACCCGTACAGCCCCAGCGACGCGCCTGACGCATCGGCGATGTATGTAACGCACAGCCCCAGAGACGCGCCTGGCGCGTCACCCTAATTGCGCCGACCGTAACCTCAGGTGTAGCCACTCAAGAGGGCTCAGATTAGTATGGGAACTGTGTACGTATCCCACGCAACCGTGCCGATGGTTGAAAACTCTCAAAGTCCACGTGCGTGCACGTGAGCGTGCAATAACCTGTTTTTTTGGGGAAATTGCCTTCAATTTTTTACTCTTGTAAAATACGTTTTTGGGGGCTCTGTAGGACCATTCATTAAGCTTTTTGAGCGGTTTTTCGTGGTTTTTCCTTCATTCCTAACCCATTCGCTATTGTTTCTGGAATAAAACCATTTTTTGAAAACCGGCCGGGTTCTGGTGAACAAACATTACAAAACTAGCCGGGGCTGGACGGGTTAAAGGATGCAGTCTTAAGGACATCGCTAGGCTACGAGCCTGTCTTGCTCAACCCCAGTTCCTTACCTAGAGTATCCCAGCTAGACATTATTAATCGAGTAGACACTTGTTAGTATTTAATATAAGCTCTTTGATATGTACGCATTATTATTCACAGCATTTATTAGTCTAGGTTGTTGCTGAGCCGCACAACCATAGCAGACTGTTTCGTTGATGAGGAAGTACTTCTTTTAGTGTCGAGCATTGCTACCGTTGCGCATTTATAGTATTCTCATGTCAGTTAACATTATATGTCCTATCTTTTTGTGTATTCGATTTACACGTGTGGTGTCCTGCCTCCTGCCTTTATATAGTTCAAGATCAGTACGAGCATCTTATGAGCATCAGACTTTCTTCAGAAGTTTCCAGGTCTATGCTGTAGGACTATACTTCACTGAAGAGTGAAGGAGTGAAGAGTTTATTGTTGTTTAGAGTAACGGTATTGAAGCATCTTTTTATTGTATTAAATCTTGCAGTGATTTAATTGATCTTTCCATAGATTCCTTGTTATGCATTTTAACGTAACTTGCATCTTGTTTGTTATCAGGCTATACCAGCGTCAGTTAGCCTGAAGTAGATTACATTTATGCCCAGTTAAGGATACCCCGCTATCGCAGATTAACCCTGGAGGGTATAGGTGTTTTGTTCGCCGGCATATAAGTTCGAGGGTTTGGATCTAGCGTACCATTGTTGCATAGTGCCCTATTACTAGTCCAATCATTAAGTGCCCTTGTTTTATTCGTAGCCCCGGTCGTAACAAATGGCGACCTTGCCTAGTATCTTATCTTAGTCGTCATAACAAATGGCGACCTTAGTCTAGGATTTAGTGAACTAAGAAATAATTGCAGGATTTTTGGACATTTGTTTTTTGAGGAATATTT
Organism: Paralithodes platypus; assembly: GCA_032716605.1. NCBI lineage: Eukaryota > Metazoa > Arthropoda > Malacostraca > Decapoda > Lithodidae > Paralithodes > Paralithodes platypus. Next base: position 16,004,963 of record CM064546.1, on the reverse strand, counting down.
TGGACACGTTGGATCTTTTTTTTTGGCAACGTAGTATAGCACTTGAGTTGTCTTCAAGCATTTTTTGAGTGAATAGTGCTACATGAGAGTTTAGGTACTTCTTTTTTTTATAAACGTTGAGGATTTCCGGTGGACACTATGTCAAACGACGGATCAGTACATAGTGAGGGCACAGGCGAGGAGCTGGAGAAGGTGGAGTTGTTAAGCGGCGTTCGGATGGTGAACAATGAGGAGGATGCTCGGATATTTTTGGAGGAGCCTGTGTCAGCGGATCGTGTGTCGGGGCTAGACCGGTACGGACTGCAGTGTGTAGCCACGGTCTTAGGGTTTCCCGGTACTAGCGGTTTGTCGAGAAGTGAGCTGGTTACCTGTGTGCTCGGTGGGGTGCATGGGGCTTCGGGTGGAGCGGGAGCCTGGGCACCTTCGGCCCAGCCCCCATTCCACTCGACTCATACCATGGCGCCCCCTCGGGCTCCGGAGCCGGGTACGTTCCTGCAGGCCGATGCCCGCTGGCGGTTGGGTATGCCTCTAGGTGATTCACGGGGTGGGTTCCCGATAGTAGCACCCCCTCCTCAAGGTTTATCTGCCGAGATGTTGTTTCAGCTCGAACTCGCCAAACTCAAGTAGCAGGCTGAGCAACGAAAGCATGAGGCTGAGCTCGAGATGGCTAAGATTCAGGCTGAGGAGAGAAAGGCCATGTACTGTGCAGACATAGAGCTTGAGAAGTCTCGGGTGGAGTCGACAGGGCAGCGTCTCGGTTCTGGGAATCGAGGTCTTGATCAGTCTTTATCGCACCTTCTTAAGTTAGTCCCTGCATTTGACGAGTCGGGTGTCACCGAGTTTTTCCTGCGTTTTGAGAAGAAGTGCCGGGAGCACCAATGGCCCGAGATTAAGTGGGCAGCCCTTGTTTCCTCTAGGTTGGTTGGCAAAGGACTCAAGGCATATGACGCGTTGCCCTTGGAGTCTTGCATCGATTATGAGGTATTGAAGGAAGCTGTTCTGCGGGCGTACGAGTTACAACCAGAGACATATAGGTTGAAGTTTCGGGGTGTTACGAAGGGTCGTGAGTGCACTTTTCTAGAACATGCCCGGGAACTGTCTGATGCTTTGAGAAATTGGCTGAGGTCAGAGAAGGTGACGACGTTCGAAGAGCTTGCGCAGTTATTCCTTCTAGAGCAATTTTTTAAATGCACAGGCGGCGACCTGACTTTGAACCTCAAAGAGAAACAACCTAAAACTCTACAAAAGGTAGCTGAGTTGGCTGACTTGAGATTATCGCTGATTCGTGGGTGCGGGTCTGCACAACGATCTGATGCAGTTAACAAGGGGCGCAACACTCCACCCCCCCCCCCCCCCCGAGTCAGTCATGAAACATTTAATAACAAAAGTAATAGCAATGAGACTAATTTTGATCACAAACCAAAAACTGTCCCATTTAATAAAGGTCAGGGCCCTTCCCCACCTCAGGGGAAGTCCAAGGGTGAAGTAGAGTATTTTCGGTGTCATAATAAGGGGCATTTTGCACGTTCCTGCCCTAGTAACCAACCTACAGCAGTTGTGTCTTTGGCTAGCAACATTGGAGTGTCTCTGAGGTCTTCTGCATTTACCTTGGGTGATATGTCAGATGCGGGGGCACAGCCAGTGAAGGAGTGTCCGGAAGGCTCGAAACCTGTCCGCGATGCTTTTTGTGACCATAGAGGGCGTGGCTGCGTGAGTTGGGCTGGTTGCAAGCAGGGGTTGGAGTTGTTACGTGATACAGGTGCATCCCAGACTGATGAAACACTTTACAGGCCAACCTATAAACGCGGCACGGGTAGTTGTGGTGCAGGGTATTAATGCTACACGGTCATACCCGTTGGTTCGAGTGGAGCTGGAGGTTGATGGTGTGATACGAGAGATAGATGTTGGAATCGTAGAGAAACTGCCAGTAGAGGGCGTCGACCTTCTTCACGGCAACGACTTTGCGGTGCCTACTTCTGAGGTTCCACCCTTAGTCGTTGCCGAGAGGGCGGCCGACGTGAGTAGGGAGGGGCAGGAATTGGTCGAGGTGTCAATTACAGCAGATGGCGTGTGCTGTCACCCGATCTCGTGCATCTAAGGTGTCATAGCCTATTCCTCAGTCTCTAGACCAGCGGAGGAACGGTCGGAAGGAGAAAGCTAAAGTTGGGAGAAGTTTTGTGAGTTTTGATCCAGCGGCTCTTCTTGGCGACTCAGTATTAGCACCAACGTTTAGGTCCGGAGTGGCCCCAGAACTTGTCACACTTGGTGAGGAGGTAGGGTGTGAGAAAACTCCGAGACAGCAACGTTACACACTTAAGCAAGATAGGATCGAACAGTCCAGTATCGGGGGAGGCCATAAGTTGCTCCGGGAGCACTTAGATAGATTGGCTCCTTCGGATATCTGTCGGCTGCAGTTAGAGGATTCTGAGCTTCAGAAGTGTAGTAACGGGGCTATTGAACTCGAGGATGGTGAGGCATGTCATGTGAACCTGTTAATGGAGTTTGTGAGGCAACCACCTGAGCAGCCTACTGTCCCTATGTTGGTCTGCAGCGGCCAAGGTGGAGAAGGAGAGGGGGGCAGTGGGGCTCAGGTGGAGGAGAGTTGGGATTGTCATGTCTCGGTGGAGCAGTGGGCGGGGGACACGAGCCAGGTGGCTGTGGAAGCGCTAGAGCACCTGCCTGAGCAGCAGTGTGCAGCGCTCCAGCACCTGCTCGGTTCATACCCTACTGTTTGTGCCGAGCACCCAGGCCTCACAACTCATGCGGTGCACGATGTTCCGCTGACAGGTCACTTGAGTGTGAGTAGACCGTTGGCCTCGTTGTTTCAGTGGTTCAAGGTGGGCGACGAGACTTTGGCATGGTTGTCAGGTCAGGGTCGACCCATGGCTGCTAAGGGTAGTGGTCAGAATCAGGACATTGAGCAGATTGGTGAGGTGGGCTGTGGAGTGGATGTGCCCGGTCATCGCATAGCCTCCCAATGCTGCTCTAGTATTATGCAACAGCCCTACCATAGACCGACTGTATCTGGCCATGTCGCCGAAGGCGGTGATGCTGCGCAGGCAGATGAAGTTGCAAGGAATGCGGGGGTGCACATGTACAGTATCGGCGGAGGAGCATTAGCAAATATGAACTGTGGGAGTGACTGCACAGGTGGTACAGATTGTCCCTCTCATGACCTGGCTGTTCTAGGGACAAAGGTGGAGAAGGAGGGAGACCATAGTGTAGAAACTGCGGTCTCGGCGGGGTTGTGGGAGGGCAACGAGTATGTTGTTCGTCGAGATAAGTTGCAACCTCTTGGTCCTAAGCGTCAAGAGAAGTTGTTTACTAGGCTGTGGCAGAACATCCGCATGTTTGTTCATTCTAGAATCCGACATGGAGGCTGGAGACAGTGCAAGGTTCAAATTGGCTCCCTACCGTATAAATCATGCTCGACAGCCTGTTGTGAAAGCAGAGCTGGACTACATGTTGACGAAGGGTCTGAGGGATAAGGAATGTCGTGAGTGGTCGTTGCCTGTAACTTTGCAACCTGTGTTAAGTGGCAAGATCTGTGTGTGTGTTGATTGCAAGAGTGTGTGTGCATTATCCCTGACAGACGCCTATACTTTATCCAGAGTTGACGATCCCATAGACCGCATCGGGGCTGCATCGCTTATCACAAAGGTAGAACTACTGAAAGGTTATTGGCAGGTCCCGTTGCCGGAAAGAGCGAAGAGAAGTGCCAGTCTTGTGATGAACTGGGCAGTTTATCAGTGCCAGGTGTTGTTTTGCTGCCGGAACACAAGTTGGATGTGTGGCATGTTAAGGGCGCTGATAATGTTGTGGCTGATTGTTTGTCACGGGAGGGTACGCTTCAAGGAGCACCCTCGCCGTTCAGTCAGTGTGTGTTTGAGAGTAGAGAAAAAACCAGGCTTGCCCCTGTAGAGTAGCCGTCAAAAACAACATTAAAATTAAATCAAAAATCACGTAAAAACTCTTTCTTTTTGATAGTTAATTGTAAGTTGCCAATGTTATAGCTAAAGTCCTAAGTTAACCTGTCTTTCACTTAGTAGGCTGGGCTCTGTGAAGCTCGCTCAGGGAGCATAGCAGGCTAAAATATACTATTGTGTTGGGGAGGGGTTGTAAGATTTTCTTTATGCTAATATGTTGTTTTATTTAAGATTGAGCTTTGCATTTTATTTCTGGTGGAGTGGCTAGGTGTGGCAGGTCTTGTCGGAATTCTGCCTTGTCAGATATGGTGCTCGCCTAATGTTGAGCGTCCCATATCTTGGGCGGGGTGTGACGTCTACCAGCATTGGCAGAATCGCCTCTCGTTAGCCACTAGCGCTCGCCAGGGACATCGAAATAGGCTACAGTTATCAGAGAATGTTGTTCTTTCTTTCCTAGTAATCGCATTGTCACAGACAGTCCAGTGGTGGTCTTTGTTTTCGTCTGTGATAACGGGTTATATTTTATATCAACAGTAGTGATGATAGTACCAGCGTGGGAATGAGAAAGACTTTCAGAGCGAGATGGTAGTGAGTGTCTGTAGGTGCGGGAGCATTCCTGCCTCTCGCTCGCTATTGGACGGCGTGTCTTGCTGTGTCACGTGACACCTGCTGTTTTGTGACGCCTCGGCCCGTGATTGGCCGACCATCGCGCCTTTGTGGGCTCCTGTGTAACTAACTTCCTACATGCGGGTCCCCAGGAGCTGTCCTCGTCAGGACAGGCTTGGCGCGTATGCTTCTAACATCCCTTTGCATACTCTCTCCCGATCACCACCTTTATCACTGTTTCTCTCTCTGAACTTCTTCTTTTCCATTACTTCTCGCCTATATTCAATTACTTATCCCCTTGGGTTCTGCATACGGTTTTCATAGCCGGCCCATTGTATTGCATGCGCCGTCCTCAGAGATATTTACATGTACTTAGAATAGGTTTGAGGGTTCTTAGTTAGTATAGGTTAAGAATTCTGTGTGTCTCTAATTATTGATTTAGTGTTTCTGCTCTTTTATTTAATGCTAGACTGGGATAAGGTATCTGTAGTCGTTGTCTCCGATGTGTGTACGGTTTGATTATACCTACACGACTTCGACCGGTCCTGTGGTAACCTGGGTTGTCTTTTCGGTTGCGACCTTTGCGAGTGCAGCATTGTGTTGACTGAGGGTTTTGGCCTGTACCAGTTCCACACTTTGCTGCCTCTTTGCTTGTCTTTAGAGGGTCGCCAGGATAGAACCAGATACTTGTGATCTGGATCTATCAAGAGAGCACCCTAGTCAATTAACGTAACCTAAAGGATGCAGTCTTAAGGACATCGCTAGGCTACGAGCCTCTCTTGCTCAACCCCAGTTCCTTACCTAGAGTATCCCAGCTAGACATTATTAATCGAGTAGACACTTGTTAGTATTTAATATAAGCTCTTTGATATGTACGCATTATTATTCACAGCATTTATTAGTCTAGGTTGTTGCTGAGCCGCACAACCATAGCAGACTGTTTCGTTGGTGAGGAAGTACTTCTTTTAGTGTCGAGCATTGCTACCGTTGCGCATTTATAGTATTCTCGTGTCAGTTAACATTATATGTCCTATCTTTTTGTGTATTCGATTTACACGTGTGGTGTCCTGCCTCCTGCATTTATATAGTTCAAGATCAGTACGAGCATTTTATGAGCATCAGACTTTCTTCAGAAGTTCCAGGTCTATGCTGTAGGACTATACTTAACTTTCTTTCAGATAGGAGTGAAGAGTTTTTTGTTGTTTAGAGTAACTGTATTGAAGCATCTTTTTATTGTATTAAATCTTGCAGTGATTTAATTGATCTTTCCATAGATTCCTTTTTATGCATTTTAACATAACTTGCATCTTGTTTGTTATCAGGCTATACCAGTGTCGGTTAGCCTGAAGTAGAGTACATTTATTCCCAGTTAAGGATACCCCGCTATCGCAGATTAACCCTGGAGGGTATAGGTGTTTTGTTCGCCGGCATATAAGTTCGAGGGTTTGGATCTAGCGTACCGTTGTTGCATAGTGCCCTATTACTAGTCCAATCATTAAGTGCCCTTGTTTTATTCGTAGCCCCGGTCGTAACAGTGTTTAAGACCTAGTGTTCATAATGAATTTATATTCTCTACAACGTCCTACGCATGCGTTATATACATTTGTTTTAATTAACTTACCTTGCACACTCACATGTTATCCTAATATATGTATTCTGTTGTGTATTTTGCAAGTTGAGGTCGACGTGTATTTCGTGTGTAATTACCCTTCTTGAGTCATCACTGATTACCTAGAACCTACGCCCAATTTAATAATTAATTTACCACAGTACCCTCATTGAGAAGTGTTGTTATTCTATCAACACATTTAATTCCCGAGTTCCCCCATTTTATTCTCTTACTTAAACTCCATTGTAATTATTTAGTGAATTAGTATATACGTTTATTTGATTACCGATGTAAGTAATTCTGCTTCTTCATGCTTAGGAATTCCAGTATTGCATAGATTCTGTTACTTAATTCAACATCACTTACCATACACCTATTATTCTAGTGTATGTTTATTGTCAGACTCTGTTAACTCGTTCAGACGTCTGGGTAATACTATTCTGAGTATTACCTTAGCACAACTTCGTCTTGTGCGTCTTACCATATACCTTTATTTCCAGTGTATGTTCATTGCAAGACTCTGTTAACTCGTTCAGACGTCTTGGTAATACTATTTTGAGTATTACCTTAGTACAACTTCGTCGTGTACGCCACTTTCCATTCATAATTAATATTGAATTAATTATTAATTACACTGTCATTCCTTGATAGTTCCAGAGCGTTCATTGTCTAAGCTCATTTAATCAATTTTAATCTGTTCTTAATTACAATTAATAGATATTCTCCTATATTCCATTCTGAATTATATATTCAATTTATATCTTAATTCCTCGGCTCGTTTCGTTATTCTTACATACGATCATTGACGTGAATATAAGATCATTAGATATTACATAATTTAGCCCACCCACTTAATCTTTTGTAAAATAAATTAGATCATCTTTTGCCCCCAATTTCAGAGCAACATTATTTAAATTACCATTCTAGTTGCATTAACTTTGAGATTAATTTCAGCCACCGCAGTCCAATAGGTGACCTGACCTCCACAGGTTAAGTAGGAAGGTCACTTGAGTATACCGCGATTACCTAGCCGGCTCGCCACTACCAGTCGTGTGACTCAGCCTCCCCACCTGAGTTATTATTTACTTTCTCAACTCTCCCAGCCTCTCTTATTTGAGATTGTGTTCTAGTGCTTTCACTGTTGTTTTATTCACGGAAGACACTCGACTCTCATCACGATTATTATTAAGGGTTGATTCTATAAGTTACGTGTATTATTTAGTTGCAGATTATTCACCTAGTTATAACCTCAGTTGAAGAGCGATTGCTCCCCATTCATGATCTACCATTTATATGCCTGGTAATCCTTGCCTGATAGTTCCAATAATTATCTAGGTGAAGCTACAATCTGATTTTCAGGTATTAGATCTAATTGAATAAACAGGTGTTATAATTGCTATGTGTGTTGTTATTAAGTACTGTAGTACCTAATTGAATACTTAATTGTGAGAGTAAGATTGTGTTAGATTTGACCCTGTTGAGTTATTTACGGTCTATAAGTCCAGATCTGGATTTTAGTAAAGACTATATCACGAGCTGTAAATATTATAGCCCGACATAACAATATATATATATACTGCATATATATATATCTATATATATATATATATATATATATATATATATATATATATATATTTTTTTTTTTTTTTTTTTTTCTATGTGATTGAGGGAGGCAAAAGGCATAACTGCCTATAGCGAGTGCCTCCCCCATAGTTGAAAGAGTGACAGGGCCAAAATCAAGGGACGTTCGAGCCAAAATGCCTGGACACACGGAGTTTGAAGCAATTTAAGTCATAGGAAGAGGGAAAGACTGATTCTGGGAGAGAGTTCCAGAGCTCAGCTGTTGAGTAGAAAGTTTGAGAGTAACGTTTCACTCTTGGGTTGGAGAGTTGCACAGAGTAGGGGTGGGATTGAGTTGCAAGACGGGTACCACGTGCCCTACGTAAAGGAGGTGGTATGCACTGGGATAGCTCTGAGGAACACTGATTATTATAGTAGCGATAGAATAGCGAGAGAGATGCAACATTGCGGCGGAGAGAGAGAGATTGCAGAGAGTTGGTGAGTGGACGGGAGTTAATGATACGAAAGGCCTTCCTTTCAACTTTGTCTAGGAGAGCAGTGTGAGAGGAACCTCCCCACACATGTGAACAATACTCAATACAAGGGCGCACTATGCCCCTGTACAGAGCAAGAAGCTGTGCAGGGGAAAAGAACCCCCTAAGGCGGTTGAGCACACCCAGCTTCTGGGATGCTGCCTTAGCAAGACTGGTAATATGGTCCTTCCAAATGAGAGCAGAAGAAAAAGAGACACCAAGAATATTGAGAGAAGATGAAGGGTTGATTTTTGTATTGTTGAAGAATAAGGGATAGTCCGCTGGGAGATCCTGACGGGTAGATAGATGGAGAAATTGGGTTTTGGAAGCATTAAAGTTAACAAGGTTTTCTCTGCCCCAATTGGAAATAGTATTTAGATCAGAATTTAAGAGTTCTATGGCTTCATTACGTTTGTCGTTGAGGGATTGCTGGCTGGGGCGTTCTGAAAAACTAATGGAGTAGTGCAAGGTTGAGTCGTCTGCGTATGAATGGATGGGAATTAAGGTACAGTTAAGGAGATCATTTATAAAAATTAGAAAGAGAATAGGAGATAGGACAGAGCCCTGAGGAACACCGGAGTTTATAGAGTGAGGAAGTGAACAATGGCCGTCCACAACCGCGGCTATGGAACGGCCGGAAAGGAAATTAGAGACAAAGGCACAGATGGAGGGATAGAAACCGAAGGAGGGTAGTTTAGAAATTAAAGATTTATGCCAGACTCTATCGAAGGCTTTCGATATGTCTAGTGCAATAGAAAAAGTCTCACCGAAGTCCCGAAAGGAGGATGACCAAGAGTTAGTAAGATATGAAAGAAGATCACCAGTAGAGCGACCCTTAAGGAAGCCATACTGGCGATCTGAGAGCAGATTATGAGAAGAGAAATGCTTAAGAAATTTGGAAGCAAGAATAGTTTCAAAAACTTTAGAAAGACAAGAGATAAGAGCAATTGGACGATAGTTGGAGGGTTGAGAGCGGTCACCCCTTTTTGGGACAGGTTGAATGTGAGCAAACTTCCAGCATGAAGGGAAGACGTTAGAGGATAGACAGAGACGAAAGAGTTTGCCTAGGCAGGGAGTCAGCACGGAAGCACAGTTTTTGAGAACAACAGGAGGAACACCGTCCGGACCGTACGCCTTATTAGTGTTAAGCCCAGAGAGGGTAGAAAGTACATCTTTAGAAGAGATTAGGATATTAGGCATAAGTAAGAGAGAGGAGGGAGGAGAAGGAGGAATAGCACCGGAATCATCCAAGGTGGAGTTTCTAGCAAAGTTTGAGGGAAGAGTTTAGCTTTGTCAGAGGAAGAAGTGATGGTTGTGCCATCAGAGTGGGAAAGGGGAGGGAAAGACGAGGAAGAGAAATTGTTGGAGAGGTTTTTGGCTAGATGCCAGAAAGCTTGGGAAGAGCTAGAGTTGGATAGTTCAGTGCATTTATTATTGATGAAAGAGTGTTTGGCAAGTCGAAGAACAGATTTGGCTTGATTCCGGGCAGAAACATATGAAGAATGAGAGTCTTGAGTTTTAAGGCGTCGGTACCGTTTGAATGCTTCCTCCTTATTGCGGACAGCAGTAGAACAGGCGTGAGTAAACCAAGATTTTTTAGCATTAGTCTGAGAGAAAGAGAATGGAATGTATGCTTCCATGCCCGATAGGATTACCTCGGTAATGCGTTCAGCACTCTCCGAGGGTCCTCGGCCATGGAAGCAGAAATCATTCCATGGGAAATCAAGAAGTACTGCCGAAGAGCCTCCCAGTCGGCAGCGCCAAAGTGCCACAAGCGCCGCCGGCTAGGAGGATCGGGTGGCTGTACTGGAGAGATAGGACAGGTGACAGAGATAAGTTTATGGTCGGAGGAGCCCAAAGGAGAGAAAAGATCGACAGTATAAGAAGAAGGGTTAGAAGTTAGAAACAGGTCAAGAATGTTGGGCCGATCTCCGATGCGATCCGGGATACGGGTGGGTTGCTGAACTAACTGCTCTAGGTCATTTAGGATAGAAAAGACGTAGGCTTGTTCACCAGGTGGATCAGTAGTGTGAGAGGAGAGCCAATGGCGGTGGTGAACGTTGAAATCTCCTAAGATGGAGATTTCTGAGAAAGGAGAAATGGATAGAATGTGTTCCACTGTAGAGTTTAGATAGTCAAAGAATTTGGGAAAGTTGGTAGAGTTAGGGGAAAGATAGACAGCACAGAAATATTTAGTAAGAGAATGACAGGAAAGTTTGAGCCATAAAGTTGAGAATTCAGAGGAGTCGAAATCGGGAACACGAGAGCAAGTGAGTTTGTTGTGCACATATGCACAACATCCGCCTTTGGCTTTGAAACTAGGATAGAGAAAGTAGGAGGATACAGAGAAGGGGTTGCTGGATGTTGCTACAGACACCTGAGTTTCGGTGAGGAAGAGAAGATCAGGTTTGTAGGAGGAGAGATGGTGCTCAACAGAGTGAAAGTTAGAGGAAAGTCCGCGAATGTTGCAGAAATTAATAGAAAGAGTAACAGGCCGAGGTCCAGGTAATTGTGTGGGGTCGTCAGGGGATGGTCGGTATATATATATATATATATATATATATATATATATATATAATATATATATAAGTATATAAATATATATATATATATATATATTATATATATATATATATATATATATATTGAATATATATTGAGAATATATCACAAATACACGTGAGCCACTAAATGTTTCTAATCTCTCAGTGGGGATCGAACCGTCGACCATCAGGACGATAGTCGACGCTTTAATCAATTACACCACGGCAGTCTAGACAGTCTAGACTGCCGTGGTGTAATTGATTAAAGCGTCGGCTATCGTCCTGATGGTCGACGGTTCGATCCCCACTGACAGATTAGAAATATATATATATATATTGTAGGCACCAATCGATCAGGGCTAGACCCAGGTGAGGTTATAGGCATGTGATAAAGAGTCGCTGGAACTCCTGTTTCATTTGCTTGGCCTCTCTTACTGATTTTCTTTGTGCCTCATTTACACTGAGAGCAATCCAGCTAGCTCTCATAAACACCTTCTCTTCCTATCCACTTCACTACACTAAACATGCACACCACACTTCATTCCTCCACACCAAATTTTAAAAAATTATTAATTTTAGCCCAGCCTCGGAGTCCCCAGGATGGGGGACCATAAATGCCCCCACGCCCGACCGACCATCCCCTGACGACCCCACAAAATTACCTGGACCTCGGCCTGTTACTCTTTCTATTGATTTTTGCAACATTCGTGGACTTTCCTCTAACTTTCACTCTGTTGAACACCATCTCTCCTTCTACAAACCTGATCATCTCTTCCTCACCGAAACTCAGGTGTCTGTAGCAACATCCAGCAGCCCCTTCTCTGTATCCTCCTACTTTCTCTATCCTAGTTTCAAAGCCAAAGGCGGATGTTGTGCATATGTGCACAACACTCACTTGCTCTCGTGTTCCCGATTTCGACTCCTCTGAATTCTCAACTTTATGGCTCAAACTTTCCTGTCATTCTCTTACTAAATATTTCTGTGCTGTCTATCTTTCCCCTAACTCTACCAACTTTCTCAAATTCTTTGACTATTTAAACTCTACAGTGGAACACATTCTATCCATTTCTCCTTTCTCAGAAATCTCCATCTTAGGAGATTTCAACGTTCACCACCGCCAATGGCTCTCCTCTCACACTACTGACCCAGCTGGTGAACAAGCCTACGTTTTTTCTATCCTAAATGACCTAGAGCAGTTAGTTCAGCAACCCCCCCGTATCCCGGATCGCATCGGAGATCGGCCCAACATTCTTGACTTGTTTCTAACTTCTAACCCTTCTTCTTATACTGTTGATCTTTTCTCTCCTTTGGGCTCCTCTGACTAATCTCTGTCACCTGTCCTATCTCTCCCGTACGGCCACCCGATCCTCTTAGCCGGCGGCGCTTGTGGCACTTCGGCGCTGCCGACTGGGAGGCTCTCCGGCAGTATTTCTTTGATTTCCCATGGAATTATTTCTGCTTCCGTGGCCGGGGACCCTCGGAGAGTGCTGAATGCATTACCGAGGTAATCCTATCGTGCATGGAAGCATACATTCCATTTTCTGTCTCAGACTAATGCTAAAAAATCTTGGTTTACTCACGCCTGTTCCACTGCTGTCCGCAATAAGGAGGAAGCATTCAAACGGTACCGACGCCTTATAACTCAAGACCCTCATTCTTCCTATGTTTCTGCCCGGAATCAATCCAAATCTGTTCTTCGACTTGCCAAACACTCGTTCATCAATAATAAATGCAGTGAACTAACCAACTCTAGCTCTTCCCAAGCTTTCTGGCATCTAGCTAAAAAACCTCTCCAACAATTTCTCTTCCTCGTCTTTCCCTCCCCTTTTCCACTCTCATGGCACAACCATCACTTCTTCCTCTGACAAAGCTAAACTCTTCGCTCAAACTTTTGCTAGAAACTCTACCTTGGATGATTCCGGTGCTATTCCTCCCTCTCCACCCTCCTCTCTCTTACTTATGCCTAATATCCTAATCTCTTCTAAGGATGTACTTTCTACCCTCTCTGGGCTTAATACTAATAAGGCGTACGGTACGGACGGTGTTCCTCCTTTTGTTTTCAAAAACTGTGCTTCCGTGCTGACTCCCTGCTTAGGCAAAATCTTTCGTCTCTGTCTATCCTCTAACATCTTCCCTTCATGCTGGAAATTTGCTCACATTCAACCTGTCCCAAAGAAGGGTGACCGCTCTCAACCCTCCAACTATCGTCCAATTTCTCTCATCTCTTGTCTTTCTAAAGTTTTTGAAACTATTCTTACTTCCAAATTTCTTAAGCATTTCTCTTCTCATAATCTGCTCTCAGATCGCCAGTATGGCTTCCTTAAGGGTCGCTCTACTGGTGATCTTCTTTCATATCTTACTAACTCTTGGTCATCCTCCTTTCGGGAATTCGGTGAGACTTTTTCTATTGGACTAGACATATGGAAAGCCTTCGATAGAGTCTGGCACAAATCTTGAATTTCTAAACTACCCTCCTTCGGTTTCTATCCCTCCATCTGTGCCTTTGTCTCTAATTTCCTTTCCGGCCATTCCATAGCCGCGGTTGTGGACGGCCATTGTTCACTTCCTCACCCTATAAACTCTGGTGTTCGTCAGGGCTCTGTCCTATCTCCTATTCTCTTTCTAATTTTTATAAATGATCTCCTCAACTGTACCTCAATTCCCATCCATTCATACACAGATGACTCAACCTTACACTACTCCATTAGTTTTTCAGAACACCCCAGCCAGCAATCCCTCAACGACAAACGTAATGAAGCCATAGAACTCTTAAATTCTGATCTAAATACTATCTCCAATTGGGGTAGAGAAAACTTTGTTACCTTTAATGCTTCCAAAACCCAATTTCTCCATCTATCTACCCGTAAGGAACTCCCAGCGGACAAACCTTTATTCTTCAACAATACAAAAATCAATCCTTCATCTTCTCTCAATATTCTTGGTGTCTCTTTTTCTTCTGCTCTCAGTTCGAAGGACCATATTACCAGTCTTGCTAAGGCAGCCTCCCAGAAGCTGGGTGTGCTCAACCGCCTTAGGGGGTTCTTTTCCCCTGCACAGCTTCTTGCTCTGTACAGGGGCATAGTGCGTCCTTGTATTGAGTATTGTTCGCATTTGTGGGGAGGTTCCTCTCACACCGCTCTCCTAGACAAAGTTGAAAGGAAGGCCTTTCGTATCATTAACTCCCATCCACTCACCAACTCTCTGCAATTTCTCTCTCTCCGCCCCAATGTTGCATCTCTCTCGCTATTCTATCGCTACTATAATAATCAGTGTTCCTCAGAGCTCATATCTTCTTTGGGTGATGAACGTAATTTATTGATCTGTTTGCCGATATAGGCTAAGTGTTAAAGAAATCAAGTGGGAAGCCGTTAAGGTTCAGAATGTTTCTCAGGTGTTCGAATTCTTAATGCAGAGCAAAATGTGAGCTAAAAATGAGCTGCTGTGAACAAAGGCTCTACTCAAATATGAAATTTTGTGTGGTTAGAATCACCTCCTGGAATAAAACCAGCCAAAATTACTACACTTGTTGTTTTCAATATTGTCTCCCCCCTTTCGTACAATTTACTTATATTTCGTGTTGCCAACCTACTTAATTTTAGTATATAATTTAATTATAATTATAATCATAATTCTCCTACACGTTATAAATATTAACCATTAGTAATATGCACATATTTATGTAGGCCCTTTTTGTCTTACTTTAGGCTGAAGATGGCTTGTGTGTAAGCCAAAACGTCCCACAATAAAGATGTTCATCCCAGCGCTGGTTTTTCTATTATTATATATATATATATATCTATATATATATATATATATAATATATATATATATATATATAGATATGTATGTATACTGTATATATACAGTATATATATATATATACTGTATATATATATATATATATATATATATATATATATATATATATATATATATATATATATATATACTGTATTAAACCTAACTAAATCAAACTTTCTCCACAAGCAGGCAAATAAACTTCTAAATAATCCAAATGATAACAAAATATTTTGGTCTACTCTTAACTCATTTAAATCCAACTTCACTACTGCTTCATCCATTCCACCATTAAAATCTCCGACTGGCAATCTTGTAAGTGACCCACGAGGTAAAGCTAACCTTCTTGCGGATATTTTCTCCACCAACTCAACCTTAGATGAAATAAATCAAGATGTCCCTGTACTTAATTTTAATTCGCCTGAAATTCCCTCACTTAAGATCCACACCAGACATGTCAAAACTATTTTTCAGAATCTCTCAGTAGATAAGGCTCCTGGTCCAGATGAAATTCCTCCAATAGTACTTAAGAATTGCTCCTTGGTGCTCGCTCCTGTATTGGCAAAAATTTCCGTCTGTGTACTCATACCTCATGCTTCCCAGTACCCTGGAAAGAAGCAAACATCCATCCAGTTCCTAAAAAAGGTGCCTCTTCAGATCCATCAAACTACAGACCAATAGCTATAACTTCCACTCTTGGTAAAGTCTTTGAAATTATATTAAATAATCACATAATTAAGCATCTTGAGAATAATAAATTAATCAGTGATAGGCAATATGGTTTTAGACGATGTCGATCAACTGCAGACATGCTTTGCCTTCTTACGCATCAAATCAACCAAGCTACAGACCAACATGGTGAAACACATAAAATAGCACTGGATATATCAAAGGCATTTGATAGAGTCTGGCATCAATCCTTATTGTCGAAGATGTCACACTACGGCCTTGCATCATTAGTTCCACTAATTTCTTCTTATCTTCATAACAGAAAAATACGTGTAATGGTAGATGGCCTTTATTCTCAATTTCACTCAATAATGCTGGTGTTCCCCAGGGATCAGTTTTGGCCCCAATTCTGTTCCTCATTCATATCAATGATCTCATATCTACCACTCATAATCCAATACATTCCTACGCAGATGACTCAACACTCCACAGTTCCTTCACATTTACCAATTCTTTCACCCAACCCGATCTTATAAATTCAAAAATAAACACTGCAATTTCTCTGAACCAGGACCTTTCTAGAATTAATGGATGGGGACAAAAGAATCTAGTTTCCTTTAATGCACAGAAAACCAAGTACATTTAATTTTCTAACCGACAGAATCTCACTGACTCCCATATATTTGTTAATGATGTAAATATTCCCACTTCCCCTAGTATTGACATTCTCGGTGTAACATTAACTACTAACTTGAGCTGGACACATTATGTTAGAAGCATTGCTAAGAATGCCTCTAAAAAACTGGGACTCCTGTACAGAGTTCGAGAATTCTTCACTGACGAGCAGTTGGCCTTGATATAAAAGTCATGTGCGTTCTCAGATGGATTACTGTTCACCTCTGTGGGGTGGAAGTGGAGTGGTTGCATTGAGGCAGTTGGACAAAATTCAAAATAAAGCTATTAGATTAATCAATAACCCTGCAATCACAAGGACCTTCCTACATTATCCATACGAAGAAACGTTGCATCCCTTGCATTATTCTACAGATATTTTCACAGCAATTGTTCCGAGGAACTTGCTTCAATTGTGCCGCTTCTCCACATCTTTCCCCGTAGAACTAGGGCAGCTGAGAGCGCCCATGAATTTACACTTTCTCCTCCACAATGCAGAACTTCTGCTTATCAGAATTCATTTATCCGCAGAGCTACTACTCTTTGGAATTCACTTCCCTCGAATTGCTTTCCACAAACTTACAATCTACAAATGTTTAAATCCAGTTGTTACAAACATTTTATGAATGGAGGATGCCTTTAGGCACATGGACCTTTTTGTTTTATCTGTGTTTTTCCTTCCTCCGTTCATTGTCTCTTAAAACAAAAAAAAAACAAAAAATATATATATATATATAACTCTTTCCTGTGTTTTACTTCCACCTAACATTTAACTATGCTGCTGTGAACAAAGGCTCTACTCAAATATGAAATTTTGTGTGGTTAGAATCAACTCCTGGAATAAAACCAACCAAAATTACAGACCAAAAGAATAAATGGTCAAAGTATTCAAAGTGTTATTTTTTTAGATATGTTACTCCGTCTCTAACATGTCAGGTGTTAATCTTATATATAATTATATACTGTATATGCAACAATTTGTTACCATACCTGAATCGAACGTGATTATACCATTTTTCTATAAAGTGCATTCAAGAAAAAGTATTATCCTACAAATTTTAAGAATGGAGACAATCTTGGAAGTTGGACGGCTATGTTCTCTCTTCTTCGTATATAACTTATCCCTTGGTATTATTGAGGTACCCAAAATGATCATGAATATTTTGCCATCAGATTACATGCAATACTAAAGCCAGGTATTTGAGCAACCACACAAATAATAATACTTATTACCGGCTATTTCAACAAATTTCCCTCCTTTTCTCTCTTTCCCTGACTTGTATCCAGTCGGCCCCATTCAGCCTACGATTTTAAGACGTTTACCCCTAGTCAAGAGTAAATATTTTCCCGGCGAGCAGCAGCGAGCCAGCATATATATTTTTTGTTTTACAGCAAGCTAAATGTGTACATTTTTCGATAGAAAAATGTCTCCGTCGAAGCCGTACTTCTCCATACAGTGCTGGCTCGCTATCGCTCGGCAGGAAAAAATCGACACCTGGATGGAGATAAACGTCCTAAAACAGTTGGCTGAATGGGGCCAAATGGACACAAGCCATAGAAAGAGAGAAAAGGAGAGAAAGATATAAAAAACAGGTGACCCCCCTTAACCATAGCCTCCATTACCTAAGAGGCAATATGTGGCCGATTGTGAAACTGCATATATTATGTTGGAGGTAGCGGTTGAGTCCTGCATTAACTATAGTCCTGTAATAACCATAAAGCAGTTACTATCATGATAATTACAACGCTATAATAGTTATTAGTGAGAGACTATTAAGGGGGGTCACGTCTCTTTTTATTATCTTTCTCTCCTACTCTCTTTGGCTTGTATCCATTCGTCCCTATTCAGCCAACTGTTTTAAGACGTTTATCCCCATCCAGGTATCGATTTCTTCCTGGCGAGCGATAGCGAGCTAGCATTGTATGGACAAATCCTGAGACATTTTTCTATCGAAAAATGTACAGATTTAGCTTGCTGTCAAAGCAAAACTATATGTATGCTGGCTCGCTACCGCTCGCCAGGAAAATATTGACACCTGGATGGGGTAAACGTCTTAAAACAGTAGGCTGAATGAGGCCGATTGGATACAAGCCAAAGAGAGAGGGAAAGAAGGATAAACAATGCGAGATAGGCTCCATTAAGCAGTAAGTAGACCAGTCAAAGTAGGGCTGGACTTAGAACAAATTGCAATAGAAGGTTTTTTGGCTTTAACTTGTTTATTAGGTCCCTCTGATGAACATATAAAAAGTCTCCAACTTTTGGACACCGGGAAAGTGGTTAATTTGCATAAATTCAAGATGGCCGCCGTCCAAAGCTTCAATTTACAGATAACTTTTTTCTGGTTGCTCCTAGACCCTATAAATGTATTACAAACAACGTTTTTTGGCTTTAACTTGTTTATTAGGTCCCTCTGATGAACATATAAAAAGTCTCCAACTTTTGGACACCTGGAAAGTGGTTAATTTACAGCCAAAAACCTTACAGCCAAAAACCTTCTATTGCAATTTGTTCTAGGTCAAGCCCTACCTTTACTGCACATTATTGTCTATTACATTTTGCCTAGGCCTATACTAATCCCATCATCTTGTTTCTTGTTTCAACAGATTGGTGCGACATCTACCGAAGCCATGGAAGAAGAGGTGGTGCATAATCCCTGCGGCATTTGCTCAAACACGTTAGACGAAGGAGAAACAGTCAAGCTGAGGGCGAAGGGAGCAGATACTGGTCCGGCTTAATGCAGAGTGTGTGCCATGGACCACACCCAGGGAAATCATCCGTCCATTTCTTGCCCATGATTGACATGGACCCTACGGACATGAGTTGTATTTACTCAACACTTCACTTCGTTGCTGCGGAAAGCCATCGCCAGGGAACGACGCCAATGCTGACATTCGACCAACCGCTTTATTGGAAAGCGAAGACGATCATTGTTCATGAGAAGGAAGGAAGCGAACTGAAACCCATTGTTTTGAACCTTGGTGGCTTTCACTCTGTGATGAGCTTTTTGGGATGCATGGGCCATGTTATGGAAGCATCTGGGCTTAAGGAGGTTTTGGAACTTATATACGCTGAAAATGCTGTGACCCAAATGCTGAGTGGGAAAGCCTATGCACGAGCAATCAGAGGCCACTTCTTGGTTGACACAGCCTTGAGTTCGATTGTGTTAGGCAGGGCATACGGTGTCAACCTCTCAATGGTAGATGAGGAAAGTGACGCATGCAAGGACTTCCAGGAGGCTGCAGATCTTTTGGATAAGCTGTTGCGTGAAGACGTTTCACCGGATGAAGTCTGCAGTAAAGACGTTTTCAACAGAATTTCTGAAAAACTTAAAGCTGAGAAGAGCTCCTTAGCAGAGCATAAGATGGGAAAGCTATGGATTCAATACATGGACATAATTGACCTGCTGCGTCACTTCCTGAGGGCACTGAGAATGGGCGATTTCCTACTGTACCTCGGAACACTCCAGGAGATGTTGCCGTACTTTGCAGCGTGTGGTCATAACAATTATGCCAAGTCAGCCCATGTGTACATTCAAGACATGATTGAACTTGAGCAGCTCAACCCAGACATGTTCTGTCAATTGAACTCCGGTCTATTTGTGATCCGCCGAAGTGATCGGCTGTGGGCAGGACTGCCAAGCGACTTGGTTATAGAGCAGGTTTTGATGCGCTCTTTGAAAACGAATGGTGGATTGACACGTGGTAGGGGCATGGAGGAAACGCAACGCCTGCGCTGGTTACTTGCTATGCCAGCCTGCGCTGAGGTGAGTGAAGTTATGCAAGAACTGACAGGGAAGCATTTCCACACCTCTGAGCAGCACAAAGAAATGACTGAAGCAAGGCGTGAACGAGATAGGAAGGACACAGAGAAGGTTCTCGCATTCTTCAAGGATTATGATCCATTTCAAGAATCAAATGAACTCAGGAATATTGCCAACGGTGTGACAGGACCAGCCTCGGCCAATCCTCATTTACTGTATGAGGTTGGTATGAACATTGTGCAGAAGATGGAAGGTAGCAATGCTTTTGACTTTTCATTTAGGAAGAAAGATCAAGTTGAGTCGTTGGGTGCAAAGGTTACAATCAGTGCTGAAAAAGTACCAATCGACCCACAGCTCCTTTTCCAGAGGCTCCTCATCTTTGCTAATAACAGGGACTTAGGTGTTGAAGAGGTCTTTGCGTATGAGTTGTCTAGCTACCCTACTGCTCTGTTCGATAATATAGGGAAGCCAATAAACCACAGCTAGGAGATGAGATAGCTGCTTTTGTTCCCAAGTCGTCATTGGAATCATTTGAGGAAGAAAGGACTGTGACCCATGTTCTGGATGGTGGTTCCTTATTGCAAAGGATTCCATGGAAGAAGGGTGACACATTTGAGGACATTGCAAGCATGTACATGAAGCATGTTTCCAAAAACTTTCTCAACCCGGTGGTTGTATTCGACGGTTATAAATCAGGACCTACTACCAAGGACATGACACACAATCGACGATCAAAAGGAGTCTTTGGTCAAAAGGTGATGTTCACTCCAACCATGCCCCTTCGGTCAAAAAAGGAAAACTTCTTGTCAAACTCGGACAATAAGCAAAACTTCATTGACTTATTGTGTGAAACATTCAAGGCAAATGGAATTGACTGTGTCAATGCGCCAGCAGATGCAGATGTCATGATTGCGAAGAAGGGAATTGAGCATGCAAGGGAAACCGTGACATATGTGATAGGTGAGGACACAGACTTGTTGGTGCTGTTGTGTCATTATGCGGAACGAGGGATGAATGATTTGTACTTCAAGTCGAGCAAGGAAGGTGGGAAATGTTGGCATATTAACTCAGTAGCAGAAGCTCTCGGTGAAAGCATCTGTCGTGTCCTGCCAGTTGTCCATGCACTCTGTGGATGTGACACAACCTCACGACTGTATGGTATTGGTAAAGGGGCTGCCTTGAGGAAAGTGAGGGAAGACAACGGTTTCTTGAAATGTATAGAAGCATTCTGTTGCCAAAGTGGAAGTAAAGACGCAATATCATCAGCTGGTGAAAAGGCCTTGGTTTATTTGTACGGGGGAAAAGGAAATGACACCCTTGACGGACTGCGAAAGACAAAGTTTTGCAACAAGGTGGCAAAAAGTTCAACTACCGTTGAAGTTCACAGCCTTCCCCCAACAACCGATGCAGCCAAATACCACTCGTTCCGAGTTTATTGTCAGGTCCAGGAATGGATGGGGAACTGTGTGGACCCGAGAAATGGGGCTGGTGTCTGCGGAAGGGACAGCTTGAACCGAAGACGATGGATTCGCCAGTGGCTCCTGATTCACTACTGAAATTGGTCAGATGTCAGTGTAAGGGCAACTGTGACACTCAACGCTGTAGTTGCAAACGGAATGAGCTTGAATGTTCCAGTGCATGTGGTCAATGTAAAGGACTCTGTCAAAATAGCAACTTTGATGCAAGCACCGATGATCCAAGTGAATACGAACTCCTATCATGAATTACATAATTGGCTCTGAATGACGTCATACTACGTCATGTTTTTTTTTTTTTTTTTTTATAAAAAAGAGGGACAACAGGTCAAAAAACCCATACAAGCACAAAGTGCCTGTGTCACCCCTTGTGAAAGAGACAGTTCAGCCTGTCTGTAAGGTTTTTCGGCTGTAAATTAACCACTTTCCAGGTGTCCAAAAGTTGGAGACTTTTTATATGTTCATCAGAGGGACCTAATAAACAAGTTAAAGCCAAAAAACGTTGTTTGTAATACATTTATAGGGTCTAGGAGCAACCAGAAAAAAGTTATCTGTAAATTGAAGCTTTGGACGGTGGCCATCTTGAATTTATGCAAATTAACCACTTTCCCAGTGTCCAAAAGTTGGAGACTTTTTATATGTTCATCAGAGGGACCTAATAAACAAGTTAAAGCCAAAAAACCTTCTATTGCAATTTGTTCTAGGTCCAGTTAAATGATTGCTAGATTTACTGGACTAAAGGTACCGCGGAATGACCAGTGAAGCTCACCGTAAAAAGGCTGGAATAGAGCGCTATGGTCGGCGCCCAAATGATTAAACCTGCATTGAATAACTTAATTATAATAATAACTAGGTAATCAAACTTGCAACTGGAATGACAAAAAATATGCCGGCACAACTTAACTGAATAACAATATTAGGTTTTTGGAAAAATGCATTTTCCTCTCTTTAACAAAATGCACGGCCAATACGCACCCTCTAAAAACGGAATGACAAATATGGTACCCGGTTGATAAAATAACAACCTTTTGTTATGCTGCACCAATGGTGGAGTCCCTTTCCCGACCATAACTGTCACGATAAAAAGTTGTGTTAATAACTTTATAATATATTATCCTATTCTTGGCATATATAGATAACAAATATATACTATCTACCTATCTCTCTCTCTCTCCAAATATATATATATATATATATATATATATATATATATATATATATATATATATGGAGGTAAAATCACAAATACGTGTGATCAAATTATGTAGTAAAACTCGTTAGGAAAATTGAAACAATGGAACACCAAGCTTTCGTCTATTCTCTCAAGACATCTTCAGGGTAATACAAGAACACAGGGGGAGAGTGAGGCTTACATACCCGTCCTAAATCATCTGTGAGTTGCTAACTAGCATATAAATACAAAAAGTGTTGCCAGCCTACTGCCTGTTGCCATATTTTTAGGAACATACTTAATTTATATATAACATATATGTACATATATACATTGAAATGTGCCTAACAATACAATCTAATCATATATACAATTTGATACACCTCAATGAACTTGCAGATCCCTTTCAAACTGTTATCGTAACTTATGTAAATATGAAGACAACATATACCTGTAGAAATACATATAATTACATATACATACACATATACATGCATACTGTATACACACATACATTACATACATACACATAAAAATTACATATATAAGACAAATAGAAAAAGAAACAAAAAATATGGGAGTCTGCAGAAAGCCGAAAGGTCACACAAGGCAGATCCTACCCATACCCAACCCTACTTATAAGGACGAATAGCCCACACCTGGCTAATCCCCCTCACAGCTACACAGTATATAAATTATACATAAACACACATATACATACACACACCTACTTACACACACACATGTACTGTATACATACATTAACATACATATATACAATAATTATTATAAAACAAAACAAAACACAAAGCAAATACATAGTGATCATACCTCATGTGTATAGTATTAATAAGGTACAATCTAATACTAAGAGGATAGACCTCACATAAATGGTCAGGTCTCAAACTACAAACTGTTTCAATCTATAATCTGACGGTCTGGACATCTATTTCTAGCTCTTTTTATTTTATCATTTTCATTGAGGAGATTTAGCAGGATGTTATCTATTTTGTAAAGGCCATCATTTAGATTCATAGTGTTTATACAATCTCTGATCAAGGCGGACTCGGCAAATAGTCTTTCATAATAGCAGCTTGACCAGTAGATCATCTTAGCCTCATCCCAATTTGCATGATGGTTTTGTCTTTGTTAATGTTTAAAAATACCATTAGATTCTTGAGCTGACCTTACTGATTGTTTGTGTTGTTTAAGTCTCACCTCTAATCTTTTTCCAGTTTGCCCTATGTATATGTCATTACATCCTTTACACGGAATGAAATATACACCACCTGCATCATTTTTAGGGCTGTTTTTGATCAAAGTAGACTTGACGGAGTTTTCATAATTGAATACTACATTTATATTCAAATTCTTGAGAGATGTTGTGAGAGGTGTTAATTCATCATGATATGGCAAAACTAAGATATTTTTCCTTGAAAAGGGAGCTTTATTATTTACATTATAGAAGGTTTTTTCGGCTTTGGCTAAACTTTGATCAACAAGACTTTCAGGATAGCAGAGTGTCTTGGCTAGATTATAGATTTGTTTGTATTCGTTATCTATGAATTCTGGGTTACATATCCTTAATGCTCTTAGAAACATACCTGAAAAAAATGACAGTTTTACTTTAATATGATGGTTGGAGAAAAAATGAATATAGGAATCTACAAGAGTCGGCTTTCTATATACTTTAAATTTTAAGTGACCATTATTATTTATAATCATGGTATCAAGGAAAGGTAGTGTATTGTTTACTTCTTCAATTTTGAATGAAATCGAGTGGACAAGATCGTTAAGTTTATTAAGGAATGAATGGTGATTTTGATTGGTAGGCCAAAGACACAAAATATCGTCAACATATCTAAACCAAGGAAGTCTAAAGTTACATATTTTAGGTAAAAACCGAGTCTCAAAATATTCCATAAACAGGTTAGAAATGATCGGAGAGAGTGGATCCTCTTAGTATTAGATTGTACTTTATTAATACTATACCCATGAGGTATGATCACTATGTATTTTCTTTGTGTTTTGTTTTGTTTTATAATAATTATTGTATATATGTATGTTAATGTATGTATACAGTACATGTGTGTGTGTGTAAGTAGGTGTGTGTATGTATATGTGTGTATATGTATAATTTATATACTGTGTAGCTGTGAGGGGGATTAGCCAGGTGTGGGCTATTCGTCCTTATAAGTAGGGTTGGGTATGGGTAGGATCTGCCTTGTGTGACCTTTCGGCTTTCTGCAGACTCCCATATTTTTTGTTTCTTTTTCTATTTTTTTATATATGTAATTTTTATGTGTATGTATGTAATGTATGTGTGTATACAGTATGCATGTATATGTGTATGTATATGTAATTATATGTATTTCTACAGGTATATGTTGTCTTCATTTTTACATAAGTTACGATAACAGTTTGAAAGGGATCTGCAAGTTCATTGAGGTGTATCAAATTGTATATATGATTAGATTGTATTGTTTGGCACATTTCAATGTATATGTACATATATGTTGTATATAAATTAAGTATGTTCCTAAAAATATGGCAACAGGCAGTAGGCTGGCAACACTTTTTGTATTTATATGCTAGTTAGCAACTCACAGATGATTTAGGACGGGTATGTAAGCCTCACTCTCCCCCTGTTTTCTTGTATTACCCTGAAGATGTCTTGAGAGAATAGACGAAAGATTGGTGTTCCATTGTTTCAATTTTCCTAGCGAGTTTTACTACATATATATATATATATATATATATATATATATATATATATATATCCTATATATAAATATATATACTGTATATGTATATATATATATATATATATATATATATATATATATATATATATATATATATACCGAGGAGTTGGTGTGGAAGTTGTTGCCAAATACTGTACAGCAATAAAGTGTTAGTTGTCGGTCCAGTAACAGGTGGTCACAATCTCATTAAAGGGGGTAACCTGCTTTTGTCTCTTTCTCCTTTATCCATTCGGCCCCGTTCACTTAATGTTTTAAGACGTTTATCCTCATCCAGGTGCCGATTTCTTCCTGGCGAGCGATAGCGAGCCAGCATTGTATAGAGAGATCCGGCTTCCCTGGAGACATTTTTCTAACGACAAATGTACAAATTTAGCCTGCTGTCAAAACATTAACAAAATATGCTGGGTCGCTACCGCTCGCCAGGAAAAAATCGAACCCTGGATGGGGATAAACGTCTTAAAACAGTAGGCTGAATGGGGCCGAATGGATACAACCCAGAGAGAGAGGTAGAGAGATAATTTTAAAAAAACGAGGAGGGCCCCCTTAACACCTTCCGTACCGGATACGTCTTTTGTATTGGATTTCAGCTTCATTTAGGCCATTTTACGTAGTTTAGGAAGGATATGTGTTAGCGAAAAGGATTAATTGAGATAGTCTGTAGTGTTTATAAGGGTAGACGTCCTTCCTCAGCTGAATAAAATCGTCTAATAGTAGCCAAAATAGAGTGAAAAGGACGTCGCCGGTACACAAGGGGTTAAAGGGGAACCGTTTATGCCGGTATCATACGAGTGCATCTTCCCTCAACATTTATCCTCAACACTGATCTGGCTGCTGTATGAGTTAAACATTTCAACTGTTTTGGGTTACCTAAATTCATCTATCATTAGTCTAGTTTCCGATACCAGTACAACATATTCCAGAAATGTTGCCAGAAAAATGTTAATTATCGAATGTTGACTAAAAAAGCTCTCGTGTGATACCGGCTTAAGGGGACACTGACTGCTTTTTGGGCCTATAAATTCATTCATTCATAAATTCTTAGTTTCCTCGCTAGACATCCCTCAAACTTAGAAAAATATCCCCTAGACCCCTCCTCAAGATATATTTGTCCATTTTTCGGTAGAAAAATTTCCCGGCCGAAGGCCGGTTCCTCTTACAATTACAAGCTCGCTATCGCTCGCCAGGACAAACATCGACACCTAAATGGCACGATAGGTCTTAACATTTATAACGAAATGGGACGATAATCGCCAAACAAATGGGCCGAACGTTTAAAAATCTAAACAATAATGGGACGAGGGAGAAAGTGGACCAGAAAAACGACTGTCTCCACTTTACTCAACACTGGCTTCACTACTGGTGGTATAAATGGTGAACGTTATAATGTCCGTGTCTGTTAAGGGGGCATGGGCACATTTTTGGCATGTTATTTCAATTATTTCGTTATTTTTTAGTGTTCTCGCTAAACCTCCATCAAGCTTAAAAAAACACCCCCTATACCCCTCTGCAAGATAAATTTGTACATTTTTCGGTAAAAAAATGTGCCGGCCGAAGGCTAGTTCCTCTTAAAATTTCAGGCTCGCTTTCTCTCGCCAGGAAAAAATTGACACCTGAATGGCACGAAAGTTCTTAAAATTGACAACAAAATGGGATGAAAGATGTTAAAATCGCCTAACTCAACGGCCGCACGTCTTATAATCTCAAAACAAATGGGGCTTAACACGAGGGAAAAGGGGGACCAGAAAAACGGTCCATCTCCCCTTAATGTTATGTGTGATAACCCAGGTTCGAATCCCGGTGGATCGCATATATGCTTTCATTAATTTCATTGGAGGTGTTTGGTGGTGTGGTGAAATTAATAAAAAATAGATTATCAGTAGGTTCAGGGATATTTCGTAGCGAGGCCATTCTATATGTTCTGTGCCCCATGAATATTCTTTCCTCTCACTTAAACAGTAGGCTACCATAGTGCGGTGGGAATATGAACATGATTAGATTAATATCCAATATTCGAGAATGGATAATAAGTCATAGGCGTGTGCATAAACCTTTAACCGTCTTGGTGGTGTAATGGTTAAGGTGTCTAAAAATATGTGTGTGATAACCCTGGGTCGAATCTCGGTGGATCACATATATGCTTTCATGAATTTCATTGGAGGTGTTTGGTGGTGTGGTGAAATTAATGAAAAATAGATTATGATGATTGTGAGGAGGAGGACGAGTGAGGAGGAGGAGGAAATAAGGAAGAATATATTAATGTGGGTTTTAATGTCCATGTATGATATCATTGGTGTAGGAATTATAACAATAATAATAATAATAATATGAATCATGTAATTGTGTGTGTGTGTGGGTGTTACTCAGTTACTTGTTCGTCAAGGGGAATCCACGCACTGCGAGCTAAGCTCATTATTATCGCGCCTCCTTAACTGGGAATGTATTGCGTGAAATGCATGTTAAGTGATTTATGTATCGTTGGAATGGCTGTGGATGTGTGTGTAGTCTGTATTTTAGCCAATTGGCGACATCTGGATACGAAGGCTTAGGGTTAACCTGTACGGTACCATTCTCACTACGGTACCAGTCTCACACCCATCTCGCCTTGTAACCGATCACCAACCCCAGATGGGACGTCACAACTTCGTCCACTTATAGCAGGTTCCTATTTATACTACTAGGTGAACAGAGGCTACACCGTTAGGAGACTTGCCCAAATGTCTCTTCCCTGCCCGGGTCTCGAACCCGGGACCTTCTGGTTGTGAGCCAGACGCGCTATCAGTTACGCCACGGGGAGGTGTTATGTGTGTGTGTGGATATTATATATAATGCACAAGTATTGTACAAAATTGATATTGTAACACTTAACATCTTCGATTCACGGCTGACACAAGGTCAATGGATGGATGTAACCTAAAAACAAAAGGAAATATAATTCTATAAATAATATAACATAAACATATCAATTTCCTATTTAATTCGGGATGGTAATATATGTTAACGTTATCGACAATATAAACAAATTCAAGTAGACAATTATAGATAATGATACACGTGTACTGGAGGTGAGAGCTACACATTATTAAGGGGACCGACCTGCTTTTTCTCTGTGGGTTTTATCCATTTGGCCTCGTTCAGCCTACCGTTTTAAGACGTTTCTCCCCATTCAGGTATCGATTTTTTCTTGGCGGGCGATAGCGAGCCATCATTGTATGGAGAAATCCGGCTTCGCCGGAGAAATTTTTCTACCGAAAAATTTACAAATTAAGTCAGCTGTCTGAAACATAATCCAACATATTTTGGCTCGCTATCGCACGCCAGGTGTAAATCGACACTTGGATGAGGATAAACGTCTTAAAACAGTAGGCTGAATGGGGTCGGATGGCTACTACCCAGAAGGAAAAAAAGGAGAGAAAAATAGCAGGTCACCCCCCTTAATGTATTTATATATAATGATAAGTAATACATATGTTTTCGCTTACATTTTTGTCCGTAGTGAGACATCAAAGGTGCAGCAGCATTGATGACTTATTGCCCAGGCTTTGGTCATATTACCCGCGTGGATTATTATATGAATTATCCAGGACCCACCGACAAAGGCACGGTATAATGACACGGGCGAAAAGTACAAGTTATTTATAAATATCATAATTACAAGCACATACGGTATAATGGAAAACAAAATAAAAAATTGCATAACCCAAAAACGGCTTCAAACACTATAATATTTGTTATCACTCTTCCATGGTTCCCAACTCGTGAGAGAACAAATATATTAGGCAATTTATATATTTCTTTTGTAGTCTAATGTTAAGCAATGTGTGACTGTAGATATATTTGTCTTATTATAACCACCTCTAAGTGATATAACTCAACTTCCGCAAATATTCCTCACAGCCAGAATTTAATTATGGTACCACATGGTTTGAGTTGAAATTAATACACTTTCAAACAAGCAGACAGATAACATACTATTCCACCCACCAACATCTGTGATAATAAATAAATATATACAGTATATATATATATATATATATATATATATATATATATATATATATATATATATATATATATATATATATATATATATACCGAGAGAGAGAGAGAGAGAGAGAGAGAGAGAGAGAGAGAGAGAGAGAGAGAGAGAGAGAGAGAGAGAGAGAGAGAGAGAGAGAGAGAGAGAGAGAGAAATGAATATTATCAATATTGTGAAATCAGAAATAAATAAAATCAATCATAGGATATTATGACAGAGAAACAGAGGGATTGGTTGAGGGATTAGCACATAATATATACTATACGACGGGTAGAGATAACGAGAGCAACAGTGAATAGAGATAATGGTAGAGAGAGAGAGAGAGGTGAGGGAGTGTAATAGACGGCTGGGGGGATCTCTAAGGGGTTGGTGAATGACTAACTTGTGCAATCAACCCCCCCCCCCCCCTTTCCCCGACACCCTAGTACCAGAGAAAGTTTAGAAAGTCAATGAAGGGAAGACTGGTCAGAGGTAGTCAAGGCAGGTCGGAATTTGTAACAGTTGGACTCAAATGGAGGGGCTTTGCTTAACTCATTCCATCAAACAAGACAGTTGAAGAGTAATACAGCATGAACAACACTTGTCTTATAGCTTGTACCGAAGCTATAGGCTATGCGCGAAATTGGAAAACTAAACCCATGTATCAAAAATAGTCGTTTATTTCGGATAGACTCATCCTGAACTCTCACCTGAACAAGGCTCAAGATGATCCAAAACTGTCGTGTCTCTACAGCAATCAATATGTTCTATGTGTGTGATTAATTTCCCAATCTTCTCTTCACTGCACTCCAATTGCTTCCTTTTACAGGCGAATCATCGTCAGTAAAGTGTTCATCTTCGTATTGCGTTTTGATCCCTTATGTCAACTTTTCGACATGAACATTAAACGTTTATTTCAGCTACCACCAAACATTGTATTAAACAGGAACACACATAAGCCGGGTCACCACTCCATTATGGGCTTATTAGAACAAGAACAGAGAATCAAAGGTAAACATTCAGAAACAAATATAGTCAAGATAAATGCAAGCCATAATGTGAATGGCAAAGACATATGTGCTGGCAGTATATATATATATATACTGTATATACTGTATATATATATATTTTTGTTCTATGTGGATGAGGGAGACAAAAGGCAAAACTGCCTGTGATGAGTGCCTCCCCTATAGTTAAAAGAGTGACAGGGCCAAAATCAAGGAACGTTCGAGCCAAAATGTCTGGACACACAGAGTTTGAAATAATTTAAGTCATAGGATGAGGGAAAGATGGATTCAGGGAGAGAGTTCCAGAGCTCAGTTGTTGAATAGAGGAATGATTGGGAGTAACGTTTCACTCTTGAGTTGGAGAGTTGTACAGAGTAGGAATAGGATTGTGTTGCAAGACGGGTACTACGTACCCTACGTAGAGGAGGTGGTATGCACTGAGAGCTCTGAGGAACACTGATTATTGTAGTAGCGACAGAATAGCGAGAGAGATGCAACATTGCGGCGAAGAATGAGAGAGATTGCAGAGTCGGTGAGTGGAGGGGAGTTAATGATACGAAAGGCTTTCCTTTCTACTTTGTCTAGGAGTGCTTTGTGAAAGGATCCTCCCCACACATGTGAACAATACTCAATACAAGGACGCACTGTGCCCCTGTACAGAGCACGAAGCTGAGCAGGGGTAAAGTACCCCTTAAGGCGGTTGAGCATATATATATATATACACCAGTCTCTTCGGAGGCGTGGGTTCGTATCCCACCGCTGTCACCAATTATGTAGCGGTGACTTTATGGTTGCCCTTTTTACCTCTTACCTTAATTGTCCTTGATTATGCTTGTAGTTGAGGTTTTCACCGTAAAAACATGTTGAGAGGTAATTTGTTAAGGTATTGATTTGAAGTAAAGACACTGTTGGGTTTTCTAGGGTTTATTTACCAACAAAATATATTATGCTTAATTAGGGGCTGGTTTGAGTTATTGATTGTCTTTGTAGGTATTGTAGCTACCCGACTGGGAAATACCTACAGCTTTGCACTATATTATAAAAGCAATTAGATTGAGTTATATTCCTGTGATTATAATCTTTCCACTTAGCTCTGTTATGTTAATGTTTTTATAATTGCTTTTTTTTTCTCTTAGTGCTTTTGTTTGCTCTTCGGAGGTTTTATTTTAATTGTGTTTTCGATTTGGGGAACACGAATCCCATATACGCTGTCAACCAATTATGTATCGGGGGTTATATTGTTTAGATACCTTTTTGCCTCTTACCTTGATTTTCCTTGTAATGCTTGTAGTCCAGGTTAACACTGTAAACACATTTTGAAAGGTAAATCATAGAGGTAACTGATTTGAAGCAAAGACACTGGTGGCTTTTCTATATATATTTATTTAACACAAAATAATTTATAGAATTATGCGGTTTGTAAATAGTTATAAGGTCTGTGTAGATACTGTATTGCCCAGCAGGGAAGTATCTACCTAATTAAAAGCAGTAAGCTGGCTAACAACTAGATTGAGCTATTATTCCTGTAATCTGTAATTCCTTCCTGTAAAGAATAGATGAATTAAGAATAGCGAAAATAGGTAAACGGTACACACACTAATTGCACAGTATCGCACTGTCACTGTAATGTCACTGTATTAATTACCACGGCCGCTTGAAGGGGTAACCTTCCTAATGGGTGGCTGTTCTGCTACTGGTCCAAGACTGGGGGCTCGAGCGTGCCGGCTTCCTACCAGTGTGGAGTCATACGATATTAGTTGCTAGCAATCATCTTGGTGTTGCTGCAATTCTCTAAAGGGAGCGTGAGAACCCCTGCTTACCTTGCAAGAATTGTACCAAGGCCTTTATAGGTGGGGTGATCTTCTATAGGGGAGATCATGTTTTGGAGACGGCAACCAAGGAGGAGCATTGGCCTTCGTACACAGAATGGCCCACAAATTTGACGAGTCCCTTGGTAAGCGAGACATGCTCATGGCCCAAGTCATTGCAGGAGATGTCGTCGTAGATGCCGAGCAAAGATTTTACACTTCAGATTGGGTAGATCAGGGAGCACAAACTATGACCCTGAAAAATCTAAGTAAATTCCTAGAATACATGGTTTTCGTATGCGCACTGCCTACCACTCTTAGGAAGGAAATCATGAAGACTGAGTTTAAATCAACCAGTAACCTTCAGGAGTTTGTGGCAAAGAAAGCATTCAAAATCTCCACAGATGTAATACCAAAAGCCTTCGTAAGCCCAGTAGAAGCTTATGGGACCAAACCCAGGCAGGCTACAAGCTCAAGGAACCACACCATCTGTGAACACTGCCAGAAGAAGGGCCATAACAAGAGATCATGCTGGAAACTGCACCCGGAGCAAACCCCGGACAGGTACAAGAAGAAGACGACACACACAGCTTCCGGTGGGGCATCACACAAAGTTGGACGAGCACAAGGATCCCCCACAAGCCAAGGAACACAAAGTCCGAGGAAGAGCTGTATGATCCATGGAGAGAAGGGACATTCCACAGAAGACTGCCGAGCAGCCAAGGATCTAGTCAGTAAGTACCACAAACGTTCGTCGGGGGAAGCTCAGGGCAGGACGCCCGAAAATCAAACGTAGTAAAGACTACTCCGTTACCTACCAATGTACACTCGTCGCCCTTACACGTGCCCTCTATCATTGCGGCTGTCACACGAGTGAACATTATGTCAATTCCAGTAACGGTAGGTAACAGGAAGATCTCTTTGGCTCTTGACTCCGGTGCCTGCGCCAACGTCTTGTCCTA
Source organism: Paralithodes platypus (assembly GCA_032716605.1). Taxonomy (NCBI): domain Eukaryota; kingdom Metazoa; phylum Arthropoda; class Malacostraca; order Decapoda; family Lithodidae; genus Paralithodes; species Paralithodes platypus. The sequence goes on along the minus strand of CM064546.1, from coordinate 15,972,080 downwards.
CGAGTCATTGATAAATCTTCAAAACCAGCTTAAGTGCAACTGGACACTTAACCCTCTCACATCCGGACGCGATTTTTGAGCCTATTAGGGATACTTTAAAGCCTTTGTTACCGTCAGGGGTATCTATAAACCTTTAGTTTGTTTACTTCAACCTCTGCAGTTGTCTTTGAGTTTGCTGTGGGCAGAAAACTAATTTTGGAGAGGTAATTATAACAGTGAGAGTAATCAATTTCTTATTGCTAATCTGGCAACCTCTGCGTCCTATGGTCTTGAGAGGGTTAAACTCCCAGACATGCAACTTAAAGGAGTTACACGGGATACCCTACAACTAGTTGGTATGGTGGATATTCCGTTTAGGTTCACACGTCACGGAGACCCAAACATCAAGACGAGGTTTTACGTGATCAAGGATTTTCCACTCCCAGCAGATGGCCTCATAGGCATCGGAACTATGAAAGACAGTCGCATCGCCTTAAATCCTTCCGACCAACAGATGATCTACAACCGACGCAAGTATTCTACAATGCAGAATCCGCATCCTCTCCTGCACTCGACCATTGCAGCGGCTGTTTCAACAAGCATGGACAGTTCGCGTGCACGGCCCTTGGTGTCCCCGACTCCAAGTAACCCGAGTGTTGGATCAACGGATCAAGGTTCACGGTTGTATCCCTTAGTAGTGATCGGAAAACAAAGGATACGTGCTAGAGAGGGTGCACACCTCCCAGTTAGGTTACCCAAGCTCAAGAAAGGCACGGATGCAGTATGTCTAAGTGAAAGTGCATGTATTAAAGGACTAGCTCTCGAGTCAACCTTGTACAAGCTTCAGGGTAAAGCAAGGACCGAGATACTAGTCTATAACAGGTCTAACAGTCCAATCACACTGAAGTCCGGCTGCAAGATTGGAAAAGCTCTTGTGTATGACTATCCAGTAGATCCTGAACCTCCGGAGTGGCCCTCCGCAGAAGCACCAGTTGCAGCAATGACAGCATCGTCACCATCCGAAATGCGAGACGAAGAACCTCTCAGGCAAAACCTAAAGAAGACAGACTTTCCAGAAGAGGCAGAATCCCTTCTGCAGTTGCTACAGTCTTTCAGAGATGTAGTTGCACTCCCAGGAGAACGTCTAGGTAAAAAGGATCTAACAACGCATACCATACCCCTCAAACCAGGCACCAATCCCGTTTACACAGCGGCGTACAGATTGCCACACTGTCAAAGGGAAGTAGTAAAAGGGATGGTAGACGAAATGCTGGAGCAAAATGTTATTCGCCATTCATCCTCGCCATGGAATTCACCTCTTTTCCTGGTACCTAAGAAGGATGGAGGATGGCGTCCGGTGATTGATTATCGCAAAGTCAATCCAGGAACTATACCTGACAGGTTCCCCATGCCTGTACTGTCCGAGCTACTACAAGGCATAGGAAAAGGGAACAAGGTATTCAGTACTCTAGACCCTCCTCAGTGGGTACTGGCAAGTTGGAATGGATGAGAAATCAACAGAAGTCACTGCGTTCTCTACCCCCAGTGGACACTACGAATGGCTACGCATGCCGTTCGGACTGAGAAACGCACCCCTCACCTTTCAAAGGTTAGTAAACAATCTTTTTGCGGGCCTATTGGGTGACTCAGTCTTCGCCTACCTGGACGACATCATCGTCTGTAGCAAAGACGTCAGCTCTCATTTCAGCAAACTCCAACAAGTGTTGGAAAGACTTCAAACGGCAGGGTTACGTATCAAGATCAGTAAGTGTGATTTCCTAAAAGAGAAAATCAAATTCCTAGGTCATCAGGTGGACGCAGAAGGAATTCACACTATGAACGACAAGATCATCGCGGTACAACATTTTCCACGTCCAAAGTCGGTTGAGAATGTCAGAAGCTTTATCGGGCTTTCTGGCTATTACCGGTCTTTCGTGAAGAACTATGCGAGTGTAGCGAGGCCTCTGACACAACTTCTCCGGAAGGATGCTCCATTCGCATGGGGTCAAGAGCAAGAGGAAGCATTCACTAACCTCAAAGAAGCACTCACCAGAACGCCTGTCCTAGTCTTCCCAGACCATGACAGACCATTCACACTCTGCACCGACGCCTCTCTCAAAGGGCTAGGAGCTGTTCTAATGCAACCAGATGAACGAAGCAAGATGCAAGTCATTGGATATGCAAGTCGTGTGTTGAATGATGCTGAGACTAGGTATCACTCAACGGAATGGGAAACCCTTGCAGTAGCTTGGGCATTGAAACATTTCAGAGATATCATCCTTGGTTATAAAATCCACCTCTACACAGATAATGAGGCGGTAACAAAGATATTCAAGGGTGGTAAGAATCTCACTGGCAGACTAGCGCGGTGGTACGAAACGGTATTACAGTTTGATCCTACTCTGTATCATCTCAAAGGTAAAGCTAACGTGGCGGCAGACGCACTCTCACGAAATGTGCAAGTAGCCCCAGTGGTCCAGCTACCGACGCTTACAGAAGACCAAGTGAAAGAAGAGCAAAGCAAGGATCCGCTGTGGTCCAAAGTCATATATTCCTTAGAATCAGGGGATAACACAACTCTCCCAGAACTACCCGTACCTCACACGCAATTCAGGTTGCTGGACGGAATACTAGTTAGAGTTATTCCCACAGACCTTGACGCACGCCCTCGTGTAGTGATTCCAGACACGCTCACAGAAGCAGTACTTACGCAGATGCACGATGCTCCCCAAGCTGGTCATCCAGGAAGGGATAGAACGCTCCTAGCGACACGAAAGAAGTACTACTGGAAAACAATGAGAAAGGATATTGAACAACACATAGCAAGATGTCTCTCCTGTGCCCAGCACAAGGGAACCTGTGATGGTCCCGCACCAATCTTGGAGTATCCAACGCCTTCACTTCCATTCGACACTGTATCAGTGGATTTGTTGAAGTTGCCGCGGAGTCACCAGGATTCACAGTATCTTCTAGTATGTGTCGATTTCTTCTCAAGATTCGTAGTTTTAGCCCCGCTTAAAACTAAAACAGCGGATGAAGTTGCTCATGCATTAGTAACGCATCTCATCTGTCCGTTCTCCTGCCCTAAGACGCTCCTCTCGGACAACGGGTTGGAATTTAAGAACCAGGTGATTGCAAGTATCTGTGATATCTACAATATCAAGCAATCGTACATTGCAGCATACCACCCAGCCTCAAATAGGTTGGTAGAACGCATGAATAGGACACTCCTAGAAGTCCTACGCCATGTAACAAACCCGCTCCATGAAGCGTGGGAAGACTGGCTTCCACAGGTGGCAGCTTGTGTAAATGGCTCTGTAAACTCCTCTACAGGTAAGACGCCCCACTACATAGTCTATGGACAAGACAAGATTCTGCCATATGACCTGCTATCCAAGCCTAGCACCCCAGTCTACAATCTAGAGGACTATGCTAAGAGACAACTCCAGGTCTGTAGCAAGATCCACCATCAAGTCCGAAATCATTTACAGGCATCCCGTGCAGAAATGATAAGGAAACAGCACAAAAGAGCACACCAGACTGTTCTTGAAGTAGGTGACAAAGTTATGTGCCTAGATCCGACGAGAATGACTAAGCTCTCGCCAAAGTATAGTGGACCCTATGTCGTTACGGACACAGCATCCGGTAACAAGTATGAGGTTCGAGACCCTACCACAAACAAGGTAGAAGTAATTCATGGTGACAGGTTAAAACGGGTGAGCACAGAACTCTCCGTAGATGGCCATATTATGCCTGCTCCATCACCTTCGGCGGTGCAACCAACTGCACCGACCGAGACTGACTCCGCACAGACAAACGAGTATAGGCGGAAGCTTCGTTCTGCTAGCAGAGCGTTCTAAGATCACTCTAGTAAGAGAGTGAAGTAAGGCCAATCTAGTAAGAGAGTGAAGTAAGACCACTCTAGTAAGAGAGTGAAGTGAGACCACTCAAGTAAGACCACTCTAGTAAGAGAGTGAAGTGAGACCACTCAAGTAAGACCACTCTAGTAAGAGAGTGAAGTGAGACCACTCAAGTAATACCACTCTAGTTAGAGAGTGAAGTATTCTATACCCATCATCGTTCTGTCAACGTCACATATCTGACAGAGCACACCATTCCCCACGTACATCCTACTGGGCGAGTGAAGTATTCTATTAGTACCCCTACGAGTAGAATATTGCCCTTTCTCACGAGAAAGATGGTCTGGTTAATGAAAGCCCTTCTTCTACTTGGAACGCTAATTATGGTTGATTCTACGACACCCTCGTATCTGAAACCTGGCGCCCTTGTAGCCCAAGTTGGAAGAGTGCTAATTGCGGAAGATGTAGTAGCAGTTCAGTATGAATTCGGAGACATCTTTGACATTCCCCGTAGTGTTGAGACGCTCCAACGTCGCCTAGACAGATTACACTCTACTTTTACCTTCCTACTGACTAATCAGACACTGCCCCGTGACTTACGACTTACAGTTATACTCCAACGCTCACGTGTAGCTCGTATGAATCGTAACTTCCGGAAGATCCAATTGGTCCTACCTGTAGACCCTATCCAGGTAGCCAAACACGCTCACTCACGGCGTACAAAGAGAGGACTTTTCAATTTTGTTGGCTTGATCTCCCATGAGCTCTTTGGAACAGCCCAAGCTTCTGATGTTAAAAAGCTGGGAAAGAGACTTAGTGTACTGGAGACAGCAGCAAGAGCCATGAATAGAGTCTTGAAGTACGACTCAATAGCAATGAAGGATGTATTCACGACAGTTAACTCGGTAATTACGACTATTAATAACTTGACACAAGTAGTTAATTCTCTAGTTTCTGATGGACATTCCACAGATAAAGTCATTTACTTGGCCGAGATCTTGCAAGCTACTGAGGAAGATGTTAGCGATTTATTTCTGGGTACGAAGAGGGTTATAGCAAATCTCGTTGATGCTGCCCTAAGCCGAGTCACCAGTGACCTAGTACCTGTAGAACATCTCAGTACGGCAATAGAGATAGCGAAAGACCAGTATTCCCTGATGCCGCTATTTGAAGCAGATGAATGTGAGTTCTACTACCCTCTCTTGGAAGCAGTTCTTACGCACTCATCAATTTTAGTCCACATCCCGTTCAAGTCCTCACACATGTTCAATGCTTGGAAAATTATCCCGTTCCCGTTTCTCTTAGACGGAAGATTACTAACCGTGTCTGACACAGCGGACATGATGCTCGTCTCCGACGACCTTCAACTTGTGACTGTGACTGACAATGACGCACTTAACTTATGTAGGTCCTCGTATCTTCATCTATATGTGTGTCCAGCGTATGTGTTTTCCTTTACGTCCCCGGACAAAAATGCATGCGAACTTACCTTGACTCAAACCACTGTGACTGACACTGGAGCTATGAAAGACTGTACTTTCGCCCCGGCTCCTCAGCTCCCCGTGTTTCATAAACACTTGCTAGATATTCAGTTCTTTAACTTCCCTAACCAGACCCAGTTGTCTCTCATTTGTCAAGATTCTAGAAATATATTTCATGCACAAGGGATGTATCAGGCCCCTGATCACTGTGAAGTAAGGAGTTCTCTCATTAATACTCTACCTTCTCATCAGCACCTCGCCCTGATTAATAACCTCTCTTCTGAGTTCATCCCATTTAACATTTCTTTCACAGGCAACTCTTCAGACCTGATCATCAAGTCACGTAGCATTAAAATGTTAACTGCATTGAATTCTTCTGAGTTTACTAATCTCATTAGTTCATCTCTCCCCATGTCCATCAGCCCAGGCGTTCTCTATCCTACAGTACTAACCCCTTCCTTGGCTCTCTCAGTAATAATTCTAATCCTTGTAGGCCTCTTCCTTCGCCTATCTTTCAGGGTTGATCGCCTGACTCGTAGACGTAAGGCTAAGCTGGCAACTGCCGAGGCGACTGTGTAAGTTGGTTCTTACCTTTTCATACTTCTTTGGCATTGCTATACACTGGGAATAGCGTTATATAAGTCATAGGGATGATAGGGATGATATATATATGTTCGGTGGGCCTCACTTTACGTGGCCGAGCGGTGTAACAGCGCATTTTGAGCGACTGTACACTCTAGGGTAACTCATATAATCACTTGTATAACTCACACCCTTATAACAGTTATTTACTTACTTAAGTATACTACTATACATTCTAATTGGGCATGGTCTCCCCTATAGAAGATCACCCCACCTATAAAGGCCTTGGTACAATTCTTGCAAGCTAAGCAGGGGTTCTCACGCTCCCTTTAGAGAATTGCAGCAACACCAAGATGATTGCTAGCAACTAATATCGTATGACTCCACACTGGTAGGAAGCCGGCACGCTCGAGCCCCCAGTCTTGGACCAGTAGCAGAACAGCCACCCATTAGGAAGGTTACCCCTTCAAGCGGCCGTGGTAATTAATACAGTGACATTACAGTGACAGTGCGATACTGTGCAATTAGTGTGTGTACCGTTTACCTATTTTCGCTATTCTTAATTCATCTATTCTTTACAGGAAGGAATTACAGATTACAGGAATAATAGCTCAATCTAGTTGTTAGCCAGCTTACTGCTTTTAATTAGGTAGATACTTCCCTGCTGGGCAATACAGTATTTACACAGACCTTATAACTATTTACAAACCGCATAGTTCTATAAATTATTTTGTGTTAAATAAATATATATAGAAAAGCCACCAGTGTCTTGGCTTCAAATCAGTTACCTCTATGATTTACCTTTCAACATGTTTTTACAGTGTTAACCTGGACTACAAGCATTACAAGGACAATCAAGGTAAGAGGCAAAAAGGTATCTAAACAACATAACCCCCGATACATACATATATATATATATATATATATATATATATATATATATATATATATATATATATATATATATATATATATATGGAGTATATATCACAAATACACGTGAGCCACTAAATGTTTCTAATCTCTCAGTGGGGTTCGAACCGCCGACCGTCAGGACGATAGCCAACGCTTTAATCAATTATACCACGGCAGTCTAAAAGACACTCAACCCTCTATCCTATTTATGTTAGGGAGAAGGGAAACCCACTAGGCGTATATATTTCAATTCATACCTAGTCGTAGGATCCATATTCCAGAATACCATACAAGGATTTCTGAGTGTCCCGAGTTGCGTCGGGACACTCAGAAATCCTTGTATGGTATTCTGGAATATGGATCCTACGACTAGGTATGAATTGAAATATATTCGCCTAGTGGGTTTTCCTTCTCCCTAACATAAATAGGATAGAGGGTTGAGTGTCTTTTAGACTGCCGTGGTGTAGTTGATTAAAGCATCGGCTATCGTCCTGACGGTCGGCGGTTCGAACCCCACTGAGAGATTAGAAACATATATATATATATATATATATATATATATACTATATATATATATATATATATATATATATATATATATATATATATATATATATATAAATAAAGAGAAAGAGATGCATGGTCAAGAATAAGTTTGTGACGGTCCGGGGAAGGAGTAGGTAATATAATGAAAATAGTACAGAGAGAAAGAGTGAAAAGAGAGGTGGTCAAGGCAGCGTAAAGGAAATAAGAGATAATATATAACAGAGAGAGAGAGAGAGAGAGTGTGTGTGTGTGTGTGTGTGTAACACAAAGAAAGTTCAAGAAATAATGAAGAGAGACAAAACAAAGATGGAGCAGGTTACAAGCAAGTAAAGACAGTGAGGGAAAGGCAACACATAACAGAAGAGGAGAAAGTGAAAACTTGTGGAAAATGCACAGATCTGGGTGGGAATTGGTAACTTTTGTCAGTTGTTAGATAAGGACTGCTGGAAAATCACATTGACTTTTGGAAATATAGATACCGATTCCAATAATATAGCTGAAGCGTCTTTCAATAGGTTTTCTTCTCATTTTATGCTAAACTTGGCTTAGCCACAGTTGTGTATTTTTAGAGCATTATTTGTTCTTACCGTAGGCCTACCATTTGTTTCTATTTCCCTGCATCACAAACGCGAGTTAAAAGTAGCTACGAAATACTATTGGAATAGTTCTTCTTCGGTATGCGCCTGGGGAAAATTTGGATAGCGTCGCGTGGTCGAAAAGTCGAATTGTTTCGTCTGTCAAATCTCCTTTACTAGTCATAATTTGACGACAAGTCGAATATCTGCAGTTTCGCCGGGTTAAAGGCCGCGTCCCATACAGTACGTCAAGACACGACAACGGCCGATGTTAGCCGATTTAACAACTTTTTGCCGAATCGACACGTTTGACACGAGGCTCGCCAGACAAGGACAGCCGCACGTCACTCACACGTCAGTCACACGTCACTCACGACACATTTACGTCTGCCACACGTTAACTCGTGACCCTATTAAGATGTCAGTACGACACACACGTCCGCGCAACACGTTCACAGTACGCTAAGTTGGATGTTGATAGGATGTTAGTCGTTTGCCAGACGAGCAGCATATGTGCTGCGCAAGTGTGTCGCACGATACATACCTGTGTCATCCGCCAGGGTCGACTCCTACGACAGAAGCACGACCAAGTACCCAACCCTATATAAAGGTCGGGGGCCGTAGACCCCCACACAGTCTACCCATAGGTGGGCACTAACGCGATAAAGTAACGCGATAATGTAACGCTTAATGATTTCGGGTTAACGTTTATCGGATATATTTGTTTCCAGCTTTAACGAATTAACTAACGGTAACGTCATACTTTTTGTTCCAAAATAGCGATAATCAATCGTTAATTAACCCGCTGAGTGCCAGGGAGGCATATATACGTCCTCGCCGAACAAAAATCGTAGCAGCGAAACGACTGCACCTATGACTTTCATATTTTTACTACATGTACCTTACCCTTTAGGCTACCCACCACAAAAATCCCAAATCCCTCCTCCCACCTACTCGCTGACTGTCGGTCCCGTCAATAGGAAAAAAATCGAAAATCTGTGGCGGCGAAACGACTACACCAATCGGTTCCATATTTGTGTGACAAGTCCCTTACCCTTCTGCCTTCCCCCCACCACACCCCCAACCACCTCCCACCACCCACTTCTAGCGTATCCGTATGAAGAAAATGAAAAAAAGGAAAATCCGTGGTGGCGAAACTACCTCACCAATGGCTTCATAACACAAGTCAATTACCCTTCTACCTTCCCCCCACCAACTCCAAAACCACCCTCCCACCCATACATTCCGATACCATAAAAGTCTCTGTAGTCTATAGTGTCTTTTCAGCTACTTTCGGGACCATCGGGGACCTGATTTCTGGCGAGGAGAGTGTTTTTTTTTTACCATTATCCTTCCTTTCTCTCCCAACTTGATAGATTTAGCCCCCAAAAAAAAAAAAAAAAACTCTGGCACTGGCAGAAGCACACCGTCAAAATTGGCTGGCATTCAGCGGGTTAATTGCCAAACAGGCAGAAATCCGCAGAATAGTCTATAAATAGGTAAACTAAAAGCCGAACCGAACGCTCGTAATGGCAGGTGTTTTTTTTCTAATAAAATAATGATAGCATTGCTGCATTTATGATTTGTTATTTAAAATATGATAAATATCCATATCTTCGATAAATAACGATACAACGAAGTAACGATATCGTTATCGAAAGGATCGGATTGGTTGTCTGTTTTTAGTCGGGCGTTTGTCATGTCATGGTCGTGTCGAGCTTACTATAGTCTGGTTCGAACATTTTGCCCGATTAATTCCCGATTATTGTACGTCAAAAACGATTGCTGCACGTCCGAAAACCGATCGACATACGTCAGCAGCACGTCCAAAATTTAACGTTTTTTTTCCCCGACAAATCAAAAGCAGTCAGCTGAAAAATAGTGCATACACTAATTATTGGCCGACTTCACGGACCTGTCGGCGGGCACCCCGTCCAGTTCCAGATGAACTCGAGTAGAGCCGATTTATTTACACGATGTTGCTCGATCATGCACGATTTTTCAAAAATTCAAATATTTTGAAAAGATCGGCTCTTGTCGGGTCTTTACGTACTGTATGGGACGCAGCCTTAACCAGTCGAATATCACTGAATGGTCGAATCTTAGTGAGTGGTCGAAAGTCGCTGACTTTTTTAATGTCGATGCAGTGAAATACTGTGCAGCTTCTTAATGCAGCATTTTAGTCGATAATCGCTGACCGCTAGAACATCACTCAGTGGTTAATTAGGGATAACTCCCATCCCTCTCTGTTACAGCTTTGTCCCCTAACCCAAAGAAAAAGAATAGTTAGGGGACCGGACATAGACTTTCCTTGTTCATATGTAGACACTGGTTGAATATTGTCCACCGATCGATAATTATTGTCAATTGGTTGATTATAGTCGAGTGGTTGAATATTTACCCTCTTTATGACATAATCGTCCCATAATCCAAACCAACCTTAACATCAATCAGAAGCATGAGAAACCCGATCACAAGCTGTCTTCTCTTATGCTTTTCGTATACAATATTATACCCTCACCATTTCTACCCTTCGGAATCTGCCTCCTTCATTTACACCTCCACCTACTCTTCTACTTCCTCCTCGTTCTCCTCCACCACCTCTTCTGCCTGTTTCTCTTCCACCTTCTTTCCCAATCTTCCACAGTCATTCTATTCCTCCTCCTCCCCGCCGTTAGCTGGTGGATGAAGAGTTATAAACAACTATAGACGGAGGCGGGCCAGAAGGGCTCCCGAGGGAGAGTGAACTGTGTTGGAGATCAAAGCGGTACAATAAAGGGAGGACGGACGGCCAGGGAGGGAAGAGGCCGCAACAAACATAACGTGAAAACACACTCACACACACACACACACACACACACACACACACACACACACACGCACATACACAGTAAGCCGAGTGGTTAGTTTTTCGAGGAATTATTGAAGACGTTAGCTATACAGTGAACTATTTTTTACTACTATTACATAATCTATAGGGGCTTGGACTTTCGCTAGGAAGGATATTAAAAATACAGATACCTAGGTAACAGAAAAGCAGAACGCTAGTGGTTCTAAGACAATAATTCTTCAGTGTATTGATATTACTAAATGTTTTTTTATGTTATATATAATGTAGTTTAATCTACAGATATCTTAGCAAATATTGTATTGTTAAAGTATGCGGAAGGCATATGTTTTGCCACGCCCTAACTTAAGACCGTGTTTAATAATTATCTGAACCCACAATTTACCCTGTTTTGATAGTTCAGCATAAATTTAACTAGTACATTTCAGGAATTCAGTTCAGATAGAGTTGTTGTGGTTAACTATCAATGGAAGTTAAATATCTCTAAGCTATAATAATTCAAACAAAATCAATCTAAATTAAATTACTCCATATTTAAATTGAATTCAATCTGAAACAAGCTAATTTATATCCAAAGGTCTCACACAATAATTTATATATAAAGTAAGGATATAAGGGTTAATAATATCCAGGAGTTAATTTACCAATAGTTCCATGTGCCAATGAGACAATGGAGAACGTTTACCCAATATGGCGGACAATGGGGAAGCGAGACGCCGGCCCTGAGGCTCGGGTCAAGTGAAAGAAAGAATCAAATGATTATATGGGAATGGACATGAATACTATGCTTATCTGTCAGTCAGTCATGGCGTCGATGAGAGCGTCGTAATTGTGTAGATGTGTGGATTGCTGTCAGTTTAATGTGATTAGAGGCACAAAAGCTCGATCAACTGAAGTCGGAAATTAGATGTTAACTGGTTGGTGTTCGTGGAGGCTCTCGTGCTTCCAGCCCTTCGCCTTGCTGCCGTGGCATACGCCAGGAGCCCAAATTATCGTACCGTATCTATGTTGCTCAGTACGATAAATTAAATCAATATATACGATAAATTCATATATACTACATAAGACCATGTCAATATTGCTTAATAGCATATTAGGCATTTTATAATCTTAACTTACTTACAATCTTATAATACACGATCTAATCGTCCTACGCCCTACCGTGGGAACGAACGTTAGACTGTCGTATACCTAGTGACATCACAGAGACATACATAAGCACATAAATGATCTTACACTATCATATTACACGATACACTCCCCCCACAAAATATAACCTGAACCCCACCTTAAACTAAAGTTGCCCAGAGGCTATCCTCTGACGCCAAATATCAACGGCGCCAGCAGCAGCGCGTCTGGGACGCGTCCCGGTCCGAGATTGATCACCATCCGTAAGGGGTGAATCGTCATGTTGAGAATTCTCGGACCCAGCAAGAACAGGTGGAGCATCAGATTGCAATGCGGAATCAAGCTCCAAAGCGTACAAACGTGCGATATGACGAACAGTAGTTCCAGCGGCCGTCCTCAATAGTGCCACCCACTCTACAGAGTCTTCCCCCTTGTACACCTCTAACACGCGGCCTAATTTCTAGTACAAACGAGGACTATCTACCAGAGGGTTTGATGCTTCTTTCCCTCAATGCTGGCAGATATTCATCAATCCACTTCTTTCTAAAGTCCTCGATTACCTTCGAAATATACTGGTATCGCTTAGACACCGCTGCTTCAGAGTACAATGAAGGATCCTCTAGTTCTATGATAGACTGGAAATCGGATGGGAAAGCAGTCAAAGGTTTACCGTAGAGTAAATGAGCTGGCGTTAATGGTAGTGGTTCTTGCAGGTCGGTGTACACATATGTGAGCGGACGATCATTAACGACTGCTTCTATTTCGGTGAGAACTGTCATTAACTCACTCTTCCTCAATAAAGCACGTCCTACTACCGCTCTCAGTCCTAATTTGACAATGCAGACACACCGTTCCCACATTCCACCAAACTAAGGTGCCCTAACTGGAATGAACCTCCATTCGCACTTCCTTTCTCCCATAAAAGTGATGATTGTAGGATCACTGCTCATATCCTTAAAACCCTTCTTTGGCGGCGCGCAACTTATGTCGTGTGAAATAAATATGGACTAAGTGGCGGTTCACAACTTATATCGTGTGCCATTTTCACCACGTAATGTTGCTGAGAGAGAGAGATGAGTGGTGGGAGGAGCGTAGCAAGCGTATGACTTCTCCAGACCACCGCGGCGGACCTACTGACATGAATCCCACCCTCCCCCACCCTCTCGCACTCGCTACGCAGGGAATTATGTAGGGAAAGTACCTAATTACATGGTTTTTGCACTCGTGTTGCGCGATAGTTGCAAGAGAACCAGTGGTCGCACAAGGATGGTTGGGGTGTCATTGGAAAGCTCTGGTTATGCCCTTTCAGGGATAGATACTTGTTTTACGCTCTGGGTCTTATTTAGGCAGGAAAATAATCACGTAAACAACCCTATTTAGGGTAAAAACACCCCGCTGGGCGGTACATATAAATTACCGCCTAGGCCGCTCGTAAGGTGTTAAGGTATTTAGATGCTGGGATAAAAGTAGGAGCATTATCGCTAAGTACTAGTTGAGGGAATGAACGACGTGCACAAAACCATCTAAATGCCAGCATTAATTCCTCGCTAGACATATTATCACATAATTGTAAGTGTACCGCGCGAGACGTTGCACAGGTAAACAATAATATATAGACCTTATCTTGCTCTCTCGTCTTCAATGCACCTGTGTAATCTAACCCTACAGCTTGGAAAGGCTCGATATGTTTTACACGGCATTCAGGTAAAGGCGGAGCTGGTCCAGTCGCATAAGGTTTACCCTTTAGTCTTTGGCATATCACACACTTCCTCACTACACGTCAAGCTACTTGTCGAACTCTGGGTATCCACTATGTGAGACGCAAATTCGAAATGATGTGAGAGACCCCGTAGTGTTTTACTTCCTTATGTGCACGTATGACCAATAGATCAGTAACGTGATGTCTTGCAGGCATAAGTATAGGACGGTTTGTGCCGTCCGTTACACCCGACCACTTCAGGCGACCCTCACACCTGATGAGGTCATTATCTAGGTGCAAGCTCAATTGACGCACTAAGTTAGGCATTATGAGCTTATTAGAGCTTTGTAAAGATTCTAATTCATTGGAAACGGTTTCTGCTTGAACCCACTTGATCAAAGTTACTTCAGCTGCTGTATATTCACGAGCATTAATGTTGTGACCCTTATTGCAGAGTTGGCCCGTTACTTTAACCTTGATATTGGCTATAAATCTCAACACCCAAGCTACAACTCTGACTAATTTATTAATAGTCACCGAATCTTGCCCACTCTATTACTGGACCTGGTGGCTCATTTGGTTGGGCTGTAATTGCCACTGTTTCCAGTGGTAGAAGTCCCTCACCAACAGCTTGCCATATCGCCCATTAATTTTCATGGAGCAGCCAATTTGGACCATGCCACCACAACTCGGACTTTATTAACTGGCTAGCCGTTATACCCCTAGTTATGAGATCAAAAGGGTTGTCTTTTGTATTGACATAGTGATATGCAACGTCTGGTAATAGGGCCTAATCTCATCTACCCTATTCCGCACATAAACTGGCAGAGACTTCTTGCTATGTATCCAGTTGAGTGCGACTTGACAATCGCACCATACGTGAACGACTTCAATATTCAACTCGCTCTCGTACACTGCGCGTACATGTTGTACCAGACGTGCTAATAGCAGCATGGCAGTCAATTCCATTTTAGGGATAGTTATCTTTTTGACCGGGGCTACTTTGGCCCGGGCTGTAACTAAATGTGCCCTAAATGAAGTAACGACATATATGGCTACCCCGTATGCCGTGGCACTAGCATCGCAAAACGTATGTAATGTAACATCGCCGTATGCTGCCACCTTATGAGGTAGCTGTTTAGTACATAGGATGTCATACTCTTTCAACAATAATGTCCCTTGATCACTTAAGTCCTCGGGAAAACTGTCATCCCATCCTACATTGCATCTCCAAACTTCTTGCATCAGAATCCTAGCTCTTATGGTAACGGGTAATGCTAGACCCAAAGGATAAAACAAATGCGAAACTTTCCTCAACAGACTTCTCTTCGAGTGCGTTCCTCTCTGCTGAACAAAAGACTTGGTTTGAAAGAACCTAATCGGTTCTTTTACATCGACCCTTTCAATGAAGCCTCGTGCTACGAAACTCCGAAATACATCGTCATACGCCTGGCGCGTGCTTGGTTCATTTGTTAATTTACGCTGTAATGCGCGCAAGCGACCCAATGCCAATCCATAGTTGGTTGGCAGGCTTATCTCACTATTTTTCCAGGGCAAACTAACCTTGTATTGCTTGTCTGAGGCACTATAGCTCACAGACTCTTCAAACTTCTTCAGCGCAATTTCCGAGTCATAATCGGTCTCCATAGGATTAATGCCTATGTGATCCAATCTCCACAGTCGTTCCAGGTCGAACTCGGCAGTCATTTTAGGGTCACTAGGTTGGGAATCCTTCCTTCCCAACTCCTCTTCCGCGGTTATATTCACTCTTAATATCGAGACCGTGTCGACCAGGACATTTGACTGTGTAGTATGCACCTTTCCGCTCATGCAATAGCCAAATTTAGTGGGGATTAAAATTACACCACACATCTTTTTAAATCCAGGGTATACTACATCATAATAATGATCCACACCAAGTAGAACATGCACCTCACTCTGATCTCCCATGAGATCTGACAATTTAACCCCCTTGCTACGTAATGCGTGTTCCACCTTCTTCACTCCTACAGATACATATTCTGGTAGGGTGTCTATTACGATACATGTCATAAAGTACCTGTTGTTATGGTAGAAATATGAAATCTCCGCTATCTCGTAGTCTTGTTTGTCAGTAACCCCTGTGAATCCCTGCAATCGAAGAGTTTCAGCCCCTACGATTCGGTGCTTAAGTCCCATTAATACGGACCTTTTTATAAAGGATCGTTGAGACCCTTGATCAAGAAGTACCCGACAAACCTTATTACTGTCATTACCTTCCATAGGAATCTGTATTGTGGGCAATATAGTGGTGTCTTTCGTGCTACCTAGTGTCAAAGTTGTAGTACCCTCTGGTTTGACGTCTTTGACTTTGTCTTCTGTAGGACACAACTTGTCAAAGTGATGTCCTTTATAGTGGTGACAGGGCTTTAAGTATGTAGCAGTACATTGTCCCTGCTTACCATGTTCCTTGCTCAGACAACCTACACATAGCTTCAACTGTTTTGCCTGTGCTAGTGTTATCTCATTTGTTGGGTATTTTACACAGAAACTCCATTTATGTTTGTTATTGTTACATAGCTTACATAGAATCTGAACAGGTTTCTTATATGTACCCTCTTTATTTCCTTTAGTCCCCACCGTCATGCTTACAGTTCCCCTCATCTCCACATTCCCACTCCCTCCTGACACATTCATTCTCCCATTGTTCAACTGTAATTTACTAATTTCTTTACTGAACTGAGTTTTGAACTCCCCCAGATCAAACGATCTAACCTTGTCAAGTATTGCCAAGACGCTTGCTTCTGACGTAATATAATGACTATCATTTCCTGTGAGGTGAGCCCTATGGTGTCTAGCGATCCAGTGGATTACTGTTCACCTCTGTGGGGTGGAAGTGGAGTGGTTGCATTGAGGCAGTTGGACAAAATTCAAAATAAAACTATTAGATTAATCAATAACCCTGCAATCACACAGGACCTTCCTACATTATCCATACGAAGAAACGTTGCATCCCTTGCATTATTCTACAGATATTTTCACAGCAATTGTTCCGAGGAACTTGCTTCAATTGTGCCGCCTCTCCACATCTTTCCCCGTAGAACTAGGGCAGCTGAGAGCGCCCATGAATTTACACTTTCTCCTCCACAATGCAGAACTTCTGCTTATCAGAATTCATTTATCCCCAGAGCTAATACTCTTTGGAATTCACTTCCCTCGAATTGCTTTCCACAAACTTACAATCTACAAATGTTTAAATCCAGTTGTTACAAAAAATTTATGAATGGAGGATGTCTTTAGGCACATGGACCTTTTTGTTTTATCTGTGTTTTTCCTTCCTCCGTTCATTGTCTCTTAAAAAAAAAAAAAAAAAAAAAGTATGGCACTCCATATCTGCCCTAAATTTTGCTAACTCCTCAACCTTGTACTGTGGTTCTGCGAGCTTCAACAAGGCAACGACATGGGCCATCTTCAACTGCTCTTGATCCCCGTATGTGGACTGTGATAATTGTACTGCCTCAAGATAACTATCACCTACTACCGCAAAGCCCTCTATCAAATGTAAGGCCTCTCCTTCTATTTGTCCTTTCAGGTGGTGAAAGTTACGGACATTATCCAAAGAGGATTCATGTACTGTAGACCGAAATACATCCCCAAGAGCTAACCACTCAGTCAATTTGCCCCGAAATTTAGGAAGATTGAGCTTTGGGAGGTGCACAGTGTGTTTCGGGTCAACCCTTCTATGGGCTTCGTTCTCACCTCCTTCTTATTTGCGACAGCGCGCTGTAATAGGTGCTTCGCTCTAAAGACAGGTTCATCATAGAGGGCACGATTATCACACTCTGCAACTATCTCTTCCTCCTCCGTCATGCTTGCCACAATCACCTCACTTAGAGCAACAATACGACTGTGGGTAGCCTGGACATTGTATAACCTAGCCTCTAATTCCTCGAGGTCAGCAGTAGTGATGAAAGTGTTGACATCAATAATTAACCTATTTAATACTCCCCGAAGTCCCGCCCTCTGATTTTTAGGGGCTTTGCTCTGCACCCCATTAGATGGTGTCTCTTCCTGTTTACTCATTTTGTATGCAAGCCTGTAGGTTATTTACACCTAGAATGTTACAATTACAACGGCAAAATAGTAGCCTAGTTAAGAGACGCCGACCGGCAGACTTCTATGTTATGGAGAAAAAATAGCACACCAAATAGCAATACCAACACTAAAGGGTCACATTGAACAAGATTTTTTTTTAGGTCAGGTCATGTGTCACAGGAAGTCTGAAATGAAAAAGAAAATTATGGGGGGAAGATGATGGGTGGGATGCAGGACTTAGGCAGGCGCAACGGTATTACCCTGCATTCCGGCTCTAACCATCGCTTGGCTAGTCCTCCCAGTTTATCATAGAGTTGTTCCTGCATCCTGTTTTATGTCCCCTTGCTCATTGCCATTACAAATCCCTTACTGGTAGCTAATTCCCGGGTCTGGGCACCAATGTGGTAAACTATCAATGGAAGTTAAATATCTCTAAGCTATAATAATTCAAACAAAATCAATCTAAATAAAATTACTCCATATTTAAATTGAATTCAATCTGAAAAAAGCTAATTTATATCCAAAGGTCTCGCACAATAATTTATATATAAAGTAAGGTTATAAGGGTTAATAATATCCAGGAATTAACTCACCAATAGTTCCATGTGGCAATGAGACAAAGGAGAATGTTTACCCAATATGGCGGACAATGGGGAAGCGAGACACAGGCCCTGAGGCTCGTGTCAAGTGAAAGAAAGAATCAAATGATTATATGGAAATGGACATGAATACTATGCTTATCTGTCAGTCAGTCATGGCGTCGATGAGAGCGTCGTAATTGTGTAGATGTGTGGATTGCTGTCAGTTTAATGTGATTAGAGGCACAAAAGCTCGATCAGCTGAAGTCGGAAATTAGATGTTAACTGGTTGGTGTTCGTGGAGGCTCGCGTGCTTCCAGCCCTCCACCTTGCTGCCGTGGCATACGCCAGGAGCCAAAATTATCGTACCGTATCTATGTTGCTCAGTACGATAAATTAAATCAATATATACGATAAATTCATATATACTACATAAGACCATGTCAATATTGCTTAATAGCATATTAGGCCTTTTATAATCTTAACTTACTTACAATCTTATAATACACGATCTAATCGTCCTACGCCCTACCATGGGAACGAACGTTAGACTGTCGTATACCTAGTTACGTCACATAGACGTACATAAGCACATAAATTATCTTACACTATCGTATTACACGTATTACACGATAGTTGTATTGAGAAAGAGAACCCTTGCCTTTCCATTTCACTAGTAAATAACCTTTGCTTCAGTTCAGATATCAGCCACTTTAAAATGCAACTTGAAGATAGCGAAAAGCAACTGATGTAAGAAATGTAACTGAACAATAATGAAAACAAAATATTTGGGTTTTTGGTTTTGACAAAAGTCAGCATTGGCCATAGTACACAGTTTCTCAGTTTTCAATTTACAATACTAATATACATAATGTATAATTAGGGACACGTGCTTTAGATATATTTACACACCTTAATATTGCTGCAGTATCTGAAAATCGCCTGGAGGAAAAATTTAGCCATCAGAAAAAGTTATGGTTCTCGGTTTATGAAGTCCTTTTTTGAGCGAAGCCGTATATTACAAGATATTGAACCAAATTGGTGCTAATTTCAACCCTCTGGAGCAGCTATGTTATTCCACTGAAGCCCACCAATTATGTTAATGGAGCCCACCTCGCTTTTTTTCTCTGCCTCTCCCTCTCTCTTTGGCTTTTATCCATTCGGCTCCATTCAGCCTACTGTTTTAAGACGTTTACCCCCATCCAGGTGTCATTATTTTCCTGGCTAGCGGTAGCGAGCCGTAGCGAGCCAGCATATATATATTTTTTGTTTGTTTCGACAGCAAGTTAAATTTGTACATTTTTCGAAAGAAAAATGTCTCCGGCGAAGCCATACAATGCTGGCTCGCTATCGTTTGCTAGGAAGAAATCGACACATGGATGGGGATAAACGTCTTAAAATAGTTGGCTGAATGGGGCCGAATAGATACAAGCCAGGGAAAGAGAAAAGGAGAGAGAGATACAAAAAAAAAAAACGGTTAAGCCTCCTTAAGGGAGGTTTTTAGTTAGTTCGCTAGACCTCCTTCAAGCTTGACATTACACCCCCTAGACCCCCTTTCAAGATAAATTTGTACATTTTTCGGTAGAAAAATGTCCCGGCCGAAGATCGGTTCCTCTTAAATTACAGGCTCGCTATCGCTCGCCAGGAAAAAATCTACACCTAAATGGCACGAAAAGTCTTAAAATAGACAGAAATGGGGCGAAAGTTCTTAAAATCGCCAAACTAATGGGGCGAACGTCTTAAAATATCAGAAGCAATGGGGCTAACCATGAGGGAGAAAGGGGTCAAGAAAAAAATCCCTCAAGTGGAAATCTCTCCTTAAGCCAACCCACACCCTCGGTTCGGGGTAAACATACAAGGATAAATTACAGGACCGCGGGAAATTATCATCCAAGCTGGTCACGAGCCAGTGATTAGATGGTAGAAAATACGGTTCAATAAGGGCGCAAGTGGAGTGACATTGTTGCGTATCGAGTTCATGGAATTATGTTCGTGAAATCATATGTTTTAGAGCTTTCCTGTTAATTTCATCACAGTCGCGCTAATAAGTGATGTCTGGGCACCCATTATGTTTTGATCACTAATTGGTACCAGCAATATTTACACATGTTTTCCTTTTTTTGAGTGATATGTACCAACATGTTCCTACACTTAGCCACCCTATTCATCATCTGACAGACATTAATACAGCACAGAGCCAGCCAAACGTAATGACAGCTGGGACATGACTTATTAGCGCGACCGTACCGGTATATATAGAATTTTGTGTGATTGAAAATTCGTAACAAAGGCAACTATGTTGGGGGTAACTTACACGGTTGTTGCAGAACATTTGAGTGCACCTGTACCGTGGATGAGTGTTACCTGTAGTTTGCCGAGGCGCCAGGTAGAATATGTATGAGGCACCACAACTATTATTAATACCAGTGTGAGTGCTGGCAGTTGTTTGCTTGATTATATATTTGTTTGTGTTTCCTATACAGTATGTGTGGGTTAAAGGGAAACTGACTGTTTGTTTGGTCTATTAATTAATTTATTCATATATATTTTTAGTTTCCTCCCTAGACCTCCATCAAGCTTAGAAAAACACTCCCTCTAGACCCCCTTTCAAGATAAATTTGTAAATTTTTCGGTAGCAAAATTGTCCCTGCCGAAGGCCGGTTCCTCTTGAAATTGCAGGCTCGCTATCGCTCGCCAGGAAAAAATCGACACCCAAATGGCACGAAAGGTCTTAAAATCGACAACGAAATAGGGCGAAAGGTGTTAAAATCGCCAAACTAATGGGCCGAATGTCTTATAATATCAAAACTAGTGGGGCTAAGCATTAGGGAGAAGGGAGAGCAGAAAAACGGTCTTCCTCCCCTTAATATAGCAGATTATGCTTGTTTTTGTGTTTAGCTGTTTTCTTTTGCCTGTACATTTCTATGCTTGAGTTTTAGTACAAGTTTGTTGAGTTACTGCATGTGCTTCCTTGAGTATTTTATTGTGCTTTCTTATATGTTAATGTTAATGAGTTTCAGTGACATTCTAGTTATTTTGTATTTATGTATTCATGTTTTCTGTGGGCTGTGTACTTGGTGTATTTGTTCTCTGTAAGCTGTACGGTGGAGTTTACTTCCTACTTATTGATTGTTAACCCCTTCTGTACCGGCGCCGTCCTTTTAACTTTATTCTGGCTACTATTAGACGATTGTATTCAGTTTAAAAAAGGGTCTCCAGCAATTAACAGGCTTCGAAGTATCTCACTTAATCCTTTATACTACCACAGATCCTCCTTAACATGCAAAAAATCATCTAAATATAGCTAAACTAAAATGAAAAAGACGTTGCCTGTACAGATGGGGTTAACCGTTTATATTTCCCGAATGCTTGTGAGTGGTGTTTGTATCCCGGGGCTGTATTAAGGCTCTGTATTTTCAGCCGCCTCGGAGTACGCTTCGGAATATTTTACAACAATCTCCGGGAATGTTTATACAGCCACTCGTGTGTGAGAACACTTGTGCTCTTGTTTGTTTGTTAGTCAGTGTTGTAGCACTTGAATATGGGTGTTTGTTTGCTTGTTTTATGTTTGTTTGTATAGCGTGTTGATCGTCATTGTATACAAGCATACAATGATATATGTGTGATTTGTTTTCAATTAGTGTTTGTGTGTGTGTAGGTATTTGTTTGGTCGTGTGTAGTTATTGATTAATATATACGTATGTAAGTATATTAGAGTGTATATAGTATATCAAATATGTATGTGTGTGTGTGTTACTTGTACATACGAGGGGATATATACAGGTATATATAGAGAGAGAGACAGAGAGAGAGAGAGAGAAAGAAAGAGAGAGAGATCCGTGTGAGTGTGTGCCTGCATTGTCTTGTGTTAGTATTTCAGCAGTATATACGTGCCTAAGTGTGTGTATGCTTCCTTGTTCCTTTGTATATATACAGTATAAGTGTGAGATTCTATGTTTGTGTCTGTGTTTATACTGGTGTGTAAATGTGAAGCTGTAACTACTGTAGGTATGTGTGTATATTAACAGTGTGTGTACGAATATGCTTGTGTGTAAATATATACTTGTGTGAGTTTGATTGTGAATGTGTGTGTGTGTGTGTGTGTGTGTATGTGTGTGTGTGTGTGTGTGTGTGTGTGTGTGTGTGTGTGTGTGTGTTCCTTATGCATGTTTAGTTGTTTGCGAGTATGCGTGTGTTTGTTTATTCGTGTTTGTCAGGGTCAGCTCTAAGCTGTCTGACCCAAGTCTTGTCTTTAAGGGGGGTAACTGGCTTTTTTTATCTCTTTCTCCTTCTCTCTCTTTATCTTGCTTGTATCCATTCGGCCCCATTCAGCCAACTGTTTTAAGACGTTTATCCCCATCCGGGTGTCGATTTCTTCCTGGCGAGCGATAGTGAGCCAGCATTGTATGGAGAAATCTGGCTTCGCCGGAGACATTTTTTTATCAAAAAATTAAAAATTTAGCTTGCTGTAAAAAAAAAAAAAAATAAAAACAAATATATATATATATATATATATATATATTATATATAGGAGAATATTGACACCTGTATGGGGGTAAACGTCTTAAAATAATAGAGGCTGAATGGGGCCTAATTGATACAAGCCAAAGAAAGAGGGAGATAAAGAGAAACAAAGCGAGGTTGGCTCCCTTAATACAATAGCACGGAGCAGAAATGGACAGTAAGTCATCTGGGTTATGGGAAAGGTAATTAGTTGATTGTAACCAACTTTATAATTCAGCATAAACTTAACTGTTACATTTCAGGAATTCAGTTCAGATGCAGTTGTATTGAAAAAGAAATCCCTTGCCTTTCCATTGTAATAGTAAATAACCTTTGTTTCAGACATCAGCCACTTAAAAATGCAACTTGAAGATGGCGAAAAGTAGCTCCTTAAAGCTATTGTAAGAAATGTAACCGTCGTGGTGGTGTAATGGTTAAGGTGTCTAACAATGTGTGTGTGATAACCCGGGTTCGAATCCTGGTGGATCACATACTGTATATGCTTTCATTAATTTCATTGGAGGTGTTTGGTGTTGTGGTGAAATTAATAAAACATATATTGTTACATTATGGGCATCAGTAATTGTGGCGTATATATATGAATGAATGAATGAATGTACGGTACGATAGACTGAATGAACACATGAATTCTTGCACACATTAATGAATAAGTGAATGAATGAATAAATTAATAAACTTACAGTATATGGCAGACACATACTGTATATTATTTTGCTAGTAGTACACTGATGACCATATTATAACGAAACATGTAAACAAAAAGAAAACAGGATATTATGCAATGGCACTATAAGGAACATACATACACACACACACACACGAACACACACACACACACTCTCTCCCTCTCTGAATTCCATTGGAAATTAGGTATAATATTTTCGATAATTCCCAACTGTAATGGTTAGGGGATCTAATCAGTAAGCGAGCCTTCCTACATATTAAAGCTTCACAGACTATTATCGAGTGCCGAGATGAACAATTCAATTTAATTTATCATTTAAATTATATACAAATATCATAATAACAATTAAATCGGACTACGTGGTGTGTGTGTGTGTGTGTGTGTGTGTGTGTGTGTGTGTGTGTGTGTGTGTGTGTGTGTGTGTGTTTGTGTGTGTGTGTGTGTGTGTTATTTGTCTGTACCGGTAACGTAATATAATTGCATTTACCTAGGTAAACTGTAGGTTATTTATTTGTTGTCCATGAGAGTGAGGGATACAAAAGGCAGAATTGCCTGTAGCGAGTGCGTCCCACAGAGTTGAACGAGTGATAGGGCCAAAATAAAGGAACATTCGAGCCAAAATGGCTGGACACACGGAGTTTGAAGCAATTTAAGTCATAGGAAGAGGGAAAGACTGATTCTGAGAGAGAGTTCCAGAGCTCAGCTCTTGGGTTGGAGAGTTGCACAGAATAGGGGTGGGATTGCGTTGCAAGACGGGTGCTACGTGCTCTACGAAGAGGGGGAGGTTATTAATAAAAAAAATGGCATACATACTAATATATAAATTGGAAAGAACCATAGTTGATTGAATAGATAAAAGTATTAAGGTAGTAGAAGGTCCAGATGAAAGAATATTGTAAGTTTTCGAAAAAGAGGAACTGGTAAGAAAGGAAGAGAGAATAAAAGTGACACCAGAAACAAAAAAGATATACTAAAATGTAATGTCAAAAGTTAAATCCAGAAAGAAAATAAAGGGAGAGCAAGAGTGGAACGAAATTGGAGGAGGGATGACGAAAAAAAATTAAGACTTTAAGAAACGTGAAAGGATACACACTAAATATGCCAAGGAAAACTCATCAGGAACAAATTAAAGAAGGGAGGAAAGTTGGAATGTGAAAAATTATGTGATAAATTATGTAAACATAATTTGGGTGCCCATGTAGAATGTAGAGAAGAAAGATGTGAAAGCAGAAATATAAGAGGAATATTATGGTAATATACTGTATGTGTGCGTGTGTGTGTGTGTGTATGTGCGTGTGCGTGTGTGGTTTATTACACTCCCACACTCTCGTATTATACCTATATTGTTCGTTAGGATATTGTAGCTGGGTTCCGTATTAGTGTGAGAGTAATAGTTCGTATATTGTGCTCATGGTTCGTTAGTGTGTGTTCCTTCCTTGTTGTTGGCAGTTTCATTTGATGGCAAATTTACTGTTTTCACATTTCTTTCTTTGAAGATATTTTCGATCATGATTGTTTTCAAAGTTTGTATTATATTCAACCATACTGGTACTTCACTGTTTTAAGATGTGTATGTTCAATATATATGAAATATTATATTACAATACATTTTTACTGTACATTTCTTTAAATTTGTGAAGATTCTTTAACACTCATTTCAGTAAACATAAGCATGAAAGTGATTAATTACCATGCAGTTCCATGCTACTTTCTTCTATTTTTGTCATATTTGATATTATAAGTCCAGCGTTTTGAGTTCTCGTATTCCTTGCACGGAAATATTTCTGCATGGAAAACTGCAGACCGGGAGGTGAATGATTCTGGTGTCTTTATATCTGTCTTAGATTCACCATTTCTCTGTTGACACCATATTAATACATTTTATATATACTACACATCGTATTTGTCTTTCTTCTTGTTTTTTTGCTTCACCGTTCATTTGGTGATTAAAGATTGTGAAATATTATGTATTATTAAATCGTGAATATGAATAGTATTATATTTGTGATGATGACAACAATAGTGATCTTGATAATGATAATGATTTGCACTATTCTGAAAATTATGAAACACATGATGGGTGTTTAGCATAAATACAGTATAAGGATGATGGTGCTTATGATGAGTTGTCCAATATATGAAACGAATGATGGGCATGGCTTTCAGTACAATATATGTATGTATGTATGTACAATATATATAAATGAAAATTATTGAAATACTATGCTATACAATCTCTACTCAAAATAGTGTCAGTAGACTATAGACTATTCGCTGTAAGTAGGCGAGAAATCATGACCTCTAACCTCTGTAACTCAAAAACGACTAGAGTAATCGAGCTAATATTTTTACCATTTGGGGAGAGTCAGTAAAGGAATATATGTGGAAATTTACAGCCAATTTGCTCTAGCCCCTTTTTAGTTACAGAGCATAGAGGTCATGATGTATCGCCTACTTACAGCGAATAGAGTATAGTCACTAGCATCATCATAAAGTTCAATGGTCTTTTACTGTTTGCTTACCTACACATTCATATTGGTTAACTTGAATATCTTAAACTTTCTATTTTACCACTTTACCACCACAAAATTAATGATCTCCTTTCACCGTCACTCGTACTCTCTCTCTCTCTCTCTCTCTCTCACCTTCTCCTAGTTTCTCCTGAATGATTCCCTCTGATGTCAAGGTTGTCGGTTCATCACCCCTCACCCCAATCCCTCTCTCTCTCTCACGCACTCACTCACTCAGTCTCTCTCTCCTTCTTTCCAGCCACCATGGCATATCCTTTAGTTCAGAGTTCAGTCTTATTTGATGCATTACTTCCCAATATCTCTGTATACGTTCTGTTTATTAGTCTTCTCTGTTTGTTATCCAGCTCATTCATTTGTCCTACCAAACCCTCCGGCCACTACTCTATATTACAACCTACTTCGAGTTTTGCTCAATATTAGAGGAGACAGACTGGGGTGGGTTTATTTAAGGGGGCCCACCTCGCTTTTTTCTCTTTCTCTCCCTCTCTCCTTGGCTTGTATCCATTCGGCCCCATTCAGCCTACTGTTTTAAGACGTTTACCCCCATCCAGGTGTCAATATTTTCCTGGCGAGCGGTAGCGAGCCAGCATATATATTTTTTTGTTTTGACAGCAATCTAAATTTGTAAATTTTTCGATAGAAAAATGTCTCCGGCGAAGCCGGATTTCTCCATACAATGCTGGCTCGCTATCACTCGCCAGGAAGATATCGACACCTGGATGGAGATAAACGTCTTAAAACATTTGGCTGAATGGGGCCGAATGGATGCAAGCCAGGGAGAGAGAGAAAAGGAGAGAAAGATCAAATAAAAAAGCCGGTGACCCCCCTCAAACAAATTATCCTCTGGGTCGTCTTGGACAAATTATAAAAAATAAATAAAAAATAGAATTGTGCGACATCAAAGAGTTACGCCATATTCTAGTGAGCAAAATATTATATCATGAATTAACCCCCTTCTTTACCGCGACGTCTTTTTAGTTTTATTCTAGCTCTATTTAGACGGTTTTGTGCAGTTTAAGAAGGATCTGTGGTAGCAAAAAAGGGATTAATTGGGATAGTCTGTAGACTTTTAATGTGTAGACGTCCTTCCTAAGCTGAATACAATCGTCTAATAGTTGTCAGAATATAACGAGAAGGATGTCACCGGTAAAGAAGGGGTTAAAAGGGTTTAGGAGTGTGTTCTCTGACCTGAAAGGAAGATGTTATTGATAATCCATGCATGTTACTTCGCGTAATACTGAGTAGTGATTATATGTGTTATTATATCTATTTATATGCTTACTTTTTCTATTATTGGTCGCAGCTACGTATCAATCTAACAAACACTACTATCATAATTCCTCACAAACATACACAACAAAATACACATACACACAACAAATCCATTTTGTGTCCGCCAACCAATGTATCCAATAGAACTTAATACCGGTACCACACACATAAATTAAAGTAAAACAAACCCCTATTGAACAATACCCCAAGGTTCCCGGACATCTAAACCAGTAGACTATTTCAACCAGTAGCTCTCAACCAGTGCCAAATCAACCAAGACCAACCAAACCAGTGCCAAAATATAGTACTAACCTAACCTAACCTAACCGTATTGGTTGATTTGGTACTGGTTGAGAGCTACTGGTTGAAATGGTCTACTGGTTGAGTTGTCCGGTCACCATACCCCCAACCTCCCAAGTATTGTCAGCCAACTGAGACACACACCGGTCAGTCGTACACACACACCAAAACATTCACAAACATACATAGAATACAAAAGAACCCCACAATAACAAAACTGTCATGTACGGTCTCTTATGTCGATGGTTGAAAAGTCGGTGAATTGAGAGGAATAGGAAGAAAAAGAACATATCACAACAAACCAGAATCATGGAGAGCGGAAAAATAGAGGAACAAAACAAAACACAAATACATAATAAATAAATATAAAAGAACAACACTAAAACACAAAATAACATAATATAATAGAACATAACAAAATAAAACACACACATAATTATGCAAAACCTTAAAAACAATCAGATACGACCGTACATAATATAACAAGGCCCATGTACTATAGTCTATTCGCTGTAAGTAGGCGAAAAATCATGACCTCTTTCCTCTGTAACTTAAAAAGGGCTTCAGCAAATTGGCTGTAAATTTCCACATCTATTCCTTAACTGACTCTTCCCAAATGGTAGAAATATTAGCTTGATTACTCTAGTCGTTTTTAAGTTACAGAGGGTTAGAGGTCATGATTTATCGCCTACTTAGAGCGAATAGACTATCAAATAATGGTAAAACATTTGCGTCCATGTGTGAGACTTATGACTTACAAGGAAACTACGTTAATACCTTTTCATAAATGGCAGTGAAAATATGCCTCTATAACCAATAAACTACAAGTACAGACGTTGAGAATGGCTACTAATCCATGAGGTGGAGTGCAGATCGAATAAATCTACAGACCTTGTTATAACTGGTGTGGGAAGGTTATTTCGAGAATATATCGTTTGCCAATGAGTAGCTACTCTCATTTAGATACCGTCTATTGGAGTTTATGCTGAACAATTTGTTTTCTCATAATTATAATACTGGTACCGAATCATGAAATGTCTGGATCTGGTCCATAGCTATAATTGTGAAGCGGTTTTTGGTAAATAAGAAACGCGACCATAAAACAAAAAAACAAATAATAATAATAATAATAATAATATTTTTTAGTATCGTTGTTAACTGGCTGATGATTTGTTTCTGGCTTAGCTTAGTGTATGGATCAATGTTCTAGTAAAATCTTGAGAACGCGTTATTAGAAACACACACACACACACACACACACACACAGCCCTTAACACCTGTGTGTACCCAGTAACTATCGTCCAATTAGCTTAACCTCAGTTGTTTGTAAAATGCTAGAAACGGTCATACGAGACAGACTCGTAAATCACTTAGAGGAAAATAACATACTTAACCCGTACAGCCCCAGCGACGCGTCTGACGCGTCGGCGATGTATGTAACGCACAGCCCCAGAGACGCGCCTGACGCGTCACCCTAATTGCGCCGACCGTAACCTCAGGTGTAGCCACTCAAGAGGGCTCAGATTTGTATGGGAACTGTGTACGTATCCCACGCAACCGTGCCGATGGTTGAAAACTCTCAAAGTCCACGTGCGTGCGCGTGAGTGCGCAATAACCTGGTTTTTTGGGGTAATTGCCTTCAATTTTTTACTCTTGTAAAATACGTTTTCGGGGGCTCTGTAGGACCATTTTTTAAGCTTTTTGAGTGGTTTTATATGGTTTTTCCTTCATTCCTAACCCATTCGCTATTGTTTCTGGAATAAAACAATTTTTTGAAAACCGGCTGGGTTCTGGTGAACAAACATTACAAAACTAGCTGGGGCTCCACGGCTTAAAGATACTCAACACGGCTTTCGTAAAAAACGTTCCTGTTTAACAAACCTCTTAGACTTCTTCCACGATATCCTCAACCTCTACGATGAGAGTAAAGCTGTAGATATTATATACATTGATTTTCAAAAGGCCTTTGACAAAGTTCCCCACAAACGTTTACTGCTAAAACTAAAAGCGCATGGAATACAAGACGGTGTGTTTAAATGGATAGAAAATTGGCTCAGCAACAGAAAGCAAAGGGTAGTCATAAACGGTAAGGCATCTAAATGGACCAATGTAAGTAGCGGGGTACCCCAGGGATCGGTACAAGGACCAATTCTCTTTCTAATTTACATCAACGACATAGATGAGGGTCTCACCTGTACAATCTCAAAATTTGCTGACGATACAAAAATTGCAAATAGCGTACTCTCAAAAGAACAAGTTGACGATATGCAACACAATCTAGATAAATTGTCATGTTGGGCCCAAATTTGGCAAATGAGTTTCAATGCGGATAAATGTAAAGTACTACATGTCGGATACCTAAATGAGAAAGCAAACTATTCGATGAATGGCACTCAGCTTAAGAATGTAAACAGAGAAACCGATCTGGGAGTAACAATATCGAGTAACCTAAAACCGAGTCAACAATGTTCAGAAGTTGTTAGAAGGCAAACAAAATAATTGGCTTTATAGGCAGGTCATTTGAGCATAAATCCAAAGAAGTTATCCTAACCCTTTACAATTCCTTAGTCCGCCCTCTTCTGGAATACTGCGTTCAATCCTGGTGCCCTTATTACCAAAAAGATATAAACAAGCTAGAACGAGTTCAACGTAGAGTTACCAAAATGATACCTAGCCTAAAGAACAAACCATACGAAGAGCGTCTTAGAGAATTAAATCTATTTCCTTTAACCCAGCGCATATTAAGAGGTGACTTAATTCAAGTGTTCAAAATCATCAAAGGCATCGACAATATGAACTGTAGTAAGTACTTCACTATCGACCAATCTAATTACACGCGGGGAAACGGTTGCAAAATTATTGGTAAATCTTTTAACTCGCACGAATCTAAGAATTTCTTCTTCAATCGAGTTGTCAACTTGTGGAATGGGCTTCCCCGAAACGTTATAGACTGCATCACCGTTGATTCATTTAAACTCCGCCTAGACAAATATCTCTCATTAAACCCGCGACTGACTGCGTTTGTAAATGAATAACTTTATTTTATCCCCCCCTCAGTTACTAACCCATCTGTCCTCTACTAACTTCCTAATCCTGCCACGGACATTAGTTCCAGGGCAGTAATTCCCTTTCCAATGTTCCCTTACCCACTCTAAACCACTGTTTGGACACTTGATCCTGTGTTTTGGAGGACAAGCAACCTAGAAGGGTCACTAGACCTGCTGTTGCTTGATTTCCTTTGTACTCCTTTGTACCTAACGAGCGGCCTAGGCGGTAAATAATATGTAGCCACCAGCGGGGTGTTTTTACCCTAAATAGGGCTGTTTACATGATCATTTTCATGCCTAAATAAGACCCAGAGCATAAAACAAGTATCTATCCCTGAAAGGGCATAAACAAAGCTTTCCAATGACACCACAACGATCCTTGTATGACCGCTAGTTTTCTTGCAACAACCGAGCAACACGAGTGCAAAAACCATGTAAAACCATCTGGGCCCAATCCCGTATGGGCCCAGTCCCGTCTGGGCCCAATTCCGTATGGGCCCAATCCTGTCTAGGCCCAATCCCGTATGGGCCCAATCCCGTATGGGCCCAATCCTGTCTGGGCCCATTTCCGTTTGGGCCCAATCCTGTGGGCCCAATCCCGTCTGGGCCCAGTCCCGTCTGGGCCCAATCCCGTGGGCCCAATCCCGTCTGGGCCCAATCACCTCGCTTGTTTTCTCTTTCTCTCCCTCTCTCTTTGGCTTGTATCCATTCGGCCCCATTGAGCCTACTGTTTAAGACGTTTACCTCTATCCAGGTGTCAATATTGGTAGCATTCAAGGAGACTACTGCACAGTCCGACAAAAGAGATCAAATTTGCACCCAGTCCTAAAACCCGAAATAATCTTAAGTCAGTCCCAATTTCCCAAATATCAAGAACCACTTTTTTTTTCGAAGCCTAGGCTTACAGCACTCACACTCAGCAGACCTTAACCTCGAATACTCAAATTGTTTTACGGGGGGGGGGGGGGGGGAGGGGGGGTACTGTCCTGACAGTTAACACTTAACAGAGACTACTAGGCTACTAGCCTAGGCCTATATGCTAATACAATTATGGCCTATACATAATACAGTCATGATATGACTGATAAGGAGCGATTCATTAGCGGCTACCCCATCTTGGGGATGCACTTATTATCTCATATAATAGTATACAATACTCAATAGTTATAAATGAAGATATACGGGAGGGGGGAGGGGGTAAAACCAAATGTTGGACCTAAAATCATAACTATTGCATAAATTCAAACAAAAATTTTGACTGACGTTCGCATTCACGCAACAAATGTTCGTGTCAAATTTGGTGAAAATCCGTCCAACGGTCTAGGAGTTCCGAAACAGACGGACGACGACGACGACGAGAGACATTTTTTTCGTGTGGTACCCACTATATGGGGGGGCGATACCAAACTCTGCTTACGCAGAGTTGATAATACCCCCCCCCCCACCCACCCACCCCCCCAAAACAAAAATCCGTCTGGGCCCAATCCTGTTTGGGCCCAGTCCCGTCTGGGCCCAATTCCGTATGGGCCCAGTCCCGTCTGGGCCCAATCCTGTCTGGGCCAAATCCCGTATGGGCCCAGTCCCGTGTGGGCCCAATCCCGTATGGGCCCAATCCTGTCTGGGCCCAATTCCGTTTGGGCCCAATCCTGCGGGCCCAATCCCGTCTGGGCCCAATCCCGTGGGCCCAATCCCGTCTAGGCCCAATCACCTCGCTGTTTTCTCTTTCTCTCCCTCTCTCTTTGGCTTGTATTCATTCGGCCCCATTGAGCCTACTGTTTAAGACGTTTACCTCCATCCAGGTGTCAATATTGGTAGCATTCAAGGAGACTACTGCACAGTCCGACAAAAGAGATCAAATTTGCACCCAGTCCTAAAACCCGAAATAATCTTAAGTCAGTCCCAATTTCCCAAATATCAAGAACCACTTTTTTTTTTCTCGAAGCCTAGGCTTACAGCACTCACACTCAGCAGACCTTAACCTCGAATAATCAAATTGTTTTACGGGGGGGGGGGGGGGGTACTGTCCTGACAGTTAACACCTAACAGAGACTACTAGGCTACTAGCCTAGGCCTATAGGCTAATACAATTAGGGTCTATACATAATACAGTCATGATATGACTGATAAGGAGCGATTCATTAGCGGCTACCCCATCTTTGGGATGCACTTATTATCTCATATAATAGTATACAATACTCAATAGTTATAAATGAACTAACTCAATATTATCACATTGATACTAGTCACAAACTCACAATTCGCCATGGCTCACTCGCCGCCTTGTTGCCGATCACATTACTGTGTAACTCCTTTATCTCATCACTGTATTCCTTGAGACAGCTTTGCAGACTTCTCAAATATCAATAGTTTCACTCAATATCACAATAATTACGGTTTTGTTAGTATATCGTATGAATTGTCTGAAAATGTGAGAGAGATTTCCACAACGTTTTGTCAGAGTCGAGACTGAATAAAACAGCTAGGCTAGCTAGAGTTTATATTACGGAACTTTTATATTCTGTTCAGACTTTAATAGAAGCTCATGACAAAATATTATATTGGCATAACAATTTACGGTTATATTGTTCAATGTTCATATACTGTAATTTAATATTAGAGTTCAATAATATCATAAAAAATAAGATACAACAATCATATATGCAACCCATATATATACGTGTATATAAACAACAAATGAATGCCAATTTACGACACTAATTTATAATTATAATTAGTTTATTTAGCCAATGTAGCTCATATTTTCACTAAATACTTGAAGAACAAGACATCTAATTTAATTATGTCGATATATATCTCAATAATAAGCATAATTAATAATGTTTAGTGGACGCTATTCAAGTCCCAGTCTGAGACTGACTTAATGAATCTTCGACTCACGAAAATTAGTTTTCCACACATATTTATATATATCTGTATGTTCAAGTACTTGATGGGAGTACTTACATTTCAAAAGAGACTTTGGTGTTTTGAGGAACACGTTGACAGCTTGTAATACTATGAAAACTCAATATTAGTGGAGATATATAAGCTCAAATTTTGCCTTCATCTATTATATGCTTTGAGACTGGCCTAAACATCGTTCAAGATAAGTTACGGAAAACCCATATATCGTTGTTGGTAAGTGAATATTCTTATCAAACTCTACATACAAGTGAGTATTAGTGTCTTAAAAATTATTTGAAGTAATATGTATATGCTTTTATTCTCAATATAAGCATAATCAATGCTGTTTACTAAAAGTTATTTCTTCCATTCCCAGTCAGAGTGGAGAGTACCTCCTGCAAATGAGTGTTTCAAATGTATTCATGATGATTAAATGGGAGATTGGGGGTATTGTTCTTTCAAGGAGAGATTGGAATTACTTTTGAACAAATTGACAGGTTGATTATTATACCATGAAAACTTATTATATATAGAGATAGGCCTATATATGCTCAAAGTAATGTCTAAGCTACATTTCAATCTGAGACTGGCCTAAAAATCATTCAAGATAAGTAGTGAATACAATGTCTTTGTTTATAAGGGAATATATAATACTATCATCAATATCTACCTATAATGAAGCATTAATAATTTAATATCCCGTAGATGATTGAAGTTATAATATCTCTTGACTTGGGTTTTTACATGCACATTGCACTGACTTTGCAGTACTTGCTTTCAATTTGTAAGGCAATCAACTTAATCAAGTGTGCATCCTTCTAGTCTAAAATACAATTTAATCATTGGTCATCATATTACCAAGCAATTAATACAATGAACACTGAACAGCTTTGCTACCAGCTTTACTTCTATATTAACAAACATTTGATGCAGCTGTTTATTTGCAGGCTCCTGGCCTCTCTATTCTCTAAGCTACTTCAGACAGAACTCTTAGATAACCTTTGCGTTCTTTAATTGCATTTGTGCCGTGTTTTATCTGTGAACCAATTACTTTTTGGCCTTTGAGCTACTCTGAGACTTCCAATTCATATCAACTGTGTTAGCTATCCGTGAAACATCGTCAATAAAATGCTCATCCTCAACAGTCTATGGAATTCCATTCAATCGAGTTTTTGGAATTCATTTAATCATAACCTTATTGCTGTGTCTGTGTTTGAGGCTTTGGTCATAGGCTATTATCACGATGAGGGTCAGAAGGAGTGATGGGGAGGGGTAAGTGGGTGGAAAGGTTGGGATAGTGAGTAGAGTTAAAGTATAGGTTGGGTGAAAGGAGTAAGGAAGAAGGGAAGGGGGACTAGGGAATGGCCTCACTTACTGGTTAGACGGATTCAATAGATTGATATAGATAGATATGGTGACATTTTGGGGATTGAAGTTTTTCACAAGTACCTGCTAGTGTTACAGTCTCTTTTTAACAAGGGGTAGGGGGTGTATAAAACTGGAGTCTCGAGCTGAATAGACAATAAGCATTCTTCCATGAAACCTTTCTGATCATTATACAAAAAAAAAAGGAACTAAATGGGATTAGAATCATCCTAATCGCAATCCTTCATCTAACCCTGTTCCTAATCCGTGATCACTCAGCACAACACCTGCACATTATGCTGCCCAAGAGCGTCCTTGTGCCATTCTGCTTAGTACCGTGCTACATAAACCATAAATGTAGTTACCCAGATAGCTGAGATAGTTTAGGTTTTCTCTGATAAATTATCTCGCATTTGTGTTCTGTCCATATCGTATTACTTCAGATATAACGAAAATATATAAGAGGTTAAACGAATAATACATATAATGTGGATAAAAAGAGAAAAACTGAGAAAGACAATTGAGCTCATATAACATAATATAGTCAATGCCAATAAGGGGGCCGTTGAAAAGGTTATCTCCCCGAAAAATAGTCCAAGAATGGAGTTTTGAGTGCATCTGGCATAAATTGACCACTTGGGAGTTTTTGGATATAGGCTATGGAAGTTGTAGCCATAATGATAAATATTTAGCAGAAATACAGAAAATATATGAGTTGTGGATGGATGGACATTTTGCTTATTTTGTTGGCATAGGCTACATCTCGCAAATACCCGCTCTCGCGGGCTGGACAAGTAAGTAGATGGTCGCCATTATGCATAGACCTACCGGTACTTAGGAATAACTTTCGACCTCCTTCAACCGTTCTCTACCTGCAACCCATTTGACCCGTGGCTTACGCCTCTCATGAGCTTCAAGAAGTGATGAACGACTGAACGTAGTTTTGACTACTGGTTGGTGAGCAAAGTAACAACAAAAAACGAACCCAAGAAAGTAGGCCTAGCCTAATTTTGAAGGGAATCGTGTTCCCAAAAAGTTGTGCAATTAACCTAGGATATACCATGCAAGATGAGGTTGAAGCAAAGGAAGGTGATTAAACTGGTTGAAAAAGGACTCAAGAATCGTGATAGTGTACAGCTAGCCGAACTAGGCTATAGTGAAACAACGAAATTCAGTACTACTCAAGGGGAGCGTGCTACCCCTTCGGACAGTCTGCTGCACCAAATCACCACCCAGAACGAGGGGCGGCGCGCTCCTCGGTGCCGATAAGAGAGTGGCGAACACAACCTTAGGTAGGTGAGTACCGAGTAGCCTAACTTCAACTTTTACTTGATAATTTCTCACCTAGGCCTAGCCCACACATCTCATTAGGCCTAGCCGCCTAGGCCTAATCACTCACAGGTTGGTTGGATGGTTTTAGGCTACTAGGGCCTATTCTTATAATTATTTTTCTATTGTGTATATTCTGAAGAACAACTAGGCCTAGGCTAGCCTACTCCTAGGTTTTATATTATATATTTGTTTTTATCTTAGCCTAGGCCTATAGGTTTATTATGGTATAGGCTATTTCATTGTTAGAAAGTGAGGAGAGTAGTTTTTAATGCCATTCTCATCAGTTTCGGTTATAAGTACCGGTACCCTACATCGGCCTTATTTACCATGTTTTTTGTTTTTTTCTTCAAGGAATAGGCTATAGAGTTTCTAGTTTCATGGTTTGAGTGGAGGATTTGCAATTTTGCATAGTTTCTCATTAGGCTATTAGGCCCTAATTGTAATTCTGATTATCTGATACCCCAACAATAGCCTAGCCTATAGGGGAGAATTTGGGAATGCAGGGTTTTGAGTGAGGTGAAAACAATTTGGTAGCCTAATTTTAAAGTCAGTGTGTCAAACGACGCTGTTTTTTTGAGTGATAACGCAAATGAACTTTTTGTATAATGATAACAGAAACTTCAGTCTAATTACAAAAAAATAAAAAAAAAGGCTAAATTGACACAATTTTGGTCTCCATATTTTCCATCTAGATTGCTTTTAGATTGCAGGAAATGCTGTTTTAGACACCTACATTCTCAAAAAATTCCGGGGGGGCATGCCCCCGGACACCCCTAGAGCTCGCCGCTCCGTCGCGCTACGACAACAAACCCCCCCTCGTACGCCAGTCTCAATTGGGGGTGTTTTAAGTCAGTCATAAAACCCAGCTTTTATGCTTTGACACACTGCTACTGCAGGACTCTTCTTCTTCTTCTTACCTCTGACCGGGTATAGGCTATCCTAGTGTTTACTAGCCTATATCCCTTTGAAAGGACATTAGCCTAACCTAACAACCTTACCTAACCTATCCTAGTATTATAGGTGGGGGCTGCCGCCCCCACACCCCTGCTTTGACTTAGATTTTGGGTGGATTTGTCTGTGAAGTGGGTATTTTTCAATTTATTGATAACGAAAATCCTCCATGCGGACTATATGGCGAATCTATTGGTGCCTATTTTCCCTAATAAATTGTTTCTCATAACGTCGCACTAGTGTCCTTGAATATTATCTCAATATTTTCCTGGCGAGCGATAGCGAGCCAGCATTTATATACTTTTGTTTTGACAGCAAGCTAAATTTGTAAATTTTTCGATAGAAAAATGTCTCCAGCGAAGCCGGATTTCTCCATACAATGCTGGCTCGCTATCGCTCGCCAGGAAGAAATTGACACCTGGATGGAGATAAACATCTTAAAACAGTTGGCTGAATGGGGCCGAATGGATACAAGCCAGAGAAAGAGAGAAAAGGAGAGAAAGAAACAAAAAGCAGGTGACCCGCCATAATAATAGACACTAGGTTGGGTGCTTTTCTTTTGAGCTATACTATGGTAGCTTAATTAGTTCGTACAATGGGTATTATTATGGTTTATATTATTCAGTATTTACGGGTTGTTGTTATATTATTATGTTCCCTCCACCAACCGACTTTACTCCTAAACTCAATTAATGAAATCAACAAATACATATGGCAGTCCAGGGATTCGAACCTATGTAAGGAGCCATCACATTTGCCACCATTTGCGTTGCCTCGCGATTCCCGTGGTTTCTCGTCTAATTTCCGTGGTCTTGCCCACATTCTACGCTGGCCTAGCAAGTTGGGAGATCGTCGTTGGGGTTATAACACTTGGCCATTTTGTATCGATCTTTGTTCATGCTTTAGACCAGGCTGGTCCAACTTCTAGAAAACTATGGGCCACTTCAGCATATACCTTTAATGCCGTGGGCCACACACACACACACAATTTCACAAACACAAACACACAAAGCAAACTGCATGTTTCAAGCTACACCGACACCAGTACTAGGCTAGTACCTGGTATAGCTAAAACTAAAAGAACTAAACTCATTTTGAGAGGTGGTTGGAAATATGATATGTGCGGCACTTACTAGGTTGCAAAACGGAGGCAAACTGACGGGTGGTGAGTCTGGTGACTCAGACTGGGCCTACTGTCAGGGTTGCCATTGTTTGAGGTTTTTCTTTCAAATATTCAAGGTTAATTTGTGTATTATGTTCGTTAATGTTGCTGGGAAACTAATACAATACGTAGTTACACAAATATCGAATATTCAGAATCCAGAATATATTTAGGATTTCCGTTGTTAGATACGGTAACAGTAATTAATGCTAAGTCACATTTCTCAAGATCTAGCGAGAAATTGATAAATCTGCAACACTGGGCTGTCCAAGAGTGAGAACGAGAGCGAATTAACAGGAAATGAACACGTAATAATTAACGTATCACGTTCGGAGCAGGAGAGAGAGAGAGAGAGAATTAACAGGAATTAGACAAGTAGTAACGGTTCACATTCGGGTCAGAAGAGAGAGAGAGAGAGAGACTTCACTAATGTATGAAGATATTATGTACCATATCATTTTAGTGTTATATTTTAAATGAGAGTCGAGTGCTTGTGGGCCACAAATAATCAACCCGCGGGCCACCTGTGGCCCGCGGGCCTGTAGTTGGACCAGCCTGGTTTAGACAATACCGTGGTGTCCCTGTCACACATGCACCTCAATATAGTGGTTTTATCTTCAGCTGATGGTAATTTGCTATCTCACCATCCTGATTAATCGGCTATTACCAAGATGTGGCGAAATATGTTGTTAATTATGAAAACTTGGCAATAATATGATACAGAGACATAGCAGTATCAGATTGTTCCATTTATTGCATTGTATCATCAAATACACCATCAAATAAGTTGGTGTAGCTCCGAAGATATCCGAGGTTAGCCTACAATCTCCCAACTTGCTCGGGCAGCGAGGATTTTCGGCAAGACCACGGAAAGTAGACGAGAAACCACTGACATCTTTGAGACCACGGCTATAATGGCAAGTGTGATAGCCCCTTAAAGAGAAGCAGAATGCAACACGATGTATGCAACATGGCGGTTATTTAATCAAAGTGTGAAATATCAGCGGTTATTTAATCAAAGTGTGAAATATCAGCCAACCAATTGCTGTCCCACTTGTATATATAGGGTACTTTCTGGAGCTGTCATTTGTATAATTTGGCTACGTTGGGGGAGCCCTGCATGAAGTCTAGTGTATAACCACGTTCATTACTACGATGAGTGGCAACATTAATTAAGTCTTTCATTTACTTTCGCGTAATGTATTTAACCAATTATCTAAGACACTCAGACGATCGGTGATACTGTAGGCAGTAGAAAAAATACAATGATCTTAAACTTCAACGCGATGGTAGCCGGCAACTCCATATAATAGTGACGGGGGAGAGTTGGCCACCATGATCAGTGGACCAGTAGTCACGTGACCTGCATCCCCCCCTACCG
This sequence comes from Paralithodes platypus, assembly GCA_032716605.1. Taxonomy (NCBI): domain Eukaryota; kingdom Metazoa; phylum Arthropoda; class Malacostraca; order Decapoda; family Lithodidae; genus Paralithodes; species Paralithodes platypus. The sequence goes on along the minus strand of CM064546.1, from coordinate 15,932,361 downwards.
TCTCTCCTAATTTTCTCCCCCTTCTCACCTCCCGTTGTACTCCTTGCATCATCTCCCCCTCCACCTTACTCACACCTTCAATCTCCCCACACCTCGCCCCTAGCCTCCCTAAGCTCCCCACACCTCTCCCCCAGCCTCCCTAAGCTACCCCACACCTCTCCCCTAGCCTCCCTTACTCTACCCTCCTTCTCCCTACCCCCACCTCTCTATCCTCCCTCTCAGTGTTTAGGTATTAATGTTGAACATGTTTGAATGTATATTCCCATCGACCCCCATCTGGTACTTGTATATTCTATTAATCTATCTTATATAATAGCATCATGTGTCCATACGCTCGTGTAAGCCTCAGCAACAGCAACCTATTGCTTATGTCCTTGAGAGAGAGAGAGACACACACACAGAGAGTGTGGGGGGGGGGGCAGTCTCTATGTAATCCAATATGCAGTGGTGCATCTGACATTTCTCTGTTTTTTTTTGTTTTTTTTCTGTTTTACGACTGAAATCTAGCGTGTTCCATGCTGGAACACGCACATACACACTGAAAGGGTTTTCAGTGTGTATGTGCGAGCTTGTGTATGTGTTTATGTATTAGCAGTTGCATGTGCATCGTGTAGCCTTCCTGCGTGCATGACGTGTATACGTGTGAGCCTGTGTATGTGTGTGTGTGTGCACGCATTATGTGAGTGGATGTCCATGTTCACGGCTGTGTGCTAATGTAGTATAAATGTCATGACGAATGCTGCATATTTCTCTCAATGATAAGTTGACAAATATAACATCAAGAGTAGGCTACGGTTCCTGTTAAAGTTTATTGTATTGTATTATGTTGAATTTTATTTAATTACCGGTATATATACACGTTTCTCTAAAATCATATAGTTTATCATGTCATAAAAGCGTAAGACAGTTTTGTTGGATTTGTGCTTTAAGTAATACTATTAGGTCCTATTGATGATATGTCGTCACCATGTTCATATATCTAAAGAAAACTTATCTCACTGACAGGTTAATGATATAGGATAAGAATATACTGTATATATTTTAAAGCTCCGATTATGTTGACCAGGAAAGAAAACGTCAGGTCAATGTGGGTGGATTGATATTATTGAACTTTAGATGAGCCTGTAGCAAAATGATGGAGGATACAATAATAATATAGCATAATCTATCTATATATCTATCTATCTATCTGTCTATCTATATACTCAGTCACATTCCCAATTTTTTTTTCTAGATGGGGGTGGCCGATTTGAGACAGAGCCCGAACAGGGACAGCACACACACACAAAATAACAAAACAAATATATATGAATAAACAAATAAATAGATTAAAATAATGAACACAAAAACAAAACACAAACTCACACACATCTAGGTCACCCAGCATACAGTCATGTTATATTCGAATGTACAAGAACAATAGCCATTCTATAGTCTATTCACTGTAAATAGGCGAGAAATCATGACCTCTGACCTCTGTAACTTAGAAACGACTAGAGTAATCGAGCTAATATTTCTACCATTTGAGAGGAGTCAGTCATGGAATAGATGTGGAAATGTACAGCCAATTTACTATAGCCCTTTTTGAGTTACAGAGGGTAGAGGTCATGATTTCTCGCCCACTTACAGCGAATAGACTATAGTATGTCTGTCATTCTTGTACATTGGAATATAACATGACTTTATGCTGAGTGACCTAGATGTGTGACAATTTGTGTTTTGTTTTGTGTTCATTATATTCTATTTATTTGTTGTTTTATAAATATATTTGTTTTATTGTTTTGTGTGTGTGTGTTAGGTGATATCATTCTTACGCTATAAGAGGCTCTAACACTAGATCACAATAATTTCAAGACTCCTTTGTGTCCCTATTTGCCACACAGTACATATATAGGCTACTGTACAATCCTTCATGGTATTAAGGGGAGGCAGTTGTTTTGTTCGAGTCCTCCTCCTCCCTCATGTTTAGCCCTATTAATCATGAGTTTTCAAGACATTCGCCCCATTATATTGGCGATTTTCAGACCTTTTGCCCCATTGTTTGCCAATATTAATACCTTTCGTACCATTTAGGTGTCGATTTTTCCTGGCGAGCGATAGCGAGCCTGTATTTGAAGAGGAATCGGCCTTTGGCCGGGAAATGTTTCTACCGAAATATTTACAAATTTATATCGAAAGGAGGTCTTGTGTGTGTTTTTTAAAAGTTTGATAGAGGTTTAGAGAACAAACTAAACCCCCTCCTTAAACCATTGAGCTGAACCAGTAAATTATGCTGTACAGTACCGTCTGAGCTCCCTTAACTGTCTTGATAGCCTAGTGCTTAGCGTGCGGAATTTCGGTGTGAGTATCCTAGGTTCGAGTCCTTGGAGTACCACATGTATTCATTACTTTCATTGTGTTCACTAGTTAGGTTTATTTGTAAATTCATTGGTGGGTTGGTGAAAACAAATATGAATTAAGGGGGCCCTCCTCGCTTTGTGTTCTCTTTCTCTCCCTCTCTCTTTGGCTTGTATCCATTCGGCCCCATTCAGCCTACTGTTTTATGACGTTTACCCCCATCCAGGTGTCAATATTTTCCTGGCGAGCGGTAGCGAGCCAGTCTATATATATTTTTGTTTTGACAGCAAGCTAAATTTGTACATTTTTCGATAGAAAAATTTCTCCGGGGAAGCCGGATATATTCATACAATGCTGGCTCGCTATCGCTCGCCAGGAACAAATCGACACCTGGATGGGGATAAACGTCTTAAAACAGTTGGCTGAATGGAGCCGAATGGATGCAAGCCAGAGAAAGAGAGAAAAGGAGAGGAAGACAAAAAAAGCAGGTTACCCCCCTTAAAACAACACACAAGAAATAATGTGAAGCCTGCCAAGCGAGCGAGAGAGGGAACAGAGACAAAACCAAAGCTGCTTTCACTTCTCAAAATTTAATGTACTTTCCTTGTTCCTGGCAGTCCCTCGGCCCAGGTGTGAAATGTGAGGTTGTCCAGGTTATTTATTTAAGGGGATAGTGGCCGTTTTGGGAGGCTTTTAATTAATGCATTCGTTTATGTTTTAGTTTCCTCGCTAGACCTCCATCAAACTAGACCCCCTAGACCCCTAGACCCCCTTCAAGATAAATTGTAAATTTTTCGGTATAAAAATGTCCCGGCCGAAGGCATGTTTCTTAAAATTGACAACGAAATGGAGCGAAAGGTGTTAAAATCGTCAAACTAATGGGCCGAACGTCTCATAATCTCAAAACTAGTGGGGCTAAACATTAGGGAGAATGGGGTCCAGAAAAACGGTCTGCCTCCCCTTAATGTTCCTTCTAGGTACGTGTTGTTTGTAGTTCACGGGCTGAAGGAAGGGTAGTGGCCACCTGGCACGAGGGGGGAAATGTCGCTTGTATAAATTATATTACATCACTAGCTTATCTTTTTGAGTTTGTCCATATTGTTTAAATACAAAGGTGATGCGTTGAACATGTGAAGATAAAACTGAGTATATTTTGCATAGGCTCGCTTTGCAACTCTATTAACAAATGGAGTTATATTTATTTATCTGGGGTTGCTTGGGTTGCCTACTGTCCGCTGCACCAGCCAGCTGCCTGAACATTATAACTGGTTTCAGTTCTCCTCTGTTCCTCGGAATAATTACGATAGACAATAGATGATTGTGCCCTTAATCCTGTTGATAGCCCCACTGTGAGTATCTTATGATTGTATATTACTTGATGAACATTTGATGTGTTATAAATTATGCATCATTAAGGGGACATGGGCCTTTTTCCTGGACCACTTTCTCCCTCATGTTTAGCCCCATTAGTTTTCAGATGTTAAGATGTTTGCCCCATTAGTTAGTCGATTTTAATACCTTTCGCCCCATTTCTTCGTCAATATTTAGACCTTTCGTGCTATTTAGGTGTCGATTTTTTCCCTGGCGAACGATAGTGAGCCTGTAATGTTGGAAGAATCGGCCTTCGGCCGGGAAATTTTTCTACCGCAAAATGTGCAAATTAATCTAGAAGGGGGATCTAATGGATTTTTTTTTTTTTAATTTGATGGAGGTCTAGGGAGGAAACTAGAACAAATAATGAATACATGCAAAAAGTGAACCATCCCCCCTTAAATGCCGAAACAAATAAAGAATATAGTCCTAGGCCTCATTTTCACTGATCGTATTTTCAAAAATGTAACGCATTCTTGAGAGGTTAGGTAAAATGCCTATAGGCTACTTATACAAATTAGTAGCCTAGTAAACTAACTATTTGCCTAGCGCTGCGAGTTTGTTGTTGATGTATTCTATTCCTAATGACTAATGCAATACGTTATATGTACAGCTGTATTTCATAGCTATAAAGGCTGTATCACACGAGCGTTTTTTCACTTAACATTTATCCTTAACACTGGTCTGGCAGCTTATGAGGTCATAATTTTAAATATTTCGGTTGCGTAAATTCAGCTAGGATCAGTCTAGTTTCTGATACCAGTGCAAAATAGTCCAGAAATGTTGCCAGAAAAATGTTGATCATCGAATGTTGACTAAAAAATATCTCGTGTGATACCGGCTTAAAGCTCAGAATAAGCGGAGAAGACACAAATGTAGTTAACCGATTTTGGTAGGCCACACACTTCTTGTATTAATGTAAATATTGATGATTGATAGAAAAATAAAGAGTTCATTTAAGGGGAGATGGGCCGGTTTTCTGGACCACTTTCCCCCTCGTTAGTTTTGAGATGTTAAGATGTTTGCCCCATTAGTTTGTCGATTTTAAGACCTTTCGCCCCATTTCTTCTTCAATAATTAGACCTTTCGTGCTATTTAGGTGTCGATTTTTTCCATGGCGAACGATAGTGAGCCTGTAATGTTGGAAGAATCGGCCTTCGGCCGGGACATTGTTCTACCTAAAAATGTACAAATTAATCTACTGTAGAAGGGGGATCTAATGGATGTTTTTTTTTTAAATTTGATGGAGGTCTAGGGAGGAAACTAGAAACATAATGAATGCATTTTGTTTTTCTATGTGAATGAGGGAGACAAACGGCATAACTGCCTGCAGCGAGTGCCTCCCCCAGATTTCAAAGAGTGACAGGGCCGAAATCAAGGGAAGTTCGAGCTAAAATGCCTGGACACACGGAGTTTGAAGCCTGCAAAAATCGCCCCAAAAGTGAACCATCCCCCCTTAATCAATTTAGGGGAATGCCCTTTTTTTTTCAACTGAGCCCCTGCCCTTTTCAATGTCTGTGCACGTCACTGCCGGCGTGAACCGTCACACGTCACAGCGGTGCCTCATTTCGCCTGGTCCCACAGCTATTTCAGTTAAGGGGAGGCAGACCGTTTTTCTGGACCCCCTTCTCCCTAATGTTTAGCCCCACTAGTTTTGAAATTATAAGACGTTCGGCCCATTAGTTTGGCGATTTTAACACCTTTCGCCCCATTTCGTTGTCAATTTTAAGACCTTTCGTGCCATGTAGGTGTCGATTTTTTCCTGGCGAGCGAAAGCGAGCCTGCAATTTTAAGGGAAACTGGCCTTCAGTCTGAACATTTTTCTACCGAAAAATGTACAAATATATCTAGGGGGTGTTTTTCTAAGCTTGATTATGAATAAATTAATTAATAGACCAAACAAACGGCCAGTCTCCCCTTAATCTATATTTTATTAATTTCACCACAACACCAAACACTCCCAATGAAATTAGTTTCCACATTTTGTCACTTCAAACGAGGAATATTAAGTCTTGGGAGGAGGAAGCACTATGAGGAGGACGGAGCATTAGGATGTGTAGGATGAGAGTGAGGCGGAGAAGTAGGAGAGGATAAAGGCGGTGTTACACGAGCTCATTTTCCGGCATTTTTTACGAGCAATTGTAGTCTGGCAGGCTTAAAATGTCAGTTATATCAGTTATCTGCCACCGAACATAATCTACCTTCAGTCTAGTTACCGATACCAGTGCGAAGAAGTCCCGAAATAATACGAGAAAAAACTTGCTCATGGAAAATTTACGGAAAAAGTGCTCGTGTGACAGTGGCTTAAGGTGGAGAGGGTTAGAAATGGAGGTGGAGAGGGTTAGAAATGGTAGAAGGACGAAGGAGGAGAATGGGCGGGGATTGTAGGGCACTTGCAGTCAAATTGTATGTTCTGTCAGCCTCATTGCAGAACATTTCTCTTTTAACAAGATCGCAGTGACGCCGGCATAATTATGCTATACAAGTTCACACGTTATATTCAGTTCACACCAGAGAAACAAAATTAATTATTATCCGGGTCCGTGCATCTGTAATATTTATTTTGTATGTTTGTGTTTTAGCTGTCTGAGAGTTTAGGAGTTGGCGTCTCATGTTTTAAATGGGCCTTTGATGCATATTTCGCCCAGTTTGTGTGATTTAGAAGTTTGTGAATTTGCATACGTCAAATATATAACATTACTGAGCTCGTGTGCCCTTGTGTGTGTCTGGTGATATTATATTTCCGCAAGATTTTCTGTTTTGCATTCCATTATCATATGTAAAATATATCCTGAAAGTGACTGGTTGACGTGCTGTTAATAATCGCGTTACCTATTGCATATTATATTATAAACCTTAATATACTATATATTTTACTAATATAATTATAAACTCATTGCTAATAAATGCGTAAATAAGTTACTGGTTACTGTTATAGTACTGCATAATATTTTTTATCGACAGATATGAACAATGTACTCCCAAAAGTTTGACACATATCGGCCCCATAAAGTATAGTTGGCATTACAGCACTCACGCGAAGTTGTCTTAGTCAATATGGTAGCGTTCATTATTTTGAACTGTCTCATAGTATATTCTCTGCTAATGTAACTTAAGGGGAGATGGGCCGGCTTTCTGAACCACTTTCTCCCTCATGTTTAGCCCTATTAGTTTTCAGATGTAAAGATGTTTGCCCCATTAGTTAGTCGATTCTAAGACCTTTCGCCCTATTTCTTCATCAATATTTAGACCTTTCGTGCTATTTAGGTGTCAATTTTTTCCCTGGCGAACGATAGTGAGCCTGTAATGTTGGAAGAACCGGCCTTCGGCCAGGCCATTTTTCTACCGAAAAATGTAGGCTACAAATTAATCTAGAACGGGGATCTAATGGATGTTTTTTGTTTTTTTTTATTATTTGATGGAGGTCTAGCGAGGAAACTAGAAAAATAATGAATACATGCAAAAATCGCCCAAAAAGTGAACCAAGTTTTACTTGACTGTACATATATTGATAATCAATGTTCGACACCTGGTCGTCGTATTGATCTCAATAGATAATTGTGTAGTATAGTGTAGAGAAACTACTTTTGATGGCTGTAAATTTCTACGTATAAACTGTAATATGATCTACACTTGCTTCTCATCCTGACCTCAGAAGATTGACCTTAAGGGAGCTCAGACGGTATTGTGCAGCATAATTTACAGGTTCAGCTCAATGGTTTAAGGAGGGGGTTTAGTTTGCTCACTAAACTTCTATCAAACTTAAAAAAAACACCCGACCCCCCTTCGATATAAATTTGTACATTTTTCGGTAGAAAAAAGGCCCGGCCGAAGGCCGATTCCTCTTCAAATACAGGCTCGCTATCGCTCGCCAGGAAAAAAATCGACACCTAAATGGCATGAAAGGTCTTAATATTGGCAATGAATTGGGGCAAAAGGTCTGGAAATCGCCAAACTAATGGGGCGAATGTCTTGAAATCTCATAACTAATAGGGCTAAACATGAGGGAAGAGGAGGACTCGAAAAACCAACTGCCTCCCCTTAAGTTGTTCAATCTTGTCCTGAGGATCTGGTGGAGGACAGGATGTACGGTATGCTATTCTAGTCTATATACTCAGGCCCAATCCCCGCTTTTCCTATTTGTTTTTTTCCCCCTCTTTTCCTGTTTTGTCTTTTTTTTTGGGTGGCCGACTCAAGACGGAACCAGAATAGGGACAACACAACAGAAAACATTGAACACACAAAAACAAAATACAGATTCACACACATCTAGGTCATCCAGGAGAAGACCCAGAGACCAGGATTTATGCCACGTGAATAATACATGTGTTTCCTGGGGAGGCTGATCAACACCTCTGACTTGGTGCCGGAGGTCGTTTTTCTGGTCCCCTTTCTCCCTCGTGTTTAGTCCCATTAGTTTTGAGATTCGTAGACGTTCGGCCCATTTGTTTGGCGATTTTAAGACCTTTTGTCCCATTTCGTTGTAAATTTTAAGACATATCGTGCCATTTAGGTTTCGATTTTTTCCTGACGATCGATAGCGAGCCTGTAATTCTAAGAGGAACCAGCCTTCGGCCGGGACATTTTTCTATTGAAAAACGTACATATTTATCTTGAGGGGGGTGGGGGGGGGGGCGGGGTCTAGGGGATGTTTTTCTAAGTTTGAGGGATGTCTAGCGAGAAAACTAAGAATTTATGAATTAATGAATTTATAGGCAAACAAAGCAGTCACTGTCCCCTCAAGTTGTTCAATCTTGTCCTGAGGGTTTGGTGGAGGACAGGATTATACCACCTGAATAATATATGTTTCCTGGGGAGGCTGATCAACACCTTCATTCCTTACATTTAGCAATTCGTTGAAGTACTCCCTCCATCTTTGCGACTCTCTCTCGCTTCTCGGCTAGCACTCTCCCATTCTTATCTTTCACACCATTACTGTTTCCCTTGCTACCTTTCCTAACTTTCTTGACTTTTTTAATAATACATGTGTTTCCTGGGGAGCCTGATCAACACCTCTGGCTTGGTGCGGCAGGTTGTTTGCTTGATTTTTTTTTTGTTTTTTTTTTTTTTTTTGTTAACGACCTCCGTCTACGTATTGTGAAAAACCTGTTATCCTCTGGCATATGGTGGGGTTGAGTGTGTAAAGTGAGAGAAAGTAAATTAAATAATGGATACTTGTTATTCATAATACATGTTGCTAGCCCCAAACCCGCGAGCAGCTGTGGCCTTCAACCATCAGAGGCGGGTGCCCAACCCCGAAAGGGGTTGAAATAGGGGAGCTATCTCCCAGCCAAAGGCGGCTTTCTAGGGCCTTTCCTAGCTGATGCTGAGAGGATTGGGTTCTAGTCATGTGGTGATGGGCTGGTCTATCAGAGTGAGAACTGAGCGATCTCTGCCATACCCATAGCTTACTCTGACTGTTCCTTTTACTTATATATTTTCTAGATCTCAAGTGACGGCGTCTCTTCCGTGGATTGACCTCCCAATCTACCAAGATTGGCAGCCAAAGCATCACATTTTTCCTTTGCCCCTCAACTTTCTCTTTATAATTGCTGAGGGGCACAGGGCCCTGGGTGGGGCTTTGGTTTCCCGGATGTTTCCGCACCCTCCTCAGCTCCCCGCCATGGAGTGGCTTCGGTCACCCAGGCTTTATTGTGGTCGGCAGGGAGGGTTCTGTGGGGGCACCCAGTTATGGCCTTGGCCTTGCTCGGGGCCTTGGGGCTGTTCGGCCAAGCAGCTTGGGGAACTAAAACAACAACAACAACCATCAGACACACCTCCTTTTATTCATGTACCGTACAGTCGCTCCAAGAAGTATCTGCACCCGTTTTTTTTTTTTTTTTTTTTTTTTAAAGAGACAATGAACGGAGGAAGGAAAAACACAGATAAAACAAAAAGGTCCATGTTCCTAAAGGCATCCTCCATTCATAAAATGTTTGTAACAACTGGATTTAAACATTTGTAGATTGTAAGTTTGTGGAAGGCAATTCGAGGGAAGTGAATTCCAAAGAGTAGTAGCTCTGGGGATAAATGAATTCTGATAAGCAGAAGTTCTGCATTGTGGAGGAGAAAGTGTAAATTCATGGGCGCTCTCAGCTGCCCTAGTTCTACGGGGAAAGATGTGGAAAGACGGCACAATTGAAGCAAGTTCCTCGGAACAATTGCTGTGAAAATATCTGTAGAATAATGCAACGGATGCAACGTTTCTTCGTATGGATAATGTAGGAAGGTCCTGTGTGATTGCAGGGTAATTGATTAATATAATAGCTTTATTTTTAATTTTGTCCAACTGCCTCAATGCAACCACTCCACTTCCACCCCACATAGGTGAACAGTAATCCATCTGAGAACGCACATGACTTTTATATATTACGGCCAACTGCTCGTCAGTGAAGAATTCTCGAACTCTGTACAGGAGTCCCAGTTTTTTAGAGGCATTCTTAGCAATGCTTCTAACATAATGTGTCCAGCTCAAGTTAGTAGTTAATGTTACACCGATAATGTCAATACTAGGGGAAGTGGGAATATTTACATCATTAAAAAATATATGGGAGTCAGTGAGATTCTGTCGGTTAGAAAATTGAATGTACTTGGTTTTCTGTGCATTAAAGGAAACTAGATTCTTTTGTCCCCATTCATTAATTCTAGAAAGGTCCTGGTTCAGAGAAATTGCAGTGTTTATTTTTGAATTTATAAGATCGGGTTGGGTGAAAGAATTGGTAAATGTGAAGGAACTGTGGAGTGTTGAGTCATCTGCGTAGGAATGTATTGGATTATGAGTGGTAGATATGAGATCATTGATATGAATGAGGAACAGAGTTGGGGCCAAAACTGATCCCTGGGGAACACCAGCATTTATTGATCATTTATTGATCAGTATACTGATCATCTGGTGTGTACAGCTCGGTAGGGTTGGCACCTCTGCCTGCAACTATATCCATGTGTCAGAGACGATCGTCTCTGACACATGGATATAGTTGCAGGCAGAGGTGCCAAACTTATCAAGCTGTACACACCAGATGATCAGCGTAGGGGTGCAGATACTTCTTGGAACGAGTGTACGTAAAAAAAACATGTACATTTTTTTTTTTTTTTTTTTTTTTTGCATGCTTGGCTTGGGGTTGTTTGATGTTGTTTGCGGTTGTTTGACCTCGGGTGGTTTGATTGTATGTTTAGCTTGCTTTTCCTTACTTGGCATTCATTTCTTGGTTGGATTTAGGTTGCATTTCTTTTCAGGTTGTTTATTGGCTTCGTATTGTTGGCTTGGTTACCGATTCCATGCTTGATCTGTTGAGTTTGCTTGCTTGAACCATTCAGATTGATTGTTATAAACCTTCACGTTGTTTGATTGATCCCATCAGATTGTTTGTTTGATTTATGTTACTTATTTGAACCCTTCAGATTTCTTGCATGAATCCTTCAGGTTGCTTGGTTGACTTCTGGTTGCATGCTTTGCTTCAGGTTGCGAGATGAACTAAGTTGCTCTTATTAGATAAAGTAATATACTATATAATTGCCTACCCTATGTTCGTCGACAGTGAATACTTCATTTCGATAAACAGCAATTAGATTACTAAATTATATATGTATATATATACCTGTATATATATATATTAATCAACATAATCTATATTCTATAGTCTATAATATAGCGTCAATGGTATATTTTTTAGGTGACATGATATATCATAGCACATAGGCTAAATAGGCTATATTCGGTTGACTGTGTTGAGAGAGACAATTGTGCATGTAGGCTAACAGTTCAGACATGAATCTTCATATACTGTAGTTCACTTATACACAAACCTGAGGTGCATAACCTGAGGTGCATGTAAGCAAATCTGACATATCAATGTAAATTGGCTTGAATTCTCTCTCTCTCTCTCTCTCTCTCTCTCTCTCTCTCTCTCTCCTCTCTTGTTTTTGTAACTTGCCAGTACACTTCATGAGATTAAGTTATATTATCCAGTCAAGTGGATGATGTGTGTTGGTGTTAACAATTTCCCTGTTACTGTTATTATATTGATGCAGACTTGTTTATGTTTGGATAAATTCTCTATACTCAATTGTGTTGGTGGTGTAATGGTTTAGATGCTTATGTTCGGTCCTCTCTTTATTCCTTTTCTTTACTATACCCCTCAACTCGCTTGGGATCGCCCTGCTTCCGTATCTTGCCTCTTCTTCTTATTTGTAGTCAAGGTTATTGTTTTCCTAATCTATCTTCTCGCTTGATTAAGGGGAGACTGGCCGTTTGTTTGGTCTATTAATTAATTTATTCATATTTTTTTTAGTTTCCTCCCTAGACCTCCATCAAACTTAGAAAAACACCCCCTAGACCCCCCTTCATGATAAATTTGTACATTTTTCGGTAGAAAATGTCCCGGCCGAAGGCCGTTTCCTCTTAAAATTGCAGGCTCGCTGTCGCTCGCCAGGAAATAATCGACACCTAAATGGCACAAAAGGTCTTAAAATTGACAACGAAATGGGGCGAAAGGTGTTAAAATCGCCAAACTAATGGGTCAAACGTCTTATAATCTCAAGACTAGTGGGGCTAAACATTAGGGAGAAGGGGGTCCAGAAAAGCGGTCTGCCTCCCCTTAAACGACCAATTACTATCCCACCTCCTCACTCCTCTCCTCTCCTCTATGTCCTCGATGTTTTCGTCCTATCACTTCACTTCTCATATCCTCTATTGTCCTTCCCCTTTCCTCCTCACTTCTCTCTTATCTCCTTTTTCCTTAACCATGTTATCCCATTCCTCTCCTCTCCCCACCTTTTCTCTCATTTGCCCTTTCTTTTTTAAGGGGAGATGGTTAATTTTTTCGGCGATTTTTGCATGTATTCATTATTTTTCTAGTTTCCTCCCTACTGTAGACCTCCATCAAATTAAAAAAAAAAATCCATTATGATTAATCCTTCTAGATTAATTTGTACATTTTTCGGTAGAAAAATTTCCCAGCCGAAGGCCGGTTCTTTCAAAATTACAGGCTCACTATCGTTCGCCAGGGAAAAGATCGACACCTAAATAGCACGAAAGGTCTAAATATTGACGAAAAAATGGGGCGAAAGGTCTTACAATCGACTAACTAATGGGGTAAACATCTTAACATCTGAAAAATAATGGGGCTAAACATGAGGGAGAAAGTGGTCCAGAAAATCGGCCCATCCCCCCTTCATCTAATAACCACACTCCTCTCCAGCCCTCTCTCCCAATTACATATTCTACTCTACCGTCACTATGCTCCTTCCTCCTCCACTCCTCACACCACTCATCTTTCCTCCTCCTCTCCTCACACCACTCCTCTTTACTCCTCCACTCCTCTTTCCTCCTCCACTCCTCTTTCATCCTCCACTCCTCACACCACTCTTCTTTCCTCCTCCACTCCTCACACCACTCCTCTTTCCTCCTCCTCTCCTCACACCACTCCTCTTTCCTCCTCCACTCCTCACACCACTCCTCTTTCCTCCTCCACTCCTCACACCACTCCTCTTTACTCCTCCTCTCCTCACACCACTCCTCTTTCCTCCACCTCTCCTCACACCACTCCTCTTTCCTCCTTCACTCCTCTTTCCTCCTCCACTCCTCACACCACTCCTCTTTCCTCCTCTCCTCACACCACTCCTCTTTCCTCCTCCTCTCCTCACACCACTCCTCTTTCCTCCTCCACTCCTCACACCACTCCTCTTTCCTCCTCCTCTCCTCACACCACTCCTCTTTCCTCCTCCTCTCCTCACACCGCTCCTCTTTCCTCCTCCACTCCTCAAACCACTCCTCTTTCCGCCTCCTCTCCTCACACCACTCCTCTTTCCTTCTCTATATTGTCATCCATGCTGGTTCAAATGACGTCATGCGCACCAGATCCGAAGAGTTGATGGAGAAATATCGCAATATGATCCAGCACTACAAAAACAAGTCAAGGAATATCATCATCTCAGGCATTCTCCACAAGATCGACGCACCTGACAAATTCTACGACAAGGCCTTCAGCACAAATAGCCGACTAAAATATTTGTGTCTGAGGGAAGAAGTTGAATTCATCAACCTCTGGGACAACTTCTACAACCAGCCTACTCTGTTCCGCAAGGATGGCACTCATCTAAACCCTGTGGGTTCAGCATGCATGGGTCGTCTCCTACACGAAGCAGTCCGCAGCCATGGATAAAAAAACGCCATCCGAGAAGAAGCAGCAGTGACATAAATCAATCAACGCCAAGCAAAAAACAGAGGCAACCGAGGACCACCAGCGAAAAGGACAGAAGACAGCGAGGACCGAGGACAGCCATGAACATAAATGTAGATCCGACAAGAACCAAAAATATTATTAAAGAGCGTTCCGTGAGTTCTAAAATTACAAATTTAAAGGTTTTCTATGCAAACGCTCGTAGCATACGCAATAAATTTTCAGATTTAGAGGAGCTAGTGTTTACAGAAAATTATGATGTGATTGGCATAACAGAATCTTGGCTCAATACAGAAGATAGAGACTTTTTAGCAGAGTATTTACTTCCCGGTTATGTAATGTTTGAGAAAAGCCGAATAAATCGAAATGGAGGTGGCGTTTTACTTTATATCAAAGAAAGTCTTAGCCCTACCCTCTTGTCAAAACCTCAAATTGTGAACGTCGACACATCTTTTGTGCTAATAAAGAATAATAAAGGTACAAAAATAATATTTGCATTAATATACAGACCTTCAGCTCAATCAGTGCAAACTGACCGAGAAATTTACGAACAAATTGCAGATGTAAGTAACTCACAAGATACAGTAATTTTTTGCGACTTTAATTTACCTGTGACCAAGTGGGGCGATTCTCTTACTTCACACTCCGGACATGACTTGTATACGAACATGCAAGAGATTTCGCTTTATCAATTTGTTCGAACGCCGACCCGTGGTAATAACGTTCTTAACATTGTACTTGCAACAAAAGAAGAATTGATAGAGAATTTGAATGTTGGTGATGAATTCAGTAACAGCGACCATCGTACGATAACTTTCACTTTAAAGTTTACTAGTAACGAACCCAATAGTAGCATTGAAAAAGTCCCTAATTTCAAGAAAGCAAACTTCCATAAACTTAGAGCTATGTTTAAAGAAACTGACTGGAGCTTTTTAATTAACAATAACGACATAAATACATCTTGGAAGTTATTCGTAACCACTTACCTAAAAGCAGTGCAAGACTGCATACCATCGAAAATACGGCGTCCAGGCCATAATAATATGCCCAAATGGTGGAATAAAGATATTTCAAACTGCCTGCTTGCTAAAAAATTTGCTAATGATAGATTAAAATCCTCACAAAATGACGAAGAACGGGTGAAATTTGTAGAGCTACGACGCAAAGCCAAAAAGTTAATTAAGCAAAGTAAAAAGACCTTAGAGTTACATATTGCGAATCAAAGTAAAACAAACCCGAAAGAATTCTATAGTTATATCAGAAAGAAAAAAGTATTTACTTCAACTGTTGGACCGTTAGTCGATGAAAATGGAGAATACACCAAAGACGAAGTACAAATGAGTAATGCCCTCAATACCTTCTTTGCATCAGTTTTTACAACAGAAGACCTAAGTGATATCCCTACACCATCGCCGATTCAGATTGATAATTCAGATGTTCTAAGCAATATCACCGTTACAGAGAGAGAAGTATTGAATTGTTTAGATAAACTCAAGGTAAATAAAATGCCTGGACCTGATACAATCTCGCCTAGAGTTCTAAAGGAAGCTAAGGATGAGCTCTCCAACCCACTGACATTACTATTCAATAAATCCTTGCAGTCTGGAACTATGCCTGATCAGTGGAAGCTAGCCAACGTAACACCGATATTAAAAAAAGGCAGCAAATCCCTACCCATTAACTATCGTCCAATTAGCTTAACCTCAGTTGTATGTAAAATGCTAGAAACGGTCATACGAGACAGACTCGTAAATCACTTAGAGGATATTAAAGATACTCAACACAGCTTTCGTAAAAAACGTTCCTGTTTAACAAACCTCATAGACTTCTTCCACGATATCCTCAACCTCTATGATTAGAGTAAAGCTGTAGATATTATATACCTTGATTTTCAAAAGGCTTTTGACAAAATTCCCCACAAACGTTTACTGCTAAAACTAAAAGCGCATGGAATACAAGACGGTGTGTTGAAATGGATAGAAAATTGGCTCAGCAACAGAAAGCAAAGAGTAGTCATAAACGGTAAGGCATCTAAATGGACCAATGTAAGTAGCGGGGTACCCCAGGGATCGGTACTAGGACCAATTCTCTTTCTAATTTACATCAACGACATAGATGAGGGTCTCACCTGTACAATCTAAAAATTTGCTGACGATACAAAAATTGCAATTAGCATACTCTCAAAAGAACAAGTTGACGATATGCAACACAATCTAGATAAATTGTCATGTTGGGCCCAAATTTGGCAAATGAGTTTCGATGCGGATATATGTAAAGTACTACATATCGGATACCTAAATGAGAAAGCAAACTATTCGATGAATGGCACTCAGCTTAAGAATGTAAACAGAGAAACTGATCTGGGAGTAACAATATCGAGTAACCTAAAACCGAGTCAACAATGTTCAGAAGTTGTTAAGAAGGGAAACAAAATAATTGGCTTTATAGGCAGGTCATTTGAGCATAAATCCAAAGAAGTTATCCTAACCCTTTACAATTCCTTAGTCCGCCCTCTTCTGGAATACTGCGTTCAATCCTGGTGCCCTTATTACCAAAAAGATATAAACAAGCTAGAACGAGTTCAACGTAGAGTTACCAAAATGATACCTAGCCTAAAGAACAAACTATACGA
>CM064546.1:15765717-15910740 GCA_032716605.1 Paralithodes platypus | reverse complement strand
CTTGTTTTATGTTTGGATTAAATCTCTATACTCAATTGTGTTGGTGGTTGTAAAAAAAAAAATGGTTTTTTGTTTTTTTAGATGCTTATGTTCGGTCCTCTCTTTATTCCTTTTCTTTACTATACCCCTCAACTCGCTTGGGATCGCCCTGCTTCCGTATCTTGCCTCTTCTTCTTATTTGTAGTCAAGGTTATTGTTTTCCTAATCTATCTTCTCGCTTGATTAAGGGGAGACTGGCCGTTTGTTTGGTCTATTAATTAATTTATTCATATTTTTTTTAGTTTCCTCCCTAGACCTCCATCAAACTTAGAAAAACACCCCCTAGACCCCCCTTCATGATAAATTTGTACATTTTTCGGTAGAAAATGTCCCGGCCAAAGGCCGTTTCCTCTTAAAATTGCAGGCTCGCTATTGCTCGCCAGGAAATAATCGACACCTAAATGGCACAAAAGGTCTTAAAATTGACAACGAAATGGGGCGAAAGGTGTTAAAATCGCCAAACTAATGGGTCAAACGTCTTATAATCTCAAGACTAGTGGGGCTAAACATTAGGGAGAAGGGGGTCCAGAAAAGCGGTCTGCCTCCCCTTAAACGACCAATTACTATCCCACCTCCTCACTACTCTCCTCTCCTCTATGTCCTCGATGTTTTCGTCCTATCACTTCACTTCTCATATCCTCTATTGTCCTTCCCCCTTTCCTCCTCACTTCTCTCTTCTCTCCTCTCCCCTTAACCATGTCATCCCATGCCTCACCTCTCCCCACCTTTTCTCTCATTTGCCCTTTCTTTTTTAAGGGGAGATGGTTAATTTTTTCGGCGATTTTTGCATGTATTCATTATTTTTCTAGTTTCCTCCCTACTGTAGACCTCCATCAAATTAAAAAAAAAAATCCATTATGATTAATCCTTCTAGATTAATTTGTACATTTTTCGGTAGAAAAATTTCCCAGCCGAAGGCCGGTTCTTTCAAAATTACAGGCTCACTATCGTTCCCCAGGGAAAAGATCGACACCTAAATAGCACGAAAGGTCTAAATATTGACGAAAAAATGGGGCGAAAGGTCTTACAATCGACTAACTAATGGGGTAAACATCTTAACATCTGAAAACTAATGGGGCTAAACATGAGGGAGAAAGTGGTCCAGAAAATCGGCCCATCCCCCCTTCATCTAATAACCACACTCCTCTCCAGCCCTCTCTCCCAATTACATATTCTACTCTACCGTCACTATGCTCCTTCCTCCTCCACTCCTCACACCAATCATCTTTCCTCCTCCTCTCCTCACACCACTCCTCTTTCCTCCTCCACTCCTCTTTCCTCCTCCACTCCTCTTTCCTCCTCCACTCCTCACACCACTCTTCTTTCCTCCTCCACTCCTCACACCACTCCTCTTTCCTCCTCCTCTCCTCACACCACTCCTCTTTCCTCCTCCACTCCTCACACCACTCCTCTTTCCTCCTCCACTCCTCACACCACTCCTCTTTCCTCCTCCACTCCTCAAACCACTCCTCTTTCCTCCACCTCTCCTCACACCACTTCTCTTTCCTCCTCCACTCCTCTTTCCCCCTCCTCTCCTCACACCACTCCTCTTTCCTCCTCTCCTCACACCACTCCTCTTTCCTCCTCCTCTCCTCACACAACTCCTCTTTCCTCCTCCACTCCTCACACCACTCCTCTTTCCTCCTCCTCTCCTCACACCACTCCTCTTTCCTCCTCCTCTCCTCACACCACTCCTCTTTCCTCCTCCACTCCTCAAACCACTCCTCTTTCCGCCTCCTCTCCTCACACCACTCCTCTTTCCTTCTCTATATTGTCATCCATGCTGGTTCAAATGACGTCATGCGCACCAGATCCCAAGAGTTGATGGAGAAATATCGCAAGATGATCCAGCACTACAAAAACAAGTCAAGGAATATCATCATCTCAGGCATTCTCCACAAGATCGACGCACCTGACAAATTCTACGACAAGGCCTTCAGCACAAATAGCCGACTAAAATATTTGTGTCTGAGGGAAGAAGTTGAATTCATCAACCTCTGGGACAACTTCTACAACCAGCCTAGTTCCGCAAGGATGGCACTCATCTAAACCCTGTGGGTTCAGCACGCATGGGTCGTCTCCTACACGAAGCAGTCCGCAGCCATGGATAAAAAAAAACGCCATCCGAGAAGAAGCAGCAGTGACATAAATCAATCAACGCCAAGCAAAAAACAGAGGCAACCGAGGACCACCAGCGAAAAGGACCGAAGACTGCGAGGACCGAGGACAGCCATGAACATAAATGTAGATCCGACAAGTACAAAAAATATTATTAAAGAGCGTTCCGTGAGTTCTAAAATTACAAATTTAAAGGTTTTCTATGCAAACGCTCGTAGCATACGCAATAAATTTTCAGATTTAGAGGAGCTAGTGTTTACAGAAAATTATGATGTGATTGGCATAACAGAATCTTGGCTCAATACAGAAGATAGAGACTTTTTAGCAGAGTATTCACTTCCCGGTTATGTAATGTTTGAGAAAAGCCGAATAAATCGAAATGGTGGTGGCGTTTTACTTTATATCAAAGAAAGTCTTAGCCCTACCCTCTTGTCAAAACCTCAAATTGTGAACGTCGACACATCTTTTGTGCTAATAAAGAATAATAAAGGTACAAAAATAATATTTGCATTAATATACAGACCTTCAGCTCAATCGGTGCAAACTGACCGAGAAATTTACGAACAAATTGCAGATGTAAGTAACTCACAAGATACAGTAATTTTTTGCGACTTTAATTTACCTGTGACCAAGTGGGGCGATTCTCTTACTTCACACTCCGGACATGACTTGTATACGAACATGCAAGAGATTTCGCTTTATCAATTTGTTCGAACGCCGACCCGTGGTAATAACGTTCTTAACATTGTACTTGCAACAAAAGAAGAATTGATAGAGAATTTGAATGTTGGTGATGAATTCAGTAACAGCGACCATCGTACGATAACTTTCACTTTAAAGTTTACTAGTAACGAACCCAATAGTAGCATTGAAAAAGTCCCTAATTTCAAGAAAGCAAACTTCCATAAACTTAGAGCTATGTTTATAGAAACTGACTGGAGCTTTTTAATTAACAATAACGACATAAATACATCTTGGAAGTTATTCGTAACCAGTTACCTAAAAGCAGTGCAAGACTGCATACCATCGAAAATACGGCGTCCAGGCCATAATAATATGCCCAAATGGTGGAATAAAGATATTTCAAACTGCCTGCTTGCTAAAAAATTTGCTAATGATAGATTAAAATCCTCACAAAATGACGAAGAACGGCTGAAATTTGTAGAGCTACGACGCAAAGCCAAAAAGTTAATTAAGCAAAGTAAAAAGACCTTAGAGTTACATATTGCGAATCAAAGTAAAACAAACCCGAAAGAATTCTATAGTTATATCAGAAAGAAAAAAGTATTTACTTCAACTGTTGGACCGTTAGTCGATGAAAATGGAGAATACACCAAAGACGAAGTACAAATGAGTAATGCCTCAATACCTTCTTTGCATCAGTTTTTACAACAGAAGACCTAAGTGATATCCCTACACCATCGCCGATTCAGATTGATAATTCAGATGTTCTAAGCAATATCACCGTTACAGAGAGAGACGTATGAATTGTTCAGATAAACTCAAGGTAAATAAACCGCCTGGACCTGTTACAATCTCGCCTAGACTTCTAAAGTAAGTTAAGGATGAGCTCTCCACACCACTGACATTACTATTCAATAAATCCTTGCAGTCTGGAACTATGCCTGATCAGTGGAAGCTAGCCAACGTAACAACGATATTAAAAAAAGGCAGCAAATCCCTACTCAATAAATATCGTCCAATTAGCTTAACCTCAGTTGTATGTAAAATGCTAGAAACGGTCATACGAGACAGACTCGTAAATCTCTTAGAGGATAACATATTAAAGATACTCAACACAGCTTTCGTAAAAAACGTTCCTGTTTAACAAACCTCATAGACTTCTTCCACGATATCCTCAACCTCTATGATTAGAGTAAAGCTGTAGATATTATATACCTTGATTTTCAAAAGGCCTTTGACAAAATTCCCCACAAACGTTTACTGCTAAAACTAAAAGCGCATGGAATACAAGACGGTATGTTGAAATGGATAGAAAATTGGCTCAGCAACAGAAAGCAAAGAGTAGTCATAAACGGTAAGGCATCTAAATGGACCAATGTAAGTAGCGGGGTACCCCAGGGATCGGTACTAGGACCAATTCTCTTTCTAATGTACATCAACGACATAGATGAGGGTCTCACCTGTACAATCTCAAAATTTGCTGACGATACAAAAATTGCAATTAGCATACTCTCAAAAGAACAAGTTGACTATATGCAACACAATCTAGATAAATTGTCATGTTGGGCCCAAATTTGGCAAATGAGTTTCGATGCGGATATATGTAAAGTACTACATATCGGATACCTAAATGAGAAAGCAAACTATTCGATGAATGGCACTCAGCTTAAGAATGTAAACAGAGAAACTGATCTGGGAGTAACAATATCGAGTAACCTAAAACCGAGTCAACAATGTTCAGAAGTTGTTAAGAAGGGAAACAAAATAATTGGCTTTATAGGCAGGTCATTTGAGCATAAATCCAAAGAAGTTATCGAACCTTTTACAATTCCTTAGTCCGCCCTCTTCTGGAATACTGCGTTCAATCCTGGTGCCCTTATTACCAAAAAGATATAAACAAGCTAGAACGAGTTCAACGTAGAGTTACCAAAATGATACCTAGCCTAAAGAACAAACTATACGAAGAGCGTCTTAGAGAATTAAATCTATTTCCTTTAACCCAGCGCAGATTAACTCCCTCCGACATATATTGTTCCAATAAGTCCAAGGAGGCGAGTGACAAAGTATTTTGGGTCTTGAATTTGGCTCATGAGTGTTGTCGAAGCCTTACATTTTTCGCGATTTCCATCCACCAGAATGCTGTTTATTGTGATGTATCATATATCAATGGAAAGAGGAATATTTATAGTACATGATAAAATAAAAAAAAAATGTAAATAAATCGAAATATGAAAGTGTAAATGAGTCCGGAATACAATTATTTCCCATGCAATTGTCTTCACACCGTCCTAGCTCTAAATTGTGAGTGATGCCCATATATTTTTTTTTGCTCAAATAATAGTATTTTTTCTCCTCTTTCCAAATCTGAAAACAGAAATTGTTTATCTTCAATAGTTCTCAAGCAGTGACCGAAAAAAAAAATATATGATTTTGATTTATATTGTTTATAACATTTTCAATTTTTTTCGTTGGCTCCAAGTGTATGGTTTTAAATTTAGGCTGTATGAATACGGCAAATAATGCTGATGAGTATAAAACAAACTAGAAGTTCCTAGGACAAATACTTTTTGCGCTATGAATATTTGAAATGAAGAGCCAAAATGCGAATATTTACGTTTCACCCATCTCTGTTCCGGCGATGCTAGCCGGGTTCCGAGCTGTTCCCCACCTCGTGGTTGCGTTATTTGCTCGGATACGTATATAACTGTCACCGGATATATATATCACCGGAATCGGAAAATTGTGCTCTTTCCAATGGTGAAAACAAAAATAATATAGCATAATTGGTTCGCGAGCTATGCACAATTGTTTCCATGCAGTGACCGAAAAAAAAAAAAATCTGATTTTGATTGATATGGTTTATAACATTTTCGATTTATTTCGTTGCTACGAAGTGTATGGTTTTAAATTTAGGCTGAATGAATACGGGAAATAATGCTAATGAGTATAAAATAAACTAGAAGTTCCTAGGACAAATACTTTTTGCGCTATGAATATTTGAAATGAAGAGCCAAAATGCGAATATTACGCTTCACCCGTCTCTGTTCCGGCGATCCTACCCGGGTTCCCAGCTGTTCACCACCTCGTCGTTGCCTTATTTCGTCCGATACGTATATAACTGTATATATCACCGGAATCGGAAAATTGTGCTCTTTCCAATGATGAAAACAAAAATAATATAGAGTAATTGGTTCGTGAGCTATGCGCAATTGTTTCCATGCATTGTTATTGTTATGAAAATATATGAGAATGTTTATACAGTTGTATATCTTTGCCACAATATACACCCTTTCCAACGAGAAGGGAAATGGCTCCTGGGTTGACACTGACAAAACAAAATAAGAAAGCCAGGTAATCTTCAGGTAATAAATTCAGAAATAATTCTATTGTACACGTAAATAAAATAAAGTAATGTAGAGATATATATATATATATATATATATATATATATATATACAGTATATATATATATATATATAGTCAGTATATATATATATATATATATATATATATATTTATATATATATATATATATATATAGATATATAAATTATATATATACAAGGTGTCAAACAAAATATAAAGAATGGTAAATGGTAATGGTATTGTATGTGTGTGGATATATTTATATATATATTATATATAGCATATATATATATATATATATATATATATCTATATATATCTATATATATATATATATATATATATATATATATATGGTGTCAAACCAGAGAAATATGTGCAAATTTCCAAGCCACCCAAAGAGGTACTGCACTGGACTCGTTATTTTTTTAGAGTGGTTTCCCCAGGAGGCCTATATCCACTGTAGGCAAAATGTAGTAGAAATTGATTTTTTTTTTTTTTTTTTTTATGATGATGGTATGATGATGATGGTGATGATGATGGGTAAATGAAGGTGGGCCCCGAACCTCGGAAGTGATGATGAATGAATGAATGATATTATGGGGGAGGGGGGGGCTATAATGGGGGAAGAGGGGTGTATAATGGGGGAGGGAGGGGGGGATAACTTAGATAAATATAAATATGAATCTATATATATATATATATATCAATCTACGATTAGAAAAATAAAATAAAATACAAATAAAAAATAACCCTCCCCCACCCCCAAAAAAAAAATATATAATATATATATTATTATATATATATATATATATAATGTGGGGGAGGGGGGGGGGGAGGGGAGGGGGGAGGGAGGTATAATCGGGGAGGGAGGGGGGTATAATGGGGGGGGAGGGAGGGGGAGAGGGCATAACATAGATAAATACATAAACACAATTATATTATATATATATATATAATATTATATTATATATATATATATTATATCAATCTACAATTAGAAAATAAAATAAAAATAAAAAATAACCCTCCCCCACCAAAAAATAAAAATAAAACAATTATATATATATCTATATATATATATATATATATATATATATATATATGGGGGGATGGGGGGGGGGGGAGGGGGGAGGGAGGTATAATGGGGGGGGGGAGGAAGGGGGAGGGGGAGGGAGGGGGGGGGGGAGGGGAGGGAGGTATAATGGGGGGGGAGGGAGGGGGAGGGGGCATAACATAGATAAATACATAAACACGAATTATATTTATATGTATATATATATATTATATAATCTACAATTAGAAAAATAAATAAAAATAAAAAATACCCTCCCCAACCCCCCAAAAAAAAAATAATAAATTTATATATATTATATATATATATATGGGGGGAGGTGGGAGGGGAGGGGGGGGGGGGAGGGGGAGGGGGCATAACATAGATAAATACATAAACACGAATTATATTATAATATATATATATATTATATATAAAGATATATATTATATATATATATATCAATCTACAATTAGAAAAATAAAATAAAAATAAAAAAATAACCCTCCCCCACCCAAAAAAAAAAAAAAAAATAAAAAAAAAAAAAAATATATATAATATATATATATATATGGGGGGGAGGGGGGGGAGGGGAGGGGGGGGGGAGGTCTATAATGGGGGCAGGGGGAGGGGGGGGGGGGGAGGGAGGGAGTAGTATAATGGGGGGGGAGGGAGGGGGAGGGGGCATAACATAGATAAATACATAAACACGAATTATATATATATATATATTATATCAATCTACAATTAGAAAATAAAAATAAAAATAACCCTCCTACAAAAAAAAAAAAAAAAACAAAAAAAAAAAAAATATATATATATATATATATTATGGGGGGAGGGGGAAGGGGAGGGGAGGGAGGGGAGGGAGGGGGGGATGGGGAGGGGGGGGAGGGGGGAGGGAGGTATAATGGGGGGGGAGGAGGGGTCGAGGGGGAGGGAGGGGAGGGGGGGAGGTGAGGGGGGAGGGGAGGGAGGGGATGGAGGTATAATGGGGGGGGAGGGAGGGGGAGGGGGCATATAACATAGATACATAAGAATAAAGAATTATATTATATATATAGATTAGTGATATATATAATTATATATATAATTATATATATATATATATATATATATAAATATAAATATAGATATAATTATATATAATAAGAGTTTGTGGTGGGGGACATTTATGTTGGGTATAATAATAAATAATAATACAGATAAAAACAAATAATAATAATAATAATAAATAATAACAATAATAATAAAATAATAAATTATAATATAATAAAGCAAAAATATAAATGAAATACAAATATAAATACTTTTTATGTGATCCCATACACAGGAATAACAGGTATAATAATAAATAATAATAATACAAATAATAAAATAGGCCTAAACACAAAAATAATAAAAATAATAAAATGGTGGTGGTGGTGGTGGAGATGGTGGTGGTGTTGGTGGAGATGGTGGTGGTGTTGACACACATTGGGTTGGGTTCATTTTCTGACCTGGCCCACGGTCAGAAAAGGGACCCTCCCCTATTGGTGTCACCCCCACCCCCCCCAACCCCACCACCACCCCCACCAACACCACCACCATCTCCACCACCACCACCACCCCGACCATCACCACCACCACCATCATCACTACCACCATCACCACCACCACAACCACCACCACCCACCATCTCCACCACCACCACCACCACCATCTCCACCACCACCACCACCACACCCAAAAATGTTGACTGGACTTACTCACACTGCTGAGATTCCCTCGTGGCCACCAAGCCGTATATGTAGAGTGCTTTTTGCCCATAAAAAACTTACCTCCCAAGCACTTTCCACAATAAATTATCGAGCAAAAATGCAAGCACTTTCCACCACTAAATTATCGAACAAAAAATGCACAGGGCTGAGGGAGCATGGCGACATATGCTCGACCAGTAATGAAAGTTTTTTCACTAAGAAAGCACTAATACAAGGTAAGATACACTACTTGAACGGATAAATAGCAATATAATTGACTGATATTTATATGAAAGTGTTCCACAACAAGCAAAACGTTTGGCAAAAAGCATGGCCCCTCCCTCCACCACCTTGGTCACGTAGCCTACACCAGAGAATGCTCGATCAGTAATAAAAGTGTTTTCACTATAAACACTTATACAAGTAAAATACACTACTTCAAGTGATAAATAGCAATATAATTGACTCAATATGGTATGAAAGTGATCCACAAACAAGCGAAAAACCATGGCCCCTCATGGAAGCCCACCTTGGTCACGTACACCAGACTAGCAAAACACTTCACTAACATGGTTTTTATACCCTAAATAAGAATAACACAATAATCCATCGATAACCCAACGATATAGCACTTCGTTTGGGTTATATTAGGGCGGTAATACCAGCCAGGCTGGGCAAAATGGTGGCCCCTTGGTTTAAAGGGCTGCACACACCCACCTACTAGGCTGGCTGATGGGAAGAAACTGACTCTCTCTACCACCCCGGGGCCCTCACAGGGACGCTAGGGGGTTGCTAGATTTGTCCACATGTACATCTAACTTATCGGACTTACCAGCCAAAAAACCGGCTCAATTGCGTCATAAACTTATTTTCTAGCAATATAATAAGTCCATATGACGCGATCGCGTCATATGAGTTTTTGGTTCACTCTGCCATATGACTCGATCGCGTCATATATGTCTGGGAGAGTTAAGAGGTGACTTAATTCAAGCGTTCAAAATCATCAAAGGCATGGACAATACGAACTGTAGTAAGTACTTCACTATCGACCAATCTAATTACACGCGGGGAAACGGTTGCAAAATTATTGGTAAATCTTTTAACTCGCACGAATCTAAGAATTTCTTCTTTAATCGAGTTGTCAACTTGTGGAATGGGCTTCCCCGAAACGTTATAGACTGCATCACCGTTGATTCATTTAAACTCCGCCTAGACAAATATCTCTCATCAAACCCGCGACTGACTGCGTTTGTAAATGAATAACTTTATTTTATCCCGCCCTCAGTTACTAACCCATCTGTCCTCTACTAACTTCCAAATCCTGCCACGGACATTAGTTCCAGGGCAGTAATTCCCTTTCCAATGTTCCCTTACCCACTCTAAACCACTGTTTGGACACTTGATCCTCAGTGTTTTGGAGGACAAGCAACCTAGAAGGGTCACTAGATCTGTTGTTGCTTGATTTCCTTTGTACACTTTGTACTCCTCTCCTCACACCACTCCTCTTTCCTCCTCCACTCCTCTGTCCTCCTCCTCTCCTCACACCACTCCTCTTTCCTCCACTCCTTCATTCCTCCTCTCCTACCTCCTCTTTCCTCCTCCACTCCTCTTTCCTCCTCCTCTTCTCACACCACTCCTCTTTCCTCCACCTCTCCTCTTTCCTCCTCCACTCCTCTTTCCTCCACTTCTCCTCACACACTCCTTCCTCCTCTCCTCACACCACTCCTCTTTCCTCCTCCTCTCCTCACACCACTCCTCTTTCCTCCTCCACTCCTCTTTCCTCCTCCTCTCCTCACACCACTCCTCTTTCCTCCTCCACTCCTCACACCACTCCTCTTTCCTCCTCCTCTCCTCAAACCACTCCTCTTTCCTCCACCTCTCCTCACACCACTCCTCCACTCCTCACACCACTCCTCTTTCCTCCTCCTCTCCTCACACCACTCCTTTTCCACTCCTCACACCACTCCTCTTTCCTCCACCACTCCTCTTTCCTCCTCCACTCCTCAAACCACTCCTCTTTCCTCCACCTCCTCACACCACTTCTCTTTACTCTCCTCTTTCCCCCTCCTCCTACACCACTCCTCTTTCCTCTCCACTCTCTTTACTCCTCCACTTAATCTTCTCCTCCTCTCTTCTCACCACCCACTCATCTTCTCCTCCTCCTCTGTACCACACCAATCTCTTTCCGCCTCCACTCCTCTTTCCGTTCTCCTACTCCCAATCCTAAACCACATCATCGTTCCTCCTCCTTCATCCTCGCTTTTTTTGTCTGGAGGATCTGAATAACCATCGATTATCTATACTTGTTCTTTCGACCCATCTCCTTGAGTAAGATACGTATTGCAGCTTGTGTTGTTTTGTTTGCACCCTGATATTGGATTTTAGCTTATTTTTTCTCTGCGTGCTCTCACGAAAAAGAAAAAAAAAATATATATATATACTGTATATACTGTATATACAGTATATATATATACAGCTGTATATATATATATATATATATATATATATATATATATATATATATTGTTATTCCCTGGTAATCGATCTATCTATACATTTATCTTTCCTCCATCCTTTCTTAAGAGGAGACTGACCGTTTGTTTGGTCTATTAATTCATGTATTCATATATTTGTTTAGTTTCCTCCCTAGAACTCCATCAAGCTTAGAAAAACACACCCTAGACCCCCCTTCAAGATAAATTTGTAAATTTTTCGGTAGAAAATTTTCCCGGCCGAAGGCCGGTTCCTCTTAAAATTGCAGGCTCGCTATCGCTCGCCAGGAATAAATCGACACCTAAATGGCATGAAAGGTCTTAAAATTGACAACAAAATTGGACGAAGAGTGTTAAAATCGTCAAACTGATGGGCCTAACGTCTTATATTCTCAAAACTAGTGGGGCTAAGGATTAGGGAGAAGGGGGCCCAGAAGAACGGTCTGCCTCCCCTTAATTATGAAAATGCGGATTATTGAGGAAGAGGGGATGAGCCAGACTGATCCGTCCCTTGAGCCCTACCTTCCCCTCACCACCTCCCACCATCATGAGGACACAGACTGCCGAGGCCTCTGTCATGGGATGGTGCTGGATAATATCATGAGGAGAATATTGTACAGTTTGCCACACATATTCCATTTATCAACCATCCCAGCAAATCGTCACTTGTATCACCACCCCAACCCCCTCCCTCACTCCACCTCCTACCAACAGTGGAAGTGAAGGAAGTGGAGTGAGGGAGGGGGTTGGGGAAGTGAGTGCAGTTCTGCCAAAACCAGACCCCAACGGAATAGAACATGTGCGGCAAACTGTACCATAATATTAATAGGGTTGTTTAGCTGTACTTAAGCTGTACTTATGGTTCACTTTTTGGGCAATTTTTGCATGTATTCATTATTTTTCTAGTTTCCTCCCTAGACCTCCATCAAATTAAAAAAAAAAAAAACATCCATTAGATCCCCCTTCTAGATTAATTTGTACATTTTTCAGGTAGAAAAAATTCCCGGCCGAAGGCCGGTTCTTTCAACATTACAGGCTCACTATCGTGTGCCAGGGAAAACATCGACACCTAAATAGCACGAAAGGTCTAAATATTGACGAAGAAATTGGGCGAAAAGTCTTAAAATCGACTAACTAATGGAGCAAACATCTTAACATCTGAAAAATAATGGGGCTAAACATGAGGGAGAAAGTGGTCCAGAAAACGGGCCATCCCCGCTTAAAAGAGACTGGTTGATTCACTGTTCCGTGTTTCATATTATGTAGCGTATTTGGAATGTTCAGATTTATTTAGTTGGTTATGCGACACGCAATGGGCCTTAAGGGGGGATGGGCCGGTTTTCTGGACCACGTTCTCCCTCATGTTTAGCCCCATTAGTTTTTAGATGTTAAGATGTTTGCCCCATTAGTTAGTCGATTTTAAGACCTTTCGTCCCATTTCTTCGTCAATATTTAGACCTTTCGTGCTATTTAGGTGTCGATTTTTTCCCTGGCGAACGATAGTGAGCCTGTAATGTTGGAAGAACCGGCCTTCGGCCGGGACATTGTTCTACCGAAAAATGTACAAATTAATCTAGAAGGGGGATCTAATGGATGTTTTTCTTTAAGTTAATGGAGGTCTAGGAAGGAAACTAGAACAAATAATGAATACAAGCCAAAATCTCCCAAAAAGTGAACCATGTCCCCTTAAAAATACGCGTTAGTTTTAGGAAGTAATTTATGGACAACACTGTTTTTCAGTCATTAGCATGGAACTAAAAAAAATTGTATTTGATGTTATACGTTGGCCTCAGTTTATCTATTTTGTATTAATTTCACCACAACACCAAACACCTACAATGAAATTAATGAAAGCATATATATGATCCACCAGGATTCGAACCCGGGTTATCACACACAGATTTTTAGTCACCTTCACCATCACACCACCAAGACGGTTTATTGTAGATATTGTAGATTGGTTTGCAACTGTTACATACAGAGTGTTATACAACTTACTTCAGTTGATATCTAATATCCATACACATGCAGAATATTTATCAATTTCTTAACAAATCGTGTTCACCCAATATATTCATTCGCAGCCCTTACAACAACAATGGCAAAACAAACACTAAGAACAAGTGTCGCTTTATACATGTTGCAAGTAATCTGTAAACGTTCAACTAATCTATTTTACCCTCAGATAGCCACTCTCTCTCTCTCTCTCTGTCTCTCTCTCTCTCTCTCTCTCTCTCTCTCTCTCTCTCTCTCTCTCTGTCTATCTCTCTGTCTGTCTCTCTCTCTCTCTCTCTCACAACCTATATGATGAGAGTAAACAGCTGTAGATATTATATACCTTGCTTTTCAAAATGCCTTTGACAAAGGTCTCCACAAACGTTTATTGATAAAACTAAAAGCGCATGGAATACATGACGGTGTGTTGAAACGGATAGAAAATTGGCTCAGTGACAGAAAGCAAAGAGTAGTCATACACGGTAAAGCATCCAAATGAGTTATCTGCTCAACAGGTGGCGTTGTGTGTGTGTAAGTGTGAGAGTCCGAGTGTAGGGGGTGAGACAGTGAAGCACGGGAACGAGGTGGCTTCAGAGATGGGGTCGTTTCGGCCCATGAGTGAGCACCGTGCCTCATGTGAAGGCAAGATGGCAGGTGCTCGTTGTACTCTACGTACTTCACATGTCTCACTCCCTAGACTGGAACAAGACCTCACGGGCTTCATTGTAAAGCGGTGAATGTTAAGGCTCTCAGCCTATGCGCGAGAGGAAGTAAGTTGGAATATAGAAAAAAAAAAAAAAAAATGGATCAATGTAAGTAGCTGGGTACCCCAAGGATCGGTACTGGGGCCAGTTCTCTTCCTAGTTTATATTAACGACATAGATGAGGGTCTCACTTGTTGAATCTCAAAGTTTGCTGACGATACAAAAATTGCAAATAGCATACTCTCAAATGAACATGTTGAAGATATGCAACATAATCTAGATAAGTTGTCACATTGGGCTCAAATTTGGCAAATGTGTTTCAATGCTGATATATGTAAAGTAATTCATATCGGAAACCAAAATGAGAAAGTAAACTATTCAATGAATGGCACACAGCTTTAGAGTGTAGATAGAGAAACTTATTTGAGATTAACAATATCGAGTAACCTAAAACCGAGTCAACAATGTTCAGAAGTTGTTAAGAAGGCAAACAAAATAATTGGCTTTAAAGGCAGGTCATTTGAGCATAAATCGAAAGATGTATTCCTAACTCTTTACAATTCCTTAGTCCGCCCTCTCCTGGAATATTTCGTTCAATCCTGGTGCCCCTACTACCAGAAAGATATAGTCAAGCTAGAACGAGTCAACGTAGAGTTACCAAAATGATACCTTGCCTAAAATCAAACCATACGAGGAGTATCTTAAAGAATTAAATCTATTTCCTTTAACCCAGCGCAGATTTAGAGGCGACTTAATTCAAGTGTTCAAAATCATCAAAGGTATAGACAATATGAACTGTAATACATTTTTCACTATCGACCAATCAAATTACACATGGGGGAACGGGTTGTCAACTTGTGGAATGGGCTTTCCCTAGATGTCATAGACTGCAGCACCATTGATTCTTTTAAGCTTCGCCTAGACAAACACCTTGCCTTAGATCCACGACTGACTGCATTTGTAAAATAATATTTGTTTTCCTTCTAACAACTGTCCCCTAGTAACATCTCCTAATCCTGCCATAGACATTTGTCCGATGGCAGTCTTCTCTTTCCATTTTTCCCCTATCCATTCTAAACCACTGTTTTGGCATTTGAACATCAGTGATTTGGACGGCAAGCAGCCTTGAGGGGACGCTGGACCTGCTGTTGCTTGATTTTCTTTACTCCTTTGTACTCTCTCTCTCTCTCTCTCTCTCTCTCTCTCTCTCTCTCTCTCTCTCTCTCCAGTAATGAACCTAGAATGAGGCGAGGCAGCATCATTACATTTCATCTAAGATATAAAGACAATAAACAAGTCCTCCAGTTGGTAAGAGCAGCCATGAGAGTTATGGTCCTATAATCTGTTTATTTTAGGTTGGGCAGAATTCGTAGCTCAAAAAGGACTATAATTATCGAGCTAATATTTCTACCAAATAGGAAAAATTGGCTAGGGAATAGGTGTGGAAATTGACAGCCCATTTGCTTCAGCCCTTTTTTAGTTACAGAGGTTAGAGATTGCGATTTCTGCCCAACCAAGAATGAACGGGCGTAAATGTAAAGTGTTTATGTATTCCATCAGTGTTGATTATTGGTACAGTCAACAGGTGTTTGGTTCACTGTTTACAACCTACTGGCTGTGTGTGTGTGTGTGTGTGCCTGTGTGTGTGCCTGTGTGTGTTTGTGTATGCATAACTGTGTTTGTGTGTGATATTAATATATATTTTTCCTAGGATTTGAAAAACATTTTTAAATAGGTACATTGTCCATGTAATTTACCTTTCTATATGTTACATTATTATGGCTTGGTTTTTATAAAACGTGAAAAAAGGACCTTTAATAATATGAGCACAGATGAATGAATTGATTCCTAGCTGTATGCACATGTACAATATAATTATTATACTGTATATGCATAATATATTTATTTCAAATATTTGTGTGAACGTTAAATTTATATCCGTTTCTTTCCATTCCAGGCGCATCTACTGTCAACCATCATCTAATTCATAAGGTATAAACAATATAATTTGATATTATGATTTTGTCACTCGTGTGTCATCGTATGTTTCTTGTTTAATCAGATTCGTGACAAACGCTTACGGATTCCTTTAATTCACACACGCAAGCACACACACACGCGCATACACACACACACGCGCGCACACACACACAAACACACACACACGCGCCCGCACACACACACACACACACACACACGCGCGCGCACACACACACACACACGCGCGCGCGCATACACATACACACACACACACACACTGTATAATGTTGAAACAACTGAACATAAGCTAAATATAACAGTTGTAGTATTTCTAAATATTTCAGAACAAAGCCTTCGAAGGTCATTATATTCAAAGGGGTAAGTGTCCAAATGTCTCCACAAGAGATTTTAATTTCAATAGGGAAGCCACATAGGGCTGTTCTCGAGCTGTTCTCAGGACTGACTTGGAAAAGGATTTGGGTGTTCTGATTAGCAGTGTCCTAAAGTTTTCCAAGCAGTGCATTGAAGTAGAGAAGAAAGCTCAGAAATTATTATATTAAGAGACAATTTACGTATAGAAATAAGGAAATAGTCCTCACACTTTGCAAGGCTCTAATACGGCCTCTCCTGGAGTATGCTGTTCAATTCTGGTCTCCAGCACTCAGGTAAGATATAGAGCGACTGGAAAGAGTACAAGCTAGGGCTACAAAACTTATTCCATCACTTAGAAGTATGAGCTATGAGGCCCGGTTGAGAGCTATTGATCTCTTCCCGTTGGAAACCCACAGACTACGAGGTCAGCTCATTGAAGTTTTTAAAATACTTAATGGGTTTGGCAATGTGGATTTTAGAAAATGTTTAGCCTCAATAGGAATACAACACGCAATCATGGCTGAAAATTAAAATTGAAAAGTAGGCCTATATCTGGAAACCTTTTCACTTAATTAAGATCTGTTCTACCTGGAACAAACTTCCCTCCGTAGTTGTAAATAGTTCTTCAATAGAGCAGTTCAAGAAGAGAGTAGATAGTATTTTTTCACACTCTGTAATGAGTGTAGTGCACTACACAGTCTCTCTCTCTCCTTCCACTTCTAGTATCTCCTCGGAATGGACCGCAAAGTCTCTGAGATACTAACTATGCCTTGTAACTCCTTGTATCTCTCTCTCTCTCTCTCTCTCTCTCTCTCTCTCTCTCTCTCCATTAATATTATATCAAGGTCAGTCTAGAGCATTTCATCTCCCACGGGCATTAATAAAATGTGTATTATTAAGGCAACTGCCAGGCTCCCGTTACCATAGCAACCATGAATAATTAACATTAAGGGGGCCCACCTTGATTTTTTTCTTCTCTCCCACTCTCTCTGGGTTGTATCCATTCGGTTCCATTCAGCCTACTGTTTTAAGACGTTTATCCCCATTCTACCGCGAGTCAGCATATTTTAAAAATGTTTTCGACAACAGGCTAAATTTGTACATTTTTCGAAAGAAAAATTTCTCCGGCAAAGCAGGATTTTTCCATACAATGTTGGCTCGCTATCGCTCGCCAGGAAGAAATCGACACCTGGATGGGAATAAACGTCTGAAAACAGTTGGCTGAATGGGTCCGAATGGGTACAAGCCAGAGAAAGAGAAAGAAGGCAGGTGACCCCCCTTAAGGAAATGAGTCTTATAAAAAAAAATAGTTGTTAGTCCCGCAGAGAGTTACTCAAGGGCAGCAAGTATGAAGGGAAATGTTAAGGAGGGTCACCTGCTTTTTTTCTCTTTCTCTCCTTTTCTCTCTTTCTCTGGCTTGTATCCATTCGGCCCCATTCAGCCAACTGTTTTAAGACGTTTATCCCCATTCAGGTGTCGATTTCTTCCTGGCGAGCGACAGCGAGCCAGCATTGTACTGAGAAATCCGGCTTCGCCGGAGAATTGTTTTTATCGAAAAATTTACAAATGTAGCTTGCTGTCAAAACAAAAATATATATATGCTGGCACGCTACCGCTCGCCAGGAAAATATTGACACCTGGATGGGGGTAAACGTCTTAAAACAGTAGACTGAATGGGGCCGAATGGATACAAGCCAAAGAGAGAGTGAGAAGAAGAGAAAACAAATGAAGTGGGCCACCTTAAACCTTTCACTACTTGAGCTGGTTATTAATTTGTTTTAAATTTTGAGCATTACAAAATTATAAATATGTCAACACTCTATATCTATTATATATCTATATATCTATCTATCTATCTAAAGTCCTGTAACTCCAGGACACTATTTCATCTTTAAAATCATCAAAGGATAAACATGATATTCTTTCCATTCTGTTCATTCTTCAATTGACCGTAGGCTAATTGACGGTTCCCTGAATAAATATATGCTTAATCATACTGAAATGAACAATGTAATACCAGCAATACATCATGAATTATGGAATGATTTAGTTCGTGTATTACTTCTCGATATACAGTAATATAATCAATAGTGAGAAAAGTGGTGTCTAGGTGGAGTGCAGTTGAGATGTCTAGCATCCGAGTGTATTACATTATATTTTGGGTGTTTGGGTGGCATTGGTTATAGTAATGAGTTATATTACCTAGCAACTCAAAACGTATACTCACACATGAACACAACCTCACACACACAAACACTTGCTTACACAAACAGACAATCACATATACACAAATACAGCGCAGCGCCCTACTCACGCCCTCGCCATTCGTAGGAATGAAAAACAAAATACATAAACAAAGCAAAAATACAAAAACCAATAAACCGAAGGTTATACATTTATCACATAGTTATTGGGATAGACATTGCAGGAGGATTAGTACTTCAAATTGAAAATACATTTATCACATAGTTATTGGGATAGACATTGCAGGAGGATTAGTACTTCAAATTGAAAATACAATATACAAAATTTGTAAATTTGTGCAAATTCGCAGAGAAGGATTATTCTGGTGTTGGTATGTCAAATGAAAATAGTAATTTTAGTTTAATTGATGTTTTTTCTTCGTATTTTCACTTTAACATTTTGAAGAACAACAAATACCGGTACACCAAGTAAAACCTATCCGTGCATTTCGTCTTCGACTTATAAGAATGTGTAGCAATTAGATTATAATTAATAGTTATTTTGTATTGATGTTATTTTCGGTAACGAAAATAACATTATATAAAGCCTAATGTGTTCCAATACTTATTATGACATTAATACTGTAGTAAGAAAAAGCCACGGTCATACTTGTTACCATAATGTATTAGTAAGTGACGTCAGTAAGTTCCTGTGTGAAGCTCAAAAGCTTAAGCCTCTGAGCTTCACACAGCGGCAGTGTTAGGAGTGTCAACAAACTTGATAAACCCAAAGGTTCAGAGTTGTTAAGATGGTTGGGGGTGTGTACCTTAGGCTGATCAGAAGGTTACATAAACTACTGTAGGTGAGAGACAAGTTATGTGGGGAGGTGGGTCGGGAGGTGATGTGTGTTCTGGTGGAATGCTAGAAAGGTGTGTGTGTGTGTGTGTGTGTTAACACACGAAGAAAGTGTGTGCATTGATGATAGAATGGTAAAAGTGCGTGTATTTGAAAATATTTGATTGTGCACCTTGTCAATTTGCCAGAATCAAAATTACTTTTTCCAAAATCGCCTGGGCTCCCTTGCCAAAATTTAGTAATGGTTTAGGTCATTTTGGATTTTGACATTTTAGTGGTAGATTTAGAATCTTCAAGACGTTGCGATTACAACGGTTTCTAGCATTTTTATTTTTGAAATGTTGTTGTGCACTTGGCAGCTGTTTGAAGATTATTGAAAACTGTAAATAACCTATGGACAGGAAATAAGGTATGGAATCAGCCCAAGTGCATTTACTAAGTACACTACAACCGCCTGCATCCATTAGTAGCTTCACATTTGAAATTGGCCTATATTGTGGAAATTCGTATTTTCTAGATATCAGAAAACGCCTTGAAAATGCCCATTTTCGATTTTGAAAGGCTCCTCTACCCTAAGATATGGGCTCACATTTATTTTTACTTTATACCAATGGAATCTTCTTTGGGTAATGATGATTCCAATATAGTTACGGTTTGATTGTGCGGCTTTTCAATTTACCAGAATAAAATATATTTATCCAAAAATTTCTGGGCTTTTTAAACCCTTGCCAAAATGTTGTGACTGTTTAGGTCATTTTGAATATTCACGACGTTTCGATTCAAACGGTATATGGCAACTATATTTGTGAACATTTGTTGTGCCGTTGGCACTTCGTTATCAATATCCTGCAACAGTTGTGTCCATCCTTGCAACTTATTTTCTATGTTATATCTGTTTCATACATCATATTTGATTTTTTGTTTTTATCTATAATAACATATCTAAACAATGTGTGTCTCTGACTTAATATATCCTCCAAGTTATGTCATTGGTTGATGCTCCTATATCTGGGAAGCAATCTTACTTCCTAAATATCTACTTAATGTTGTACCCCCCCCCCCCCACCACCACCACCACCACCACCACCACCACCTTTCTTTGCATTCTTACGTCTGTACTTTCATAATTTTTGCATTCCCTTCCGTCGTCTCTCTCTCTCTCTCTCTCTCTCTCTCTCTCTCTCTCTCTCTCTCTCTCTCTCTCTCTCTCTCTCTCTCTCTCTCTCTCTCTTTCTCTCTCTCTCTATACCTTGATTTTCAAAAGGCCTTTGACAAAGTTCACCACAAACGTTTACTGCTAAAACTAAAAGCGCATGGAATACAAGACGGTGTGTTGAAATGGATAGAAAATTGGCTCAGTGACAGAAAGCAAAGAGTAGTCATAAACGGTAAGGCATCTAAATGGACCAATGTAAGTAGCGGGGTATCCCAGGGATCGGTACTAGGTCCAATTTTCTTTCTAATTTACATCAACGACATAGATGAGGGTCTCACCTGTACAATCTCAAAATTTGCTGACGATACAAAAATTGCAAATAGCGTACTCTCAAAAGAACAAGTTGACGATATGCAACACAATCTAGATAAATTGTCATGTTGGGCCCAAATTTGGCAAATGAGTTTCAATGCGGATAAATGTAAAGTACTACATATCGGATACCTAAATGAGAAAGCAAACTATTCGATGAATGGCACTCAGCTTAAGAATGTAAACAGAGAAACCGATCTGGGAGTAACAATATCGAGTAACCTAAAACCGAGTCAACAATGTTCAGAAGTTGTTAAGAAGGCAAACAAAATAATTGGCTTTATAGGCAGGTCATTTGAGCATAAATCCAAAGAAGTTATCCTAACCCTTTACAATTCCTTAGTCCGCCCTCTTCTGGAATACTGCGTTCAATCCTGGTGCCCTTATTACCAAAAAGATATAAACAAGCTAGAACGAGTTCAACGTAGAGTTGCCAAAATGATACCTAGCCTAAAGAACAAACCATACGAAGAGCGTCTTAGAGAATTAAATCTATTTCCTTTAACCCAGCGTAGATTAAGAGGTGACTTAATTCAAGTGTTCAAAATCATCAAAGGCATCGACAATATGAACTGTAGTAAGTACTTCACTATCGACCAATCTAATTACACGCGGGGAAACGGTTGCAAAATTATTGGTAAATCTTTTAACTCACACGAATCTAAGAATTTCTTCTTCAATCGAGTTGTCAACTTGTGGAATGGGCTTCCCCGAAACGTTATAGACTGCATCACCGTTGATTCATTTAAACTCCGCGTAGACAAATATCTCGCATCAAACCCGCGACTGACTGCGTTTGTAAATGAATAACTTTATTTTATCCCCCCCTCAGTTACTAACCCATCTGTCCCCTACTAACTTCCTAATCCTGCCACGGACATTAGTTCCAGGGCAGTAATTCCCTTTCCAATGTTCCCTTACCCACTCTAAACCACTGTTTGGACACTTGATCCTCAGTGTTTTGGAGGACCAGCAACCTAGAAGGGTCACTAGATCTGTTGTTGCTTGATTTCCTTTGTACTCCTTTGTACTCTCTCTCTCTCTCTCTCACACACACACACACGCCAATACGTTTCTTCGTATTTTCCTTCCTTCCTCCTTTCTTTGTTCCCTTAATCATCTTAATGTATTCCTTCATTTTGCGTTACCATCATCCTACTCTCTCTCACTCACTCTGTTATCCTTTCGCTCGTTCTATCTCCCCCTTTCCCCCCCCCCATCACTCACCCAAGTCCCTCCAAACAACATGTTATGGTGACAAACTTTTGGGTTGATGAGAGGCAAGGGGGAGGGATGGAAGATGTTGAAGAAGAAGGATATTGGTAGTCTATTTTTTTTTCCAGCTGAGCGTATATTGTCTTGTTTCTATCTTTGTTACTCAGCTATAAGGTAGATTTTGTAGCGAAATATGATGTTAATTATATTAACTTGGCATTAATACGACACACAGCCATAGTAGTTTCACATATTTCCATTAAGTATCGATAAATCAGCTACTAAGGGATTCAATTTACCATCAGCTGGGAAAAAATAGAGTATAGTGGTGTCTGAGGGATGTACTGTTCCCTTTACCAGTTTTATACCACCTTTACAGTTTCGAGAGTTGATATATATTTTTATAAAAAAACATTAGTTTTCGTTAAATTGTACAACAATACATCAATATTATTGTCTACGTAATGGATGTAAGGGATTAATTTTCCATTTCACTTTAATTTTTGTTTTTTTAAGTTATGGGACGAACATTTAAAGGTGCAATTGACAGTTGATGGTTATAGAGGTTGACAAGTACAGTAGATACATGCTGTGTGCATGAAGGCATGTCTACGTGTGCAAGTATATGTGTGTGTGTGTGTGTGTGTGACGCACAACATGGTGTTTACAGAGCAGTAAAGGTGATTATTAGGATTGCCGGTGAGCTTGATCAAAAGTAAAGGATCGTAGTACAGCGCAATTCAAAACCCATTAATAACTCCTGGATATACCGAGATTTGGACCCACAACCTCGTGTTTACGGGTTCCTTAACATAACCACTAAGCTACCACCTCTATGGCTGATAAAGTACCAGGTCAGGATGTGGTGGAGGAAATAGGAAGCTATAACAGGAAGGAAGGGTGGTGGAGGAGATTATTGGTCTGGGGTCATGGGTATTATCAAAGAGAGAGAGAGAGAGTGAGTGAGTGAGAGACAAGCAGGCAGGTAGTGAACAAGACAGAGAGAAAGAAGGAACTTAAGGGGCTTAGAGGATGCAGGTGTAGGTGTTGTGTTCAAACATATTTGGATGGAGTCAGGAAACACTTTGTGATTTATGCATAGTCAAAGGCGGGATTACCATGGGTTTTGGAAACAAGCTTTGAGAGAGAGAGAGAGAGATCAGTCTGGAAATACATAATACCAGCATCCGTGCACGCGCGCACACACACACACACGCATACACACACACACACACACACACACACACACACACACACACACACACACATACATACAATGTTCTCGTACATACAAGGCTACACGTTTAGACCAAGTTCATCGTTAAATACTCACATTGTACACAGTTTTCTCTTGGGGGTCTACATAGGCCTAATGGCACAGTTCTTGTACAGTAACCTTTAAGATAAGCCTGTATTGTTAAAAGTCACATAAGATCTCGGTTCCAAACATGTGGGATTTAGCAGTGTGGATGCCAGAGTAACAACGTCTATGTTACAGGGTACAAACCTAGATTCACACACTCTCACTCACTCACTCACTCACGCTCACTCTCTCTCTCTCTCACTCTCACTTTATCTCTCTCTTTCTCTCTCTATTGCTTACTCACCCACTCACTCACTATCACTCTCACCACTCTCTCCCTCTCTCTCTCTCTCTCTCTCTCTCTATATATATATATATATATATATATATATATATATATATATATCTCTCTCTCTCTCTCTCTTTCTCTCTCTCTCAAGTCAGGTAGATATTGTCCACGATATAATATAGTATTCCCAGTTTGAGATAATGGGACTTAAAAGTTGTTAATTTGAAAATGTTCTGTAATAAATATATACTGTATATATATATAATTTTTTCGTACTCTGCTATTATTTCCTCCCTTAAGGGGACATGGGCCGTTTTTCTGGTTCCTCTTCTTCCTCATGCTTACCCCCAATAGTTTTCAGATGTTATGACGTTCGGCCCATTAGTTTGGCGATTTTAATACCTTTTGCCCCATTTCGTTGTCAATTTAAAGACCTTTCGTGCCATTTAGGTGTCGATTTTTTTTCATGGTGAGCGATAGCAAGCCTGTAATATTAATTACGAGGGACATTTCTCTACCGAAAAATGTACAAATTAATCTAGAAGGGGGATCTGATGGATGTTTTTATAAGTTTGATGGAGGACTAGGAAGGAAACTAAAAATATACTAATAAATAAATGAAAAAAATCTACCAAAGAGTGAGCCATCCCCCCTTAATACAACTGCACTTGAGTTTGACCTTTGATAACTAGACAAGTGAAAGATGTGCCGTATTATTAGCTAAAACTACTTATTTTCAAAACTATGGAATATTCTGTAGTTCTTTAGAATAACCATTGTTTAAATGTTATACCAGATGTGTATAATGGACTCGTATAAGACAATTCCACTTAGTCGAAGGACCAAGACTTGTTAGCGAGATCATGTATTTTTCACTCTAATATCAATTTCGTGATAAGTAAATATTTGCACACACACGCACACGCACACACACACACACACACACACACACACACACACACACACACACACACCAATCTATCCCTCACCCACTCCCACACGTATATATATATATTTTTCTACCGGATCACACTATTGTCCCCAGAGAGAAGACACAGTCAGATCAAAAGCCTTACCCCCTTCACTTCTATCACTACCACCACTAACACCTAACATCGCCATCCCCCATCTATCACCACCACCACCACGGCTACCATCCTCTATTATCATAATCCACTACTACAATCTCCATCACCTCGAGTGCTCCCTTTTAAGGCCGCGTCATACAGAAGTCGAACCCACCCGAACGCGGCCGAATCGCTTTAAAAATTCAAATATTAGCCAGTTTCGGTCGATTCTGATTAATTCTGGTAACGCTTCGGCTGATCTTCGGTGATCTTCGAGACGTTCTTGGGATGTTCTGGGCTTGAGTCGAATCATCCGGTGAATCGGCCAAAAGTTAGTGCATGCGTTAACTTTTGTGGATGAATCAGGTCAAAAAAACGTTACAAAACTATCGAGTTATGATCTAGTTACGTTCCAATTACATTCGGATATATTCGAGCATAGACTACAGTAGATCTGGACTGGACACGACAATGGAACTTTGCAGTAAGGGACCCAAAATCGGAGATCGATACCCCAAGTTCGAACCTCGAAACCGCAAAAAATCACATTTTCACCCTCTAACTCCACTCTTTGGGGATGTCAGGATGGCACGGAGCCGCACTCACCCTCTAACTCCACTCCTTGGGGTTGTTTTAATATAAATACATACAAATACAAATAATTATATGCCGTTGTCTTGTTTCCGTTTGATTAGAGGGCCCGCAGTGAATACATTTAGCGAGCGTATTATTACCGCTAGACTACTGGGTTTTTGTAACGCAGAACCGCACGTAATCCGCCTCCATGCATATCGATTGTCCATGAATGCTGCTTCATGTTGGGTCAGAACTGTTTTATTGGGGGGGATTTGCATTCTTCCTCCCCAACACACACACACACAAACACACACACACACCAAGAGATAAATTCTAAGCTGAGTACATTATTGATTTCGTGTGTGCAATGTAGAATATATTGGTTGTAGCAAAACTAGTTTACATATTATGAATAGTATTTTTAACACATTGAAGGAAACGCCACTAATCTGAAATTCATTATAGAACAAATTTATTATAAGAACCTTTTCAGTACCAGTGATGTCCTATTAACTTTACTCTGGTTACCATTAGACGATATTATTCAGCTTAAAAAACAATTAGCAGGTTTCGAATTGTTTTACTTAATCCTTTTTAATACCACAGATCCTTCTTCAATATACTCTCATTATACTCTGGCAACTATTAGACGATTTTATTCAGCGCAGGAAGGGCGTCTACCCATTGAAATGCTTCAGACAATATCAATTAATCCCTTTAGCTACCATAAATCCATCCTAAGCTTCATAAAATTGTTTAAATGTTGCTGAAATCAAATAAATATGACGTCACCGATACAGAAAGGGTTAACGAAAGATAATATAAGCGATTATTTAACTTACTATGATCTTCGACCTATTTGACTGACGTTCGACTTAACTTCTTCTATTTCGGTTGTTGATCGACTGAGCTTCTGCTGAGCTTCGGTAATAATTCTGGTTATTTCCCCAACTTCGGGGCATATTCGAGTTATATTCGACGCATGATCGAGGCTTCTTCGTTCGACATCGGGTTTCCTTCGAGTTACGTACGGGGATTCATCGACTCATCATCGACTTTCATTCAGGTCCATCGGGTTATATTCGAAATTCATTTGGGTCAGTGTCGGGTTATATTCGTCTCCGAGTTACTTTCGGGTAATTCGGTTGCATTCGGGAAAAATATGCAAGTCATCGACTTCGGGCAGCAGTCGGCCAACGTTCGACTTCTGTATGACGCGGCCTTAAGGGCCCTTCACACATAGCCGAACCGGAGCCCGAACGCTACTCGAAAAGCGTTCTGGCAGCATTCGCGTAGCGGATCGAGTATATTCTGGCAATGTTCTCCCTCATTCTGGTTTGGTCGGTTTTGGTTCGGGGGAGGGGTCAACATTTTACCGCTGCACTAAAGTTTGCCAGAATGGTGCCCGAATATTTAGTGGTCGCTCCGTGATCGAGCTCGGTTCTGATACGTCGGGCAGCATTCTGTCTCATTCGAGCATATTAACCCTCTCACGTTCTTGACGCAATTTTGAGCCTATTAGGGATACTTTAAATCCTTTGTTACCATCAGGGGTATTTAAAAACCTTTAGTTTAGTTACTTTAACCTCTGCAGTTGTCTTTGAGTTAGCTGTGGGCAGAAAACTAATTTTGGAGAGGTAATTATAAGAGTGAGAGAACTCTATTTCTTATTGCTAATCTGGCAACCTCTGTGTCATATGGTCGTGAGAGGGTTAAAACAATAATTATAAAGCAGTTATCCATCAAATACTACAATTTCGTCGTTTTCTTCTATAAACATCGTAGCTTCGGCGACCCTTTAGAAAACAGAGAGGCTAATTATTTGTGTACACTCATGCATACTAAAAGTTGCTCAGGGGTGGGTTCTTCCTCCCCCTACTCCACCCTGGGCAGGTGGAAAGGGGGAGTCAGGTCAAAGTCTACCCGCACCCTCCACCCCCAAACTATCCCCATCTTCCCCACCTTCCTTCTCTAGCTGGCAGTTAGTGATTGGAGACGATTGCTCTCTTGTATTGCAAATTATTGTTAAACCATCATTGCACATGCTTACAATGGCCAATATTTAAAATGTATTAGGAATTAATTTATACAATATACTGCATAATTGTATTATCATAATGAGTCTCTATACACAATGTGGGTTACAAGAATCTTGGCTGTAGTTGCTCTCTCTCGCTCTCTTTCTCTTAACACGCAGACTACGAGTTCAGCTCAT
The DNA here is from genome assembly GCA_032716605.1 of Paralithodes platypus. Lineage (NCBI taxonomy): Eukaryota > Metazoa > Arthropoda > Malacostraca > Decapoda > Lithodidae > Paralithodes > Paralithodes platypus. The sequence continues at coordinate 15,882,965 of CM064546.1, read as the reverse complement.
TCAAGTTTTTAACATTTGTAATGGGTATGACAATGTGGATCATAACAAAATGCTTAGCCTGAGTATAAATACAATACGCAACCATGGCTGGCAGTGAGAAATGAAAAGGTTCAGCACTAGTATTTGTGGAAATTGTTTCCCATTTAAGATATGTTCTACCTGGAACAAACATTCCTCAGAAGTTGTAAATATTGCCTCACTTGAGCAGTTCAAGAAGACAGTAGATAGTATTGTGCACACTCTGTAAGGAGTGTAGTGCTCTGAACAATGTATCTCCTTCCCCTTCGAATATTACCTCAAAATGGACCGCAACTTTGAGATACTAACTATTCCTTGTAACTCCTTGTAACAAAGAAAACACCACCACAGTTTACTAACAATACATAAGATCAGTGATGGAATACGCAAGCCCGGCCTGGGCTTCTAACCTAGCTGAAACACATCATAAGACCTTACAGGCTATTCAAAATAGAGCCCTAAAACTCATCACAGGTTGCACAGCTACTACACCTACAGATCACCTACATCAAGAAACCAAAGTCCTCATAGTCAAAGACCATCTGGACATGAGAGGCACTCAATTCCTGGCAGCAGCCTCCACGAACCCACACCACCCACTATACTACATGGCAACACATCCACAGACACCAAGAAATAATTATTAAAACAACACCCAGCACACGGTATCACACACAAATACTATCTTCTCTCCCTCCCTGCCAACCCCAAACCAGCTTCCAGAAGCACATCCATACTCATATCTCTCGCCGTTCCATCCACTCACTCATAGACAACACGCAGCTGCAGGCACGATCTCCCGAAATCCACCCTTCTGAATCCTCCCTTCCTCGCGAGGACAGTTCCACCTGGCCAGGCTGAGATGCGGACACCATCACGCCCTTCTGAGCTTTCAGAAGAGACTGGATGACTCCATCGTCGACTCCTGCCCAGGTTGTAACACAGCACCCCATACTATTAAACACATCATAGAAGACTGCATTTCACACAACCACTTACGCCAACAACACAATCTACACTCCTTGAGAGCTCTGTGGGAAAGCCCAACCATGGTCATGGCCTTCCTTAGGGACTCGGGGCTGTTCGGCCAGGCAGCTTAGGGAACAACAACCACTCCTTGTAACTCTCTTATAGCACACACTGTCTACAACCAAGATTTAACGGGTCTGAATGGGGTATATTTCCCTTCATAATTAATTAGTGTGTGTGATGAATGTTGCCTGCATTCTATACACATAAAGGAGAGTTGATGGTAACGATTTCGATTAAACCTATTCATTATTAGGGGGTTTATAGAGGCGAGAGGCTGGGATCACAGACAGAGACTGAGAATGGGGAAGTGAAAAGCCGAGATCTGCTACTCCAAGGGCTTGATACTCAAACCTTACTAAAACTTAAAACTGACTTTGATAGTAAGTTATATCAAGTTCTACATTTAATTGATTGAAAAACAAGTGTATAGGCCACATAACATTAAATGCAGACCGTTTATAGAATATATGATATTGAATAAATGGGAGAAACTGGTTGAAATTTTAAAAGAAATAATCAATAACAGTCGCAACAATATTCCAGCCAATCTTTGCCTTTAATCCTTTCCTTTTATGTTATAAAAGCCCGACTGTGTAAGTCATTTGAGAACCTAGGAGTAGTTCGTAGAGGGCACGTTGATGTGTATTGCAATAATGGTGAACATACTATCCTGAATACTGTATGAGACTGGATTTAATTACGGTGTTATTATATTCAAATCACGTTAAGTCTTCGTTGTAGAAAGTAGTGCAATGAGAGAGAGAGAGAGAGACACACAAGACCACTACAGCCAAGATTCGTGTAACCCACGTTGTGTATAGAAACTAATTTTGAGAATATAATTATACAGTATATTGTATTAATAAATGTTATATATCGGCCATTGTAAGCATATGCAAAGATGGTTTAACAATAACTTATAATACACGAGAACCATCGTCTTCAATCACTAACTGCCAGCTAGAGAAGGAAGAAGGGGGGGGGGGATAGTTTTGGGTACCTCCACCTGCCCAGGGTGGAGTAGGGGAAGGAAGGACCCACCCCTGAGCAACCTTTAGTACGTGTGAGTGTACATATCTCATCATTTCTCCTGTCATCTGCTTTCTCTCTCTATTACTTATAATATTATCTACTGTATTTATTTATCTCTCCCTTATTTATCAGCACTTGCATTTGATATTTGGTCTCTGTGGAATCTGTGAATTATTTCTGATTCTGACACCTTATTTTTTCAGAGAGTATAAGCTTATTTCACAATTCGCACACTTTTTACGCTCACATAGACCTAACGACCTTTCGATCTATCTATCTCATATCTAATTATCTCGCTTATTAACCCTTAATTAGCGGCTCACCACATAAGTCGAGTTAAATAAAGCTGGACTATGTGGCGGCGCTCGACATAGGTCGAGTGGCAATTTCAGCACGTAATGTTGCTGAGAGAGAGAGACAAGTGGTGGCAGGAGACTAGCGAGCGTATGACTGCTCCAGACCACCGCGGCGAACCTACTGACACGAATCTCAGCTCCCTCCTCCCTCTCTCACTCGCTACATACTGAATTATATGGGGAAAGTACCGAATTACATGCTTTTTGCACTCGTGTGGCACGGTTATTGCAAGAAAACTAGCCATCATAAAAGGATCGTTATGGTGTCATTCGAAAGCTCTGTTTATGCCCTTTCAGGGATAGGTACTTGTTTTACGTTCTGGGTCTTATTTAGGCATGAAAATGATCACGTAAACAGCCCTATTTTGGCTAAAAACACCCCGCTGTGCGGTACATATAAATAAACCGCATAGGCCGCTCGACAAAATTATGTGTCGTTTGATATAATTTTAATCATTGTTTAGTTTATAATGCTGTGGAAATGAACAAATATAATGTCCTACCATTACATTAATAATTATTATGACAAAAGAATATAATATATATTCTCCCCCATCTTTTGTTGTTTTATTTGTTTCAGAAAGTAAAGTCTCTGTTTCATAGCATGCCTATTTTCGCGAACGTTAATCGATCGCTCTCACTTCTCACTGTTTAAAGATATCGATCTCTTTCACTTCTCACTGTTTAAAAGATGGGGAAATTTTTGTTTAACATTTTTGTAATTGACTTGTGTAATTTTGCTTATTATGTGTTAGTGGTATAATTATTTTATTTAGCCCATCAAATCAGATATGATTCACAGATTCCAGAGACCAAATAACAAATATGAAAGCTCATCAATAAGGGAGATAGCTAGATACAGATGGCAATTAATACAGTAGGTAGTAATATAAGTAATAGAGAGAGAGAAACAGATGACAGGGAAAATTATAATATGAAATGTACACAAATATCACTAGCGGTCTCTGTTTTCTAAAGAGTCAGCGAAGTTACGATGATTTCGGTCTATTTTCTAAAATATGGCTTAAACATCAAACAACAAATAGTTATGTCCATTAATAAAGGAGTTAATTAGATACAGGAAATATTTACTTCTGGCACAAACCACATATTTTCCTCATATTTTTTTTTTCGTATTAATTTTGTTTTTTTGTTTTTTGTTGTTGTGTGGTGGCTGGGTTACATTGGGTTGCATTCGACCAGGGTTCGTCTGCCAATCGAGCAGTGTTCTTTGTATTCGTGCAGCATTTGTCCAGCATTCGCGCAGCCAAAAAAACGTTAAATTTCTTAAATGTGAAAACATCGGGCAATGTTTGTCCAGGCATCGTGTAGGTTGGCTCTGCATTCATGCAGCGTTCGGTGTACGCTGTGTCACGTTCGTTTTACATTCGTTTTGCATTCTTTCTTGTCACAGTTTGGCCACCTTTTTCGGCCAAATGAGGCCGATTCGGAAACGGGCTGCATTCGGGCTCCAGTTCGGCTATGTGTGAAGGGCCCTTTAACCCCTTCAGACATATATGACGCAGAGGTTGCCAGATTAGCAATAAGAAATAGAGTTCTCTCACTCTTATAATTACCTCTCCAAAATTAGTTTTCTGCCCACATCTAACTCAAAGACAACTGCAGAGGTTGAAGTAACTAAAATAAAGGTTTGTAAAAAACCCTGATGGTAATAAAGGCTTTAAAGTATCCCTAATAGGCTCAAAATTGCGTCATATGTCGGAGAGGGTTAAGGTCACTACTACCAACGTCCCCACCATTCCCCCTTCCATCACTGCTCGTATCCTGCATCAACCTCACTAACTACTCATATCATTCATCAACCTCACTAACTTCTCATATCCTTCATGCTCTCCCACACCACATCCACTAACTCCTTACATCAACACCATTGCACCCTCTTCCATCACCACTTCCACCACCATCATCGCCGATCACACACTCACCACCACCACCACCACCACCATTCAGTCCACTACCACAACTGCCACTATACCCTGACACTTAAGGGAGGCAGACCGTTTTTCTGGACCCACTTCTCCCTAATGTTTAGCCCCACTAGTTTTGAGATTATAAGACGTTCGGCCCATTAGTTTGGCGATATTAACACGTTTTGCCCCATTTCGTTGTCAATTTTAAGACCTTTTGTGCCATTTAGGTGGATTATTTCCTGGCGAGCGAAAGCGAGCCTGCAATTTTAAGAGGAATCGGCCTTCGGCCGGGAAAATTTTCTACCGAAATATGTACAAATTTATCTTGAAGGGGGGTCTAGGGGGTGTTTTTCTAAACTTGAGGGAGGTCTAGGGAGGAAACAAAAAAAATATATAAATAAATTAATTATTAGACCAAACAAACGGTCTGCCTCCCCTTAATACAACAAGACTGTAATAAAGTACAACTAGTTTTTACACCCGTTTTCTCTCAGCTACTCTTAATTTCATGCAACATTCGCCAGTATACATACCGCCCCCCCCCCCCCCCTCCCTTCCATCAGTAACCACCTATACTGTCTTATATCTCATCTCCCTTCCACAACCACCACCACCATCATCTCTCACTCCTCCTAGATTCGATCGATGGTGTGGGTGGGGTGGCTTTCCTGTCAAGATGACTTCAAGAGTCTGGGAAGATAAGCGAGAATGCCAAGGGTGAAAGAAAAGTGAGGGATGAAAGTTGGAAGTTCAAACGTAATATTTTGAAACTTGGGGACTTTTGAGATCAGGGGTAAAGGGAACCTGACGTGGGAGGTTTGGTTAGGTATATTTAATGAGAGAGAGAGAGAGAGAGAGAGAGAGAGAGAGAGAGAGAGAGAGAGAGAGAGAGAGAGAGAGAGAGAGAGAGAGAGAGAGAGAGAGAGAGAGAGAGAGAGATTAAACAAGTAATGTGGTTTTGAGGCTATGCACTATATACACTCCTTTAATGTGTGTGAATCTGGGAGTTGTAGTAATAATGATAGTGAAAGTGATCGTGTGTTGATGATGATATTAATTGTGAGGATGATGATAGTGGACTCGATGAAATGAATGGCTTTGTAATATATTTAATGTTAATGGGTCGAGAGTGTTGTGCAGGGTCTGATGTTAATAACGTTAGGGGGTAATAGTGAAGATGATAATGTTGATGATAACTAGGGATGTTATTTAATGTGATGGTGAAGTTGATAATGCTGTTCATCACAGATGATAATTAGCATTAAGGATACTGATAATTAAGTTTATGATTCTGATAAATAATGTTATAGATCTATCTATCTATCTACCTATCTAATGCCTGACGCCGTGATCCCCGAAGGGGTGGCCACGAACGAACCGCCTCCATGCACGTCTGTCCCCAGTCAGTCGACGCCCCTCCTCCCAACCAGCACCGCCTTCATCCATATACTTCCTCACTCCATCCTTCCACCTCTCCTTCGGTGCACCTCTCCCTCTCTGTCCTTCCACCTCGCTCTCGTACACCCTCTTAGTCATTCTCTCGCTTTCCATACGTTCCATATGGCCGAACCATCTCAAGTTGTTCATTTTCACACTTTCCAGCACATCTTCCTCCACACCACACCTCCTTCTTACTTCCTCATTCGTATGTCTATCCCTCCATGTAATTCCGCACGCACTTCTCAAGTAACTCATTTCCACCGCTCACACTCTTGGTCTGAGTCTCTTCCCGAACGTCCATGCTTCGCTTCCGTAAGTTAGTGTCGGGATTACCACACTGTCATGCAAGGACTTCTTCACTTCCATACTGACCATCCTACTTCTTGTTACTGCTTTCAACGTTCCTACAACCCTCTTCCCCTGTTGCACCCTCTCCCGCACTTCTTCATCCATAGTCACATCTTTACTCAACACACTGCCCAGATCCTTAAAAGAGCTGACTATCTCCATAGCCTGACTGTTCAACTTCACCTCACACTCTGTGACTTCACCCCTTTCGAAGACCATAACCTTGCTTTTCCCCGCATTTACCTTAAAATTCCGTTTTCGCACAATGTTCCAAACTCATTTACCAGACCCTGCAACTCCCATTCATTATCGCTCATCAGAACTGTATCATCCGCAAACAGCAGTAGGCTATAGGCAGCTTCCACCCATTTCCCTCCCTTTTCGGCGATACACCAACATCCACTGCTCTTCCTAGTATTTCTTTCATGACTCCATATATATATACAGTAAACAACCAGAGGGACATCACACAACCCTGTTTCAACCCAAAATTCAGGTAAAAAAACTCACTCTGCTCATTCTCCACACGTACTGCCGCCTTTGCACCTTCATACATGGTCTTCACTGCTTTCAGCAACTTGCCATCTACTTCGTATATTCTAAGTACTTTCCACATACCTTCTCTATCAAACTCTGTCATAGGCCTTCTCCAAATCCATAAAGGCAACATACACCTTTTGTTGCTTCTCAAGATATTTCTGCACAACACAATTCAGGGTAAAAAGCTGATCTACACATCCTCTTCCCTTCCTAAAACCTAAATGTTATAGATGATGATATTAAATGTGGTATATATTATTTGATGAAAATATTTATAAGGATAATGGTGGTAACCCGATAAACAAGATGGCTGTTAAGGGGAGGCAGACCGTTTTTCTGGACCCCCTTCTCCCTAATGTTTAGCCCCACTAGTTTTGAGATTATAAGACGTTCGGCCCATTAGTTTGGCAATTTTAACACCTTTCGCTTCATTTCGTTGTCAATTTTAAGACTTTTCGTGCCATTTACGTGTCGATTTTTCCCTGGCGAGCGAAAGCGAGCCTGCAATTCTAAGAGGTATCGGCCTTCGTCCTGGACATCTTTCTACCGAAAAATTTACAAATTTATCTTGAAGGGGGTTTTAGTTTTTTTCTTCTAAGCTTGATGGAGGTCTAGGGAGGAAACTAAAAAAATATATGAATACATGAACTAATAGACCAAACAAACGGCCAGTCTCCCCTTAATGAAGTGAGAGTGTTATGAAGGGTCTGGTGTTAATGAAGTACAGCAGAGGGGGGGGGGGGAGGGAGGGAGATTAATGTGGTGATCATTAAGGGGAGGCAGACGGTTTGTTTGGTCTATTAATTAATTTATTCATATATTTTTTTAGTTCCCTCCCTAGACCTCCATGAAACTTAGAAAAACACCCCCTAGACCCCTTCAAGATAAATTTGTATATTTTTCGGTAGAAAAATGTCATGGCCGAATGCCGGTTCCTCTTAAAATTGCAGGCTCGCTATCGCTCGCCAGGAAATAATCGACACAAAAATGGCACGAAAGGTCTTAAAATTGACAACGAAATGGGGCGAAAGGTGTTAAAATCGCCAAACTAATGGGCCGAACGTCTTATAATCTCAAAGCTAGTGGGGCTAAGAATTAGGGAGAAGGGGGTCCAGAAAAACAGTCTGCCTCCCCTTAATTATTTACTACTTTGTATGATGATAATAACATGATTGATAACGAATTTGATGTTGAAAGGGGTGAACACAATTAGTATCATCAAATTTGATGTCGAATTATTGTTAAATGATGATAATGATAGCATAGATGTTGATTATAATGATTATCCCGTACAGTACCAGAGACGTTTTTTTTATCATATTCTGGCAACTATTAGACGAGTTTATGTAGCTTAGGAAGGACCTTTAGCAATATTAGAGCTTCAATATGTCTCAATCAACCATTTTAACTACCACACATCCTTCCTAAGCTGCATAATATCATCAAAATATAGCTAGAATACAAGATAAAACACGTCGCTGGTACTCAAAGGGTTAAGGAGATAGTAACCATAATACTTGCTATCGTAATGTAAACTCTTGGACTAGTGTGTTCGCCTTTCTTGATAATCTTTGTTTATAAACCGAGTCCTTGTCTTTAAGAGGAGGCAGACCGTTTTTCTGGACCCCCTTTTCTCTAATGTTTAGCCCCACTAGTTTTGAGATTTTAAGACGTTCGGCCCATTAGTTTGGCGATTTTAGCACCTTTCGCACCATTTCGTTGTCAATTTTAAGACCTTTCGTGCCATTTAGGTGTCGATTATTTCTTGGCGAGCGATAGCGAGTCTGTAATTTTAAGAGGAAACGGCCTTTGGCCGGGACATTTTTCTACCGAAAAATGTACAAATTTATCTTGAAGGAGGGTCTAGGGGGTGTTTTTCTAACCTTGATGGAGGTCTAGGGAGGAAACTAAAACAAAATATATGAATAAAGGAATTAATAGACTAAACAACGGTCAGTCTCCCCTTAAGTTCCTCAACCCACAAAAAAAACCCGGTTTCATCATTTAACCTGGTGTTCCTTTCGTCTGTGATCCTTGAGAAAGTTGGCGGAGGAGACCTTGGTAAGAGCAGAGTCTGGAAAGCTCTTCTGGGTTGGCTAAACATTTTATTAAGGGGGGGGTACTAGTTGGTTTTTGGTCTATGTATATATTTTATATTTCTTTTTAGTTTCCTCGCTAGACCTCCATCAAGCATAAAAAAACACCCCCTAGACCCACCTTCAAGATATATTTGTACATTTTTCGATAGAAAAATTTCCCGGCCAAAGGCCGGTTCCTCTTAACATTACAGGCTCACTATCGCTCGCCAGGAAAAAATCGACACCTAAATGGCACGAAAGGTCTTGAAATTGACAACGAAATTGGGCGAAAGGTATTAAGATCACCAAACTAATGGAATGAACGTCTTAAAATCTCAAAACTAATATACTAAACTCGAGGGAGAAGGAGGTTCCTAAAAAGCGAGTAGTACCCCTTTAAACAAGTGTATTTGTATAACTGTGAGAGTTCAACCCAGATAATAACATAATGGGTGGGAAATCTTCAACTCACCGAGATGTATCCACTCCTATAGTCCGTTCATTATAGGTTGGGCAGTAATCGTAACCTATAACCTCTCATAACCCAAAAGGACTAGAGTAATCGAGCTAATACTTCTACCAAATAGGAAGACTTGGCTAGGGAATATGTGTGTAAATTGACTGCTCATTTGCTCTAGCCCTTTTTGAGTTATGAGAGGTTAGGGTTTAGGGACCTCTCGAGCTGCATGATATGTGGCGGTTGTGCAGGGGAGGTGGCAGGTTAATGAACAGTAATGGGGTTGAACATTGCAGGATAGGAATATCATGTTTAAGAGAGGATGCTTCACTTTTTGGGAGATTTTTGCATGTATTCATTATTTATTTAGTTTCCTCCCTAGACTTCTATCAAATTAAAAAACATCCACTAGATCCCCCTTCTAGATTAATATGTATATTTTTGGTAGCAAAATGTCAAGGCCGAAGGCCGGTTCTTCCAACATTACAGGCTCAATGTCGTTCGCCAGGGGAAAAAAGTCACCTAATTAGCACGAAAAGTCTAAATATTGACGACGAAATGGGGCGAAAGGTGTAAAAACTGACAAACTAATGGAGCGAAATTCTTAAGATTTCAAAATTAATGGGGCTAAGCATGAGGGAAAAGATTGTCCAGAAGAAAAAAAACGACCCATCTCCCCTTAATGAACTTAACTTTGAATATGATCAAAGAGGTAAATAGTTCCATTCTTGAATATCGTGAAGAAAGAATTTATATCAAATTATATCTGTGAGTCATGATATTTGTGGTACGGTCGCGTTAATAATTCATGTCCCAGCTGTCATTCCTTTTGGCTTGCTGTGTGCTGTATTAATGTCTGTCAGATGTTGAATAGAGTGGGTAAGTGTAGGAACATGTTTGTATATTTCACTCGATATGAAGAAAGGAAGCTTAGATATTGCTGATACCAATTATTGACCAAAACATACTTGGTGCCAAGACATCAGTTATTAGCGCGATTGTATATAATGTAGGAACATATCTTACAGGTTATAAGTGTCTTTTATTATGTCTAATAACCCATACAGTACCAGGGACGTCCCTTTCATCATATTCTGGCAACTACTAGACGATTTAATTCAGCTTAGAAAGAACCTCTAGCAATAATAAGGCTTCAAACTATATCAACCAACCTTTTTAGCTACCACAGTTTCTTCCTAAGCTGCATAATATGGTCTAAATATAGCTAGAATACAATATAACACGTAGCTGGTGCTCAAAGGGTTAAAAAGGTTTGTATTTATTTGTTTATATGATATAGTGTTATTTTGTTTATATATATACTGTATATTTGCTTATGCACTGTATATAGACAAGTACAATGTAGTAATCATTATACGACCTTCATCTCTTCTTCTCGTCCTTCACACCCATATTAAACAAATAAGTTGACAGAGGTATTGTGTGCTGAATAGTTTCACTTTTGTTAAGCCGTCGTCACACGAGCGCTTTTTCCGTCAAATTTCCATGAGCAAGTTTTTTCTCGTGTAATTTCGGGACATTTTCGCACTGGTATCGGTAACTAAACTGAAGGTAGATTATGTTAGGTGGCTGAATTCTGATAAAGCGTAATTTTTGAAGCTTCCAGACCATAATTGCCCGTACATATTGCTCGAAAAATGGCTCGTGTGACTCCGGCTTTATACGTGGCTTATGACCCACGTAAACAACAATTTAATTATGTCCCAAGCTCTTACATAAAACTACACAATACTCCAACCCAACACACAAATGCAATCTACAACACAGCCCAATACACCTCTAACATAACACAACATACACCAGCCAGTATAACAACCAAGACAACTATACTCTATTCGCTGTAAGTAGGCGAGAAATCATAACTTCTAAGCTCTGTAACTTCATAACGACTTGAGTAATCGAGCTAATATATCTACCATCTGGGAAGAGTCAGTCAAGGAATAGATGTGGAAATTTACAGCCAATTTGCTCAAGCCCTTTTTGAGTTACAGAGATTAGAGGTCATGCTTTCTCGCCTACTTTAAGGGGGGATGGTTCACTTTTTGGGTGATTTTTGCATGTATTCATTATTTTTCTAGTTTCCTCCATAGACCTCCATCAAATTTAAAAAAAACATCCAATAGATCCCCCTTCTAGATTAATTTGTACATTTTTCGGTAGAAAAATGTCCTGGCCGAAGGTCGGTTATTCCAACATTACAGGCTCACTATCGTTCGCCAGGGAAAAAATCGACACCTAAATAGCACGAAAGGTCTAAATAGTGACGAAGAAATAGGGCGAAAGATCTTAAAATTGACTAACTAATGAGGCAAACATCTTAACACCTGAAAACTAATGGGGCTAAACATGAGGGAGAAAGGGGACCAGAAAAAACAGCCCATCCCCCCTTAAGCGAATATAGGCTATAGAAACAGTGATCTTTATCTGCCCCCCCCCCCCTCTCCACCCCCCCCCCCTCGGTCACTAACCGGCCTATAACCCGCTACTTGGCCACCCGTATGACTATAGTCTATTTTTTTTAAGACGTTCGGCCCATTAGTTTGGCGATGTTAACACCTTCCGCCCCATTTCGTTGTCAATTGTAAGACTTTCCGTGCCATTTAGGTGTCGATTATACCCTGGCGAGCGATAGCGAGCCTGCAATTTTAAGGGGAACCGGCCTTTGGCCGGGACATTTTTCTACCGAAAAAGTAACAAATTTATCTTTAAGGGGGGTCTAGGGGGTGTTTTTCTAAGCTTGATGGAGGTCTAGGGAGGAAACTAGAAAATTATATGAATATATGAATTAATAAACCAAACAAACGGCCAGTCTCCCCTTAAGCGAATAGACTATATTAATAGTGTCTTTATCTGTCCCCCCTTGGTCACTACCCGGCCGATAACCCGCTACTTGGCCACCCGTATGACTATAACAAAAAAAAATAGTCATATTTTTTCCAGCTGATGGTAATTGAATCCCTTAAGCAGGCGTCACACCTAGCCGATTTTAGGCCAAGACTGTCCGCGACCTAAGGGTCGTGGACAGTCTTGGTCTACGTCGCCGCGCATCATGGGCCGTCGCCAACATAACAAAGAGGTCGGGATGGGTCTTCACATACCCCCTCAAAAGTTCAACATGCACAACTTTGAAAATCAAGTCGGCGTGGAGAGAGGTAAAAAAATGGGACGTGAAGGGGACGGGAGGCTGATGGCGTGTGACGGCGCTTGACGGCGCTTGACGGGAAAAGGTAGGCGTCAGTGCGGCGGCACACGGCACCATAAATGAGGTCTGCGTCAGGCGGCGTCACCATAACAACCTGCGGGGATCAGCGGCGGCTTGCGGCAACCCAACGATGCCCTAACAGTCCTGGATTTTGTAATCCGGAGGGGGGTCGCCGTCAAACGGCGTCAGGCGTTAATACATAGGCGACGATGGTTGGCGGCCATCGCCTCCAAGCGGCGTAAAAACATACCGGGGTCCCCGGTATGCGCAGCCATGCGGGGACCCCCTCCAGTAGCGCGGCGATGTGGCAACGTCGCACGTGGCACCACCGCAGACCGTGTGACGTGGCCGCCAACCCCTATAAAAACAACGCGCCGCCATGCACCGCCCTATGTTTCCCACTCACCACCAACATGACCGCGCGCGCCAACCCAGTCTCCTGATTTACATCGCTCCGACCACCAACTCGTTCCTCGCCACCATGCCACGTCCGAGAACTAAGAAGACGATGAACAAGCCCATGCACCAGTCGAGGTCATCCAGCAGCGAGGATGAGAGCAACCAGGGAAACACGAATGAGGAAGAAACGGCGGTTGAACCTGGTGTACGTGGTGAACACAAGGAGCCACAACCGGCCGCCCCTGCCCTGCCTGCCACCTACTCACCGTCCAATGATGCCGCTGACGATGAGATTGACGTGGAACAGGAATCCTCGAAGCCCGGCCGCCGTCGACATATCATTAAAGTGGTGTATAGTGACGAGCAGGAGGTTGAATTGGCCGACTGGTACGAGCGTCACCCCGTTTTATATGCCAAGGGGCGTAAGGATTTCAAGGACACCGCCCTCAAAGCTGCCCTCTTCGAGACCAAGGCCAAGTCCATGGAACCCCCTGTTACAGGTGAGTTTACTGCCCATGATGTGTTAATTAATAATGGTTGAGGAGAGCGATGATGATTCGAGTATTACAAGCAAATAAATGAAATGCACGTGAGTGCATGACAGTTGGAGTACATGTGCACATAAATGTAACCCCAATGATGCTGAAAGTGAAAGTGAACGAATCATCATTTATCTCGTACACCATGTACCTATGAATGCCACGTGGATATGTGTGTTAAGATGAAATATGATAATTTTTATTATGATATTATATTATATCATTATTATAGTATTAGAACAATAATCAAAATAAGCATAATATTATAATATTGTTGTTATTTGGTACAAATGTTCGTGGTGCAATGAATAGTGTGTTCACCGAGACATAAAATATCACTACATAATGTCGTTAATATGTGATGTACGGTACAATATCATGGTATATATATGTGTATATATTATTAATGTATATATCTCTCCACCTCACAGGGATGCAAGTGAAGGGCTTCCTAGAGGGAATGCGGACTCGTAATGGCCGCATTACAGAGACCAAGAATGGACAGGCCCCACCCCGACACACGGACCGGGATAAGTGGATTATCGCCACGTTTGCCTTTCTCAAGGACCACATCGTGCGCCAGAGTGGTCGTCAGAATAGACAGGTAAATGTTTGTTTAATTACTGTTTTGCATGTCTCGATTATTTAAAAGTGTTTGACACTGACCAGCCACGTGTGGACAAATTATGTTTGTGGAGACTCGTTGTGCATACCACAGGTTTCTGACCTGACCTGGTTGTGGTATCTGCCGTTTGTTATTCCTTTCGTTATTTCATTATTGTATTGATTGAGTTATTAATTGAATATCTTTTATATATATATATTGTAATTAATGTATTCATGTACTTAGATTAATATTGCTTTATTGATTTATATAAGGTATTTAGTCATTATTTATACATTATTTATTATGTATGTATGTACTTTTTGATTGATTCCTTTCTTTATTTCATTATTGTATTCGTTTATTTAGTTATTGAATATGTTATACATATATATATATATGTAACGTAAATCATTTATTTATGGATACATTATTCAGGCAGTGGATGAATGAAACAAGCCATATAATATATATATATATATATATATATATATATATATATATATATATATATATATGTTAATAATATTACATATCAATAGTAATAATTGACTATTTCAGTGTGGTATCGCCCCTCGTGCTCCCAGCGTTGGCAGCGTGGAGGAGGAACAGGAGGAGGAAGGAGGATGAGGTGGTAGTGGTCAAGAGAAGTGCCAAAGGTCCCCCGAAGCAAGGAGCAGCCGCCAAACGCAAACGTCGCACGAGCCCTGAAGTCGACGAGGTTGACTCACTACTGCGAAAGGTAACGAATCATTCATATTATTTATTATTATTATTATTATTATATAGTCATGCCCAATCCAAATGTTTGTAGTGTGTGGTTTATAATCTTTTTAATGTCATTTCTTGTCATTATGTGTTATTAATAACATGTTTATTATGTAATGTTGTTAGTTATTTTTTACATATTTAAGATTGTAGAAAATCATTCAATATTATTACATAACTGTATTCGTGATGCAGCATCGTGGGTATATAAATCATACAATACATTACCGAGTGCCTGTCAAACAACATAAATAATATACAACATGTCATGTAACATACTAATTATTCGTAACCACTTTTCAGCTTCAGGACAGGTCCAGAGGCAATGAGGAACTGCAGGCCTTGATCAAGACCCGGCTGCGTCATCAGACAAAGCGTGAGGCCCAGGTCCAATCATTGTTTGATTATCTCACCAGTCTTGGATCTGATGTGCACCCCTCCCTCCATGAAGAGTTGGATAGCGCCCTCATCAAGGTCACACGGCACTTCAAAGCTGAGACCCGCAAGATCCAGTGCCAGGAGGAGCAGGCTTTGTTGTGCCTTCCTCCCCCCCCCCCCACCACAGCAACTGGTACCCCGCCCGGCCCGGGAGTGCACCCCCCAGAAATCCCACTCCTGCCAGCATGACCAGGGGTATCAGGTGGGTAGGACTAACTACGTCCACCAGCAAGAGTCCATGTGGAGCACACCTGGCCACAGCTTGGGCTGCAACCCACCCATCCCAGGCACACCCGGGCATGCTCCACCAGGTGGCCACCTCCTCAACCTCCCCAGCCCCTCAGCACCGCTACCCTTCTCAAGCACCTCACCTGGCACCAGCCAATTCCTGGAGAGCATCCTCAACCCAACTAACATGTAACTAGTGATTAATAAAATATGTTTTTAGAACTGTGTATATATCTTACCTTCTATACCATGTCGTTTTGCCATGATACCATACCAGCTGGTGAAGTATAGTACCCCCTGAGGAAGTCCCTCTGTTCCTTGGCGAGCCTTGTGGTTTGGTTTCCAGCGAGACACTGGATATCTCCCATCTGCTCACCCTCCCTCCACGAACCAGCTGTGACCAGGTGTGTCACTGGGTCCTCAGTATCAATGAGGCTGGAGGGAATTCCTGGTGTACGTTGGCGAAGAAGGTTGTGCAGGCAAAAACAGGCCAACACAACACTCTCCACCCTCTTGGGTTGTATGGCCATGGTGGTGAATAGACACATGAATCTGTCAAAATATAAATAAACGACATAATTAAAAACTTAAATAATAAATATAGTATCAATAACCATCAAAATATAAGATTAGGTAATAGGTATATTAATTACAGAAAAAAATGAAAAATAACAACATTCAATACATAATTAAATTAATAATAATAATAAAATAACAAAATTAACTGAAATAAAGAGATACAAATTATATAATGAATTACAGAAATAAATAATAAATATATTATCAATACATATCAAAATATAATATGAGTTATATTAATAAAACCAACAAATACCAAATAAATAAATAAAATACATTAATAAAATGTTTAATGAAATAAAGAATACAAAATAACTGAAATACTGAGATAACAAATAAGTACATAAATAAATAAATAAATAATAAATAATGTGTAAGTCATTGATATACATTGATATAAATCAATACAGCAATAAATATATAAATACATGAAGAAATGAATTACATTATATATACCAAAGATAATCACTAATAACAGAAATTCAGTAATAAAATAATGAACTAACGAAATGAATACATACATAAATAACAAATTAATCAAACGATATATTAATACACAATTAATATTTGTTTAACAAATAAATCTTAACTCATTTAAATAAATAAATAAATAAATATATACATAAATATGAACCACTCTTACCTGCTTGCTAGGATCCCAAAGGCGTTCTCCACAATCCAACGAGCCCTTGATAGACGGTAGTTGAAGAGGCGGTTGTCCCGGGAGAGGTTCCTTTGTGGATAGGGCTTCATCATCCAGCTCCAAAGGGGGAATGCATCGTCCCCGACGATGAAGTAGGGCAGTGGCACGCCAGTGCCGGGGATGGGTTCAGGGTCTGGTAGGCCAAGAGTTTTCTGTTCAAGGGCAGCACGAAGCGGTGTCCTGCCAAATATCCCTGCATCTGAGCCACCCCCTGATGCCCCAACATCGACGTACAAGAAGCGGTAGTCAGCGTCGACGAGTGCCAGCAACACAACGGAGTGGAACCCCTTATAGTTGTACCACATGGAACCACCTTTGGCGGGACACCGCATTGCAATGTGCTTGCCATCAAGTGCACCAATGGTGTGGTGGAAGTTCCATCGTTGGGAGAACTTGTTTGCCACTGCCTTCCATTCCTCCGGTGTGTTGGGGCAGGGCATCATCTCGTCTATATACTCAGCTATGAGTGCCTCACATGTCTCATACACAACGTTTGATATGGTGTTGTGTGCCACTCTGAAGCTGTACATGAGGCTCATATAGCTGTCACCGGTTGCTAGGAACCGCAGTGGTATGGCTAGTCGGAGGCCAGGTTCGAGTGCCTTCCGGTAAAAAGTATCGTTCTTTTCAATGCGGGGCGCCACACGTCCTAGTACCTCCCGGAAGACTGCAACATCCATCCGCAGGTTGTTTCTGTAGGCTGGCCCATCCTCCTCGGCGAGTTCCTTCAGTAGCTGCTCATAAATACCAAAGGTTTTCCTACGGAGAAGCCAGTTCCGGACCCACATGCGAGGGGTTCTATTCTGCCTCCTTCTTTTCCTCAACAGCAGCTTGCAGATGGCTATATTTGTCAGTAGGTGGTCATTTTCCAGATATAACTGAACCTGGAGTAAGCGTAGATGCCGTGTCTGGTTCCTAGGGACTGTGGTGGACATGGTTGCGTGCAACCGTGACGGTGGCTGAAGGTTTACTGATGAGGCCCACCCTTTGGTGTAGCTTTTATATACCCCACCTTGAATTTGCTCGCCGTCGTTTGGGGTCATGTGGGCCGGGGTCGCCGTCATTACTGAAGGGGTCGCCGTCCATCGGCACAGTAATGCATATTGACGCCACCCTACCTCCTATCGACGCCGTTCGTCGGGTCGTTGTCAACGCGCTACGCCGCAGATCGGCACTCCAGCGGCGACCTAGGTCTCACCTTCAGTCCTGCATGGGCGCCGCTCTACTCCGTCAGGTGGCGTGGCCATCTATACTGCGTCCCGTCCAAAACTCACCCCCCCAAATCCTTAAGCTCTCCGCCGAAGGTCGGCACTCCTGACCACGACTAAAGGTCGTGGTCAGTCGTGGCTCAAGTCGGCATGGTGTGACACCTGCTTTTGCAACTGATGTATCGATACCTAATGGACAAATATGAAACTACTATGGATGTTAGTCGTATTAATGCCAAGTTTTCATAATTAACATCATATTTCGCTACAAAATCTACCTTATAACTGAATAACCATGATAGTAACATAGCAATTTACCCTCAGCTGGACACAAATAGACTATAACTTGACCTACAACCCACACCAGCCCTTCTCTAGCTGGTTTGTATAGCTTTTGGTCGGGTGTATTTTGTGTCTTTCTGTACACGCCAAATAACACAACCTATATGAACACAGCACATCCCAATACCCTATAAGGTAACACGCCACCCACTATTACACACTACCCTCAGTTAAGGACAGGCATACCGTTTTTCTGGACCCCCTTCTCCTTAATGTTTAGCCCCACTAGTTCTGAGATTATAAGACGTTTGGTCCATTAGTTTGGCGATTTTACCACCTTTCGCCCCATTTCGTTGTCAATTTTAAGACCTTTCGTACCATTTAGGTGTTGATTATTTTCTGGCGAGCAATAGCGAGCCTGCAATTTTAAGAGGAACCAGCCTTTGGCCGGGACAATTTTGTACAAATTTATCTTGAAGGGGGCTCTAGGGGGTGTTTTTCTAAGGTTGGTGGAGGTCTAGGGAGGAAACTAAAAAAATATATGAATAAATTAATTATAATAGACCAAACAAACGGTCAGTCTCCCCTTAACCTGCTAATTGGCCACCTTTATGACTCAGCTCATGGCTACCAACTCCTGTATCGCACACCTGGTCTTCTACAGATGGTTTGGTCTATGTGTCGATCTAAAATATTGTCTCCTTGTCTTGTTTGTTGTTATTCTTTGCTCTCCAGGGGAAAGAGGGACTCAACCAGCTTACAGTAAATACTCCGTGTAGGGGAAAGGGGGAGTCAACCAGCTTACAGTAAATACTCCGTGTAGGGGAAAGGGGGAGTCAACCAGCTTACAGTAAATACTCCGTGTAGGGGAAAGGGGGAGTCAACCAGCTTACAGTAAATACTCCGTGTAGGGGAAAGGGGGAGTCAACCAGCTTACAGTAAATACTCCGTGTAGGGGAAAGGGGGAGTCAACCAGCTTACAGTAAATAATCCATGTAGGGGAAAGGGGGAGTCAACCAGCTTACAGTAAATACTCCGTGTAGGGCAAAGGGGCAGTCAACCAGCTTACAGTAAATAATCCATGTAGGGGAGAGGGGGAGTCAACCAGCTTACAGTAAATACTCCGTGTAGGGGAAAGGGGCAGTCAACCAGCTTACAGTAAATAATCCATGTAGGGGAAAGGGGGAGTCAACCAGCTTACAGTAAATACTCCGTGTAGGGGAAAGGGGCAGTCAACCAGCTTACAGTAAATAATCCATGTAGGGGAAAGGGGGAGTCAACCAGCTTACAGTAAATACTCTGTGTAGGGGAAAGGGGGAGTCAACCAGCTTACAGTAAATACTCTGTGTAGGGGAAAGGGGGAGTCAACCAGCTTACAGTAAATACTCCGTGTAGGGGAAAGGGGGAGTTAACCAGCTTACAGTAAATACTCCGTGTAGGGGAAAGGGGCAGTCAACCAGCTTACAGTAAATAATCCATGTAGGGGAAAGGGGGAGTCAACCAGCTTACAGTAAATACTCCGTGTAGGGGAAAGGGGGAGTCAACCAGCTTACAGTAAATACTCCGTGTAGGGGAAAGGGGGAGTCAACCAGCTTACAGTAAATAATCCATGTAGGGGAAAGGGGGAGTCAACCAGCTTACAGTAAATACTCCGTGTAGGGGAAAGGGGCAGTCAACCAGCTTACAGTAAATAATCCATGTAGGGGAAAGGGGGAGTCAACCAGCTTACAGTAAATACTCCGTGTAGGGGAAAGGGGGAGTCAACCAGCTTACAGTAAATACTCCGTGTAGGGGAAAGGGGCAGTCAACCAGCTTACAGTAAATAATCCATGTAGCTAAACCCTGGCTGGTGGTACTTGTCAGCATTATGACACAAGATGTAAGTAATGGGCATATGTCACCTTAAGGGGAGATGGTTCAATTTTTGGGCGATTTTTGCATGTATTCATTATTTTTTCTAGTTTCCTCCCTAGACCTCCATCAAATTTAAAAAAGCATCCATTATATCCCCCTTCTAGATGAATTTGTACATTTTTCGGTAGAAAAACTTCTTCTTCTTCCAACAATACAGGCTCACTATCGTTCGCCAGGGAAAGAATCGTCACCTATTTTTTTTTTTTTTTTCTATGTGAGTGAGGGAGGCAAAAGGCAGAACTGCCTATAGCGAGTGCCTCCCCCATAGTTGAAAGAGTGACAGGGACAATATCAAGGGACGTTCGAGCCAAAATGCCTGGACACACGGAGTTTGAAGCAATTTATGTTATAGGAAGAGGTAAAGACTGATTCTGGGAGAGAGTTCCTGAGCTCAGCTGTTGAATAGAAGAAAGTCTGAGAGTAACGTTTCACTCTTAGGTTGGGGAGTTGCACAGAGTAGAGGTGGGATTGTGTTGCAAGATGGGTACCACGTGCCCTTCGTAAAGGAGGTGGTATACACTGGGAAAGCTCTGAGGAACACTGATTATTATAGTAGCGATAGAATAGCAAGAGAGATGCAACATTGCGGCGGAGAGTGAGAGATTGCAGAGAGTTGGTGAGTGGACGGGAGTTTTGATACGAAAGGCCTTCCTTTCAATTTTGTCTAGGAGAGCAGTGTGAGAGGAACCTCCCCACACATGTGAACAATACTCAATACAAGGACGCACTATGCCCCTGTAAAGAGCAAGAAGCTATGCAGGGGTAAAGAACCCCCTAAGGCAGTTAAGCACACCCAGCTTCTGGGAGGGTGCCTTAGCAAGACTGGTAATATGGTCCTTCCAACTGAGAGCAGAAGAAAAAGAGACACCAAGAATATTGAGAGAAGATGAAGGATTGATTTTTGTATTGTTGAAGAATAAGGGACAGTCCGCAGGGAGTTCCTGACGGGTAGATAGATGGAGAAATTGGGTTTTGGAAGCATTAAAGGTAACAAGGTTTTCTCTGCCCCAATTGGATATAGTATTTAGATCAGAATTTAAGTGTTCTATGGCTTCATTCCGTTTGTCGTTGAGGAATTGCTGGCTTGGGCGTTCTGAAAAACTAATGGAGTAGTGTAAGGTTGATTCGACTGCGTATGAAGGGATGGGAATTGAGGTACAGTTGAGAAGATCATTTATAAAAATTAGAAAGAGAATAGGAGATTGACAGAGCCCTGAGGAACACCAGCGTTTATAGGGTGAGGAAGTGAGCGATGGCCGTCCACAACCGCAGCTATTGAACGGCCGGAGAGGAAATTAGAGACAAAGGCACAGATGGAGGGATAGAAACCGAAGGAGGGTAGTTTAGAAATTAAAGACTTGTGCCAGACTCTATCGAAGGCTTTCGCTATGTCTAGTGCAATAGAGAAAGTCTCACCGAAGTCCCGAAAGGAGGATGGCCAAGAGTTAGTGAGATATGAAAGAAGATCACCAGTAGAGCGACCCTTAAGGAAGCCATACTGGCGATCTGAGAGCAGATTATGAGAAGATAAATGCTTAAGAAATTTGGAAGCAAGAATAGTTTCAAAAACTTTAGAATTACAAGAGATGAGAGCAAGGGGAGGTGTGGTGGAGTGGTCATGCCACTGGATTGATAATCCAATGGACCCGGGTTCAAATCCCGATATGTCAATGGGAAGATATTATTGGGATTGAATTTGTGCTGTACCTAGTATCAGTGAATTACCACAAAGCCCACCGAAATGTCAAAAAAATACCCTCATTGTTCCCTGATTAAATAACACTGTATGAATATTCCCATATTCAAAATATGTTACAGGGGGACAGTGCCTAGTGAGTTCACTGCTCAATAGGTGGCGTTCTGAGAGTGAGGGTCTGAGTCTGGAGGGTGAGACGGTAAAGCACTTGAACGAAGCAACTAGCCGCTTCAGAGATGGAGCTGCTTCGAGCCATGATGGATGCTTCACATGTCTCACTCCCCAGACTGGAACAAGACCTCACAGGCTTCACCGTGTTGAGCGGTGGAATGTACAGGCTCTCAGCCTATGCCCGAGAGGGAGTAGTTGGAACCTGTCTTTGGGACAGGTTGAAAGAGAGCAAACTTCCCAAATGAAGGGAAGAAGACGTTAGAGGATAGACAGAGACGAAAGAGTTTGCCTAGGCAGGGAGTGAGCACGGAAACACAGTTTTTGAGTACAACAGGAGGAACACCGTCCGGACCGTACGCCTTCTTAGCATTAAGCCCAGACAGGGTAGAAAGTACATCTTTAGAAGAGATTAGGATATTAGGCATCAGTAAGAGAGAGGAGAGTGGAGAGGGAGGAATACGCACCGGAATCATCCAAGGTGAAGTTTCTAGCAAAGGTTTGAGCGAAGAGTTTAGCTTTGTCAGAGGAAGAAGTGATGGTTGTGCCATCAGAGTGGGAAAGGGGAGGGAAAGACGAGGAAGAGAAATTGTTGGAGAGGTTTTTGGCTAGATGCCAGAAAGCTTGGGAAGAGCTAGAGTTGGATAGTTCAGTGTATTTATTATTGATGAAAGAGTGCTTGGCAAGTCGAAAAACAGATTTGGCTTGATTCCGGGCAGAAACATAGGAAGAATGAGAGTCTTTAGTTTTAAGGCATCGGTACTGTTTGAATGCTCCCTCCTTATTGAGGACAGCTGTAGAACAGGCGTGAGTAAACCAAGATTTGTTAGCATTAGTCTGTGAGAAAGAGAATGGAATGTAAGCTTCCATGCCCGATAGGATTACCTCGGTAATGCGTTCAGCACTCTCCGAGGGTCCTCGGCCACGGAAGCAGAAATAATTCCATGGGAAATCAAAGAAGTACTGCCGGAGAGCCTCCCAGTCGGCAGCGCCAAAGTGCCTTAAGCGCCGCCGGCTAGGAGGATCGGGTGGCCGTACTGGAGAGATAGGACAGGTGACAGAGATAAGTTTATGGTCGGAGGAGCCCAAAGGAGAGAACAGATCGACAGTATAAGAAGAAGGGTTAGAAGTTAGAAACAAGTCAAGAATGTTGGGCCGATCTCCGAGGCGATCCGGAATACGGGTTGGTTGCTGAACTAACTGGTCTAGGTCATTTAGGATAGAAAAGACGTAGGCTTGTTCACCAGGTGGGTCAGTAGTGTGAGAGGAGAGTCATTGGCGGTGGTGAACGTTGAAATCTCCTAAGATGGAGATTTCTGAGAAAGGAGAAATGGATAGAATGTGTTCCACTCTAGAGTTTAGATAGTCAAAGAATTTGGAAAAAATGGTAGAGTTAGGGGAAAGATAGACAGCACAGAAATATTTAGTAATTAAATAGCACGAAAGGTCTAACTATTGACAAAGAAATGGGGCGAAAGGTCTTAAAATCGACTAACTAATGGGGCAAATATCTTAACATTTGAAAACTAATGGGGCTAAACATGAGGGAGAAAGTGGTCCAGAAAACCGGCCCATCTCCCCTTAACCATTACCATTTCTACATTATAGTTGTTAACTTTATCCCGTTTAATATTGTTCTTCTATCTATGGTTTAGTTCCTGACCATCCTCTGCTCCACAGTCCGCCACACTCTCCACTATTCCTAAAGTAACCCTTATTATTGGTTTGGTCCCTTTATATTTTTCTCTTCCATCACTTCTATATATCCTTTCATTAATTGCATTGGAGGTGTTTGGTGGTGTGGTGAAATTAATACAATTTTTTTTTTTTTTTTTTAAATCCTTTGACTGGCAGCTGGACCAACACAATAGAAAATCCCAAACCACCAGAATGTTCACCCTTCTCTAGTATTTGATCCTGAATAGTTTTCCAGCGCCTCCTATTTTATACCTTCTCTTTGACTTTCTCCCTTTGTGTCCTGCTGTAGATTTTTCCTAAAGCTATTATTTACATCATAGTATCCATTTTGTTTATTACTTTCCTTTGTTTGATCTTCTTATTTACATGTATATCGATATACTGTCTATCTAACACCCAAATGCGTATGTGTGTGTGATTGTTTTTTTATTATTGTTTTCATTTTTGTAGATACATTTTTTACTTGGCTACTCTTTATTGTATGTCCCTATACTGTTATTGAATATCATTGGTTTATTTTAATGTGTTCATAAATCATATTAATCTTGAACGTGTCTCGTCATTACAATGATTTAACTATTCATATTCGTTAACATTCCTATCACAGAAATTACTTTTCAGTTCTTGAACTTTAGGAATCAGAGGGTTGAAGAAATATTTCTACAACCTTGTAAATCCAAGAGATTTTCACTAATCTGAATATAATAGTACATTGTTCTATGTGGATGAGGGAGACAAAAGTCAAATTCGCCTGTGACGACTGCCTCCCCCAGAGCTGAAAGGAATGTTGTAGTCAAAATGCCTAGACACACAGAATTTGAAGCAATTTAAGTTTAAGTCATAGTATGAGGGAAAGATGGATTCAGGGAGAGATGTTCCAGAGCTCAGCTGTTGAATAGAAAAACGATTGTAAATATCGCTTCACTTTTAGGTTGGAGATTAGCACAGAGTAGGAGTGGGATTGTGTTGCAAGACAGGTGCTACCTACTTTACATAGAGGAGGTGGTATACTCGGAGAGAGCTCTGGCGCACTTCTAATTATAGTAATAGCGGTAGAATAGTGAGAGATATGCAACATTGCAGCGAAGAGAGAGAGATTGCAGAGAGTTGGTGAGTGGACGTGAGTTAATGAGATGGAAGGCTTTATTTTCTACTTTATCAAGAAATGCTGTGTGAGAGGATCCTCCCCACACATGCGAACAATACTTAATACATAAATGCACTGTGCTCCTGTACAGAGCAAGAAGCTGTACAGGGGTTAAGAACCCCCGGAGGCAGTTAAGTACACCCAGCTTGGTGGTAGCTAGAAGTAAATGTTAAATGTCGTCTTCTTTTTTGTTTGTCTATCATGACCTCCTGTTTCCATTTTCTGTTTGTCCTTGACACTTTTGTTCCCTTTTGTGAACTCACTTATTTTGCTGAAGGTTTGATTTTTGGTTAACAATCCTCTATAAAGACAGTTTCCAAATCCCCTAGTCCTCCTCAAGTGCTCTGTTATCTCTTTCTTTTTTCTCAACTCTGTTTTTATTCTCTGGCAAGTCTATCTGTCTGAACTCTGTATGTCTTGCTTAAACTCTTACTTCTCTCTGAATTAAAAAAATTCTATGAACTATTTTACTGTCTCATACATTTTTCATTTGTCTCTCAATGTATTCATGTTGATTGTGTGTGTGTGTGTGTGTTCCCTCTATTACTGTTAACTTCTTATTGAATCTGTTTACTACGACTGAAATTACATATCGGAAGTAATTCACCCCCCCCCCTCTCTCTTTTATGTTCCACAAACCAAAACACAGAGAGAGAGAGTGAGAGTGTTTTTGCTATAAGGCAAGCATTCCAGTTAAAGTTTGGGGCATATGTTGTGTACACATACAGTATAGCAGTAGGCTTCCATAATATAAATAAAGTAGGTGTGCAGTTTTCGCATTACCCAAAACAAAATAAAACAAATAAAAATAAAACATGCATACGCAACTCTGCGACCTAGAATTCTGTAAGTAGTATTGAATCTCTTAGGTACAATCGGTTTATATACAGTATATATACTGTATATATATATTAAATGTGTTTATACTCACAGCCGGACTTGAACCACCGACAGTCAGAACAAGTGCCCATACTTGAATCCACTATACCACATCGTGATAGAGGATACTTGTGTGCAGTGGATTAAAGCATAGACACTCGTCCTGACTGTTGGTGGTTCATGTTCGCCTGGGAGTATATATATATATATATATATATATATATATATATATATATATATATATATATATATATATATAATTACATTTATGATCACATTGAATCTTAATCATTGGAATATTTATCTATAATAAGGTCAGTGTAACACTATTTTGTAGCATTTTGAATATGGTGTAATTCAAATTTAAAATATATATAAAAAAGAAATAGTGACCATAATCTGTGACCTTCACCATTCACCTTGACCTTTGAATAACAAAAACACAAAATTTGGACAAGCGTTGCATTGACCAACCGAATATGTCAGCAAAATTTGGTGACGATACGAAACCAGTTCTGTCGGTTTCATTTCATACTGGATAATAAGATGATTTCATTTAGTTTATGAAGGGCCTCCATAAAATTAGCAGACTTTCAACTATCTTAATTAACCCTTTTTACTACCACAGATCCTTCATAAGCTCCACAAAATCGTCTTATTTTAGCTAGAATACAATAAAAAAGACGTCACCGGTACACAAATGGTTAAACAGTCTAGGAAGAGTTTAAAGAAAATTATTAACACTCTTCTTTTGTTCTTTGACCTTGACCTTTAACCTTAAGTATTATAATATATATATATATATATATACTATACTGTATATATACAGTATATATAAATATATATATATATATATATATATATATATATATATATATATATATATATATAATATATATATATATATATATACTATATATATATATATATAATTATATACTATATATATATATATATATATATATATATATATATATATATATATATATATATATATATATATATATATATATTATCTAAGTAAAATGCAACTAGCAGTCATCAGCTTATCAAAAATTTAGTATTTTTTTATGATGAAGGTAAACTTTTGACCTTCTATGACCTTGACCTCTATGTAGGATTATATTTTTGTTTGCTTTGATGTAACCCTAGAAAATCAAATAAATGTTTCAAATTTCATTAAAGAGCATCAGTTAGTTTCAGAGGCATTAAAAGAATAGTTGACCTTGATGTTTGACTTTCATCTTGACCTTCATGATATCTGAAAATTTAACATTTTAATTTTCCCTTAAACCACAACTGTCTCAACGAATGTTGTGAAATTTACATTAATAGTAAAGAAATTAGCATATTGACCTTATATTTGACGTTGACCTGTGACCTTGACCTATCAAATGGAATTATGTTTATTCTTGTATGACCTTAGTCTAGGCATTCCGAATATGCATGCTATGCATAATGAGAATCTTACATTAAATAGGAACTACTAGTAAAAGTCATATTTCGATCTTTGGCCTTGATCTTCGACCTTAGAATTTCTTATCGAGGATTAAGTTAGCTTTACAGCAATGTTCGTATTAACTAGCATTATGACTATGGTGTAATTCGTATAAAAACTTATTTATTACAAATAGTGATCATATACTGTGACCTTGACCTTTGACCTCTGACTTAAAATAAAATATATATATTTGGATGGTCGTCGCATTGACATACTAAATTTGCCTGTATAATTTGGTGACAATACATTAAACAGTCTAGGAGGAGTTTAGGGAAAATGACAAATACTCTTGTTTTGATATGACCTCTGACCTTAACTATTACAATGTGTATGTGAAATTTGATATATATGATATTTAAGTAATAAGCCATAACACAACCAGTTTTCCAAAATTTGAGTAATCATTTTTAATAAATAATACAAGTTGACCTTTGACCTTGACCTGTGACCTTGACCTTTTACGTAAGATTAAATTTTTTTTTGCATTGACATCGCCCATGAAAATAAAATAATCATGCGTAATTTCATTAAAACCCATTAGTTAGTTTCATGTATATCAATAGAATAGTAGACCTTGACCTCTGACCTTTTTCTTGACCCTTGTATATCTCGACATTTATTATTTTCCTTTTCACTTAAAGTGCAACTATCTCACCAAATTGTGAAGTTTGCATGAAAGCAAAGAAAATAGCATATTGACATTTTATTTGACCTTGACCTTTCATATGGAATTGTATAGTTTCTTGCATGACCGTGGCCTAGGTATTCCAAATATACATGGTAAGCCTAGTGAGAATCTAACAGTTAGTATAAGAAATACTAGTAGAAAACCTAGTTTGACCATTGACCTTGATCTATGACCTTACCCTTTAGAATATTTATCTAAAATGTGGGCAATACGATATCAAGGTTGCCAGTAACTTGTATAATGAAAATGAAGACATTTGAGTAAAAAGTAAAATAAATTGTAAAAGTTGAACTTTGACCTTGTCCTGTAACCTGGACCTTTATTTAAGGGTATTTTTTTATTTTTTTATTGACATTGCCCTGGAAAATCAAATAAGCATGCCTAATTTGATTAAAACCCATCAGTTACTTTAATATATATTAATAGAATAGTTGACCTTGACCTTTGACCTTTATCTTGACTTTTATGACGTGTGTCCAGATGTATTATTTTCCTTTTCATTTAAAGTGCAAGTATCTCACCAAATGTTGTGAAGTTTGCATGAAAAGTAAAGAAAATAGCATATTGACCTTTTATTTGACCTTGCCCTGTCACCTTGACCTTTCTCATGGAATTGTATAGTTTCTTGTATGACCTTGGCCTAGGTATTCCGAACATACATGGTAAGCCTAGTGAGAACCTAAGTTAGTATAAGAATTACTAGTGAAAAACTTATTTTGACCTTTGACCTTACCCTTAACCTCTGAAGTGCGCATGGGGGTAATTGGAAACGTCCCCCTGTGCTGACGTATTTGAGGTGTTTCCGTCACTAAAATATTCATTGTGCCATTAACCCTTAATTAGCGGCGAGCAACATAAGTCGAGTTAAAAAAAGCTGGACTATGTGGCGGCGCTCGACATAACTCGAGTGGCAATTTCAGCACGTAATGTGGCTGAGAGAGAGAGACAAGTGGTGGCAGGAGACTAGCGAGCGTATGACTGCTCCAGACCACCGCGGCGAACCTACTGACACAAATCTCAGCTCCCTCCTCCCTCTCTCACTCGCTACATACTCAATTATGTACTGAAAGTACCGAATTACCTGCTTTTTGCACTCGCGTTGCACGGTTATTGCAAGAAAACTATCCATCATACAAGGATCGTTATGGTGTCATTCGAAAGCTCTGTTATGCCCTTTCAGGGATAGGTACTTGTTTTACGTTCTGGGTCTTATTTAGGCATGAAAATGATCACGTAAACAGCCCTATTTTGGCTAAAAACACCCCGCTGTGCGGTACACATAAATAAACCGCATAGGCCGCTCGTAAGGTGTTAATAGCATTAATACTTATCCATATGCGCCTATTATGGGTTGATTATAAAGGTATTAACCTGAAACAACAATAAAACGAGTGAAAACAGCGTTTGGATGGTCAAAATCGGAGATATAGCCCGCGAGTTGTATAATGTATGGGTGAGGCAATCTGCTTTCCCGCCAATTTCCCCCAAGGCCACTGAGACACAGTCGATCGATACTCTCTCTCTCTCTCTTGCACTCGCTTGCTATCAGTGATGACCACACCCTCCAATCGGATTTCTAATGTTAGCACGAAAATATACCTCAGAATAAGGGAATAACAGGGAAAATAGGTGATAACTGAAGGAGAGGAGGAAAGTGGGGAAGGAGGGGAGGTAGAGGACTGAGATTTTGCATGGCCCAGGGGCCAAAAAAAAAAAAAAAAAAAATATAAATTTTTTTTTTTTTCGATGTCAAAAGTTGATTTTTGTTTTCTCTGACTCTTAAGAGTCTCCCCGCAGTGCGCCGGGGGAACTCTTAAGAGTCTCCCCGCAGCTCCCGGGTTAAGAATATTTACCTAAAATTTGGTCAATTCGATATATAGGTTACCAGTAACTTGTATAGTGAAAATTAAGACATTTGAGTAGGAACTAAAAAATATGAAATATTGACCTTATTTTTAACCTTTATCTTTGACCTCAACCTAAAGGTTAAATGGAATATTTCTTTTCGACTGACCTTCGCATTGACCAAATGAATATACATGTGAAATTTGGTGAAAATCCATCGAACGGTCTAGGAGGAGTTTCCGGACAGACAGACGGACGACGACGACGACGACGGACGACGACGACGACAGACAAGCTGAATGGTGGTTCACAGTATACAGGTGGGATCTGTGTGTGTGATACCACTCTGCTTCGCAGAGTTGATAACGGGAAGTTTACCAACTTTAATGAGTGACTAAACTTTACTTATGTTTCCCTGTGTCTCTTTCAATGAATCACTCTCAAATACTTATGGAGTAATGTGTTGTGTTTGAAGGCGTCTTTCCTAATCCTATCCCCACTCTTCTATGTATTTTTTTTTTAAACGGTATTGCAGAATCAATATTTATATTCTAGAATTTGTTCCTCATGCTTGCGAAGTCCTCCTTCGTGATATGAATATTTCCTACTGTAAACAATAAATCTTCTTAACGTCATAACCTCTGAATGTTTGCTACCATTGCCTTTACATCGCTCGGTGACCTCCTTCTTTGACCTCCCACCTCCCCTCGCCCCAGAAAAAAATGGGAAAAAAACAAAAAAAATAATAAAGTAGACGTGCCTTTTTGCCCAAAATCAAAACGGCATACCCAACTCTTCGATGGGTTACCATCATCACTACTAATACCATCAATCACCATCATCACTACTACTTCCTTCATCACTACAACCGCCACAATCATCACGACTACTGTCATCATCACCATTACTATGATCATCATCACTACTACAATTACAATCATCACTACTACTCTCACCATCATCACTACTACTGTCACCATTGTCACAACCATCTTAATCACTACTATCATTGATACTACAACTATCAATCATCATTACTACTATTATCACCACCATCCTACAATCATCATTACTATTGTTAACATCATCACTACTACTATAACCATCATCATTACTCCTGTCACAAGTATTACCATCATGTATCCTACTGTCACCATCATCACTACTACTGCCATCATCACCATTACTATGATCTTCATCATCACAACTATTGTCATCATCACTACAACTTTCACCATCATTACTACTACTCCCCATCATCATTACTACTCACACCATCGTCACTACTGTCATAATTATCACTACAACTATCATCATTACTTATCACCATCATGACTACTATTATGACCATCATCACTACTACTAGTATTGTCACTATCATATCTACTACTGTCACCATCATATCTACTACTGTCATCATCATCACTACTGTCATCATAATCAATACAACAACAACCATCATCACTACTATCACCATTAATCCCACTATTACTACCATCACTTTTAAAGCCAACTAAACTAACTTAACCTAGCAAATACGTAGCGAGATGTTTTCGCCCCCAGAACGAGTGCGTTCTTAGTATGTGAGCCCCTTTGGGGCTCACACACTAAGAGCGCATTCATTGCTGGGGGGTTTTTTTTGGGTGGGGAGGGGGGGGGGAGGGTGGCGTAAAACCATATTTTGGACCTAAAATCATAACTATTGCATCAATTCAAAAATCTTTTTTGACTGACGTTCGCATTCACGCAACAAATGTTCGTGTGAAATTTGGTGAAAATCCGTCCAACGGTCTAGGAGTTTCGAGACAGGCGGACAACAACGACGACGAGACATTTTTTTCCGATGGTACCCACTATACGGGGGGGCGATACCAAACTCTGCTTACGCAGAGTTGATAAAGTAGGTGTGCAGTTTTCGCATTATAAAAAATAAATAAAAATAAAGTAGACGTGCCGTTTTGCCCAAGATCAAAACGGCATACCCAACTCTGCGATGGGTTACCATCATCACTATTAATACCATCATCACTACTACTTCCTTCATAACTACAACCACCACAATCATCACAACTATTGTCATCATCACCATTACTATGATTATCATCACTACTACAATTACAATCATCACGACTACTCTCACCATCATCACTACTACTGTCACCATTGTCACAACCATCTTAATCACTACTAGCATTGATACTACAATTATCAACCAGCATTACTACTATCATCACTACCATCTTACACTCATCATTACTACTGTTACTACTGCCATCATCACCATTACTATGATCTTCATCATCACAACTATTGTCATCATCACTACAACTTTCACCATCATCACTACTACTCACCATAATCACACCATCGTCACTTCCATCATCACTACTGTCATTATTATCACTACAACTATCATCACTTGTCACCATCATCACTACTATTATGACCATCATCACTACTAATAGTACTGTCACCATCATGTCTACTACTGTCATCATCATCACTACTGTCAACATAATCAATACAACTACAACCATCATCACTACTATCACCATCAATCCCACTATTACTACCATCACTTCTAATGCCAACTAAACTAACTTAACCTAGCAAATGCGTAGCGAGATGTTTTCGCCCCCAGAACGCCATTATTGCTGGAGGGGGGGGGGAGGTCTGGGAGGAGGGGGGGGGGGGGAGGTCTGGGGGGGGGGGAGGTCTGGGAGGGGGGGGAGGGTATAACCATATTTTGGACCTAAAATCATAACTATTGCATACATTCAAAAAATCTTTTTTGACTGACGTTCGCATTCATGCAACAAATGTTCGTGTGAAATTTGGTGAAAATCCGTACAACGGTCTAGGAGTTCCGAGACAGACGGACAACGACAACGACAACGACAACAACGAAAACGCCGACGACAGACATTTTTTTGTGTGGTACCCACTATACGGGGGGGCGATACCAAACTCTGCTTACGCAGAGTTGATAAAATAAAGAAATGCATATGCAACTCTGCGACCTATAATTCTGCAAGTAGTATTGAATCTCTTAGGTAAAATAGGTTTATATTATATTATATATATATATATATATATATATATATATATATATATATATATATATATATATATATATATATATATATATATATACTATACACTATAAAATATATATAAAAAAGAAATAGTGGCCATAATCTGTGACCTTTACCATTCACCTTGACCTTTGAATAACAAAAACACAAAATTTGGACAATCGTTGCATTGACCAACCAAATTTGCCAGCAAAATTTGGTGGCGATACGTAACCCGTTCAGTACAGTTCTGTTGGTTTCATTTCATACTGGATATTAAGATTATTTTAATTAGTTTATGAAGGGCCTCCATAAAATTAGCAGGCTTTCAACCATCTTAAATAACTCTTCTTACTACCACAGAGCCTTCATAAGCTCTACAATATCGTCTAACTATAGCTAGAATACAATAAAAAAGATGTCACCGGTACACAAAGGGTTAAACAGTTCAGGAAGAGTATTACAAAAATTATTAGCACTCTTATTTTGTTCTTTGAGCTTGATCTTTAACCGTAAGTATTATAATATATATATATATATATACCGGTATATATAATTGAAATGCATGTTATTTAAGTAAAATGCAAATATCAGTCGTCAGCTTATCGAAATTTGAGTATTTTTTATGATGAAGTTTAACTTATGACCTTGGCTTGTGACCTTGCCCTTTATGTAGGATTATATTTTTGCTTGCTCTGATGTAGCACTAGAAAATCAAATAAGTGTGTCAATTTCATTAAATATCATCAGTTAGTTTCAGAGGTATTAAAGGAATAGTTGACCTTGACCTTTAACCTTCATCTTGACCATCATAATGTCTGAAAATTTAACATTTTAATTTTCCCTTAAAACACAACTGTCTCAACGAATTTTGTGAAGTTTACATGAATAGTAAAGAAATTAGCATATTGACCTTATATTTGACGTTGACCTGTGACCTTGACCTATCAAATGGAATTATGTTTATTCTTGTGTGACCTTGGTCTAAGCATTCCGAAAATGCATGATATGTCTAATGAGAATCTTACATTAAATAGGAAATACTAGTAAAAATCATATTTCGACCTTTAACCTTGACCTTGACCTTCAACCTTAGAATTTCTTATCAAGGATTTAGTTAGCTTAACAACAATGTTCGTATTAGCTAGCATTATGAATATGGTGTAATTTGGATTAAAACATTGATTACATATAGTGATCATATACTGCGACCTTGACATTTGACCTTTGACTAAAAATAAAATATATATATTTGGATGGTCATCACATTGACCAACTGAATTTGCCTGTATAATTTGATGACAATACATTAGCCAGTCAAGGATGAGTTTAGTGAAAATGACAAATACTCTTGTTTTGACCTTGACCTCTGACCTTAACTATTATAATATTTATGTGAAATTTGAAATACTGTATATGATATTTAAGTAATAAGCCATAACATAGACAGTTTTCTAAAATTTGAGTAATATTTTTTAATAAATAATAAAAGTTGCCCTTTGACCATGACCTGTGACCTTGACCTTTATGTAAGAGTACATTTTTGTTTGCATTGACATTGCCCATGACAATCAAATAAGCATGCCTAATTTCATTAAAACCCCTCAGTTACTTTCATATATATTAATCAACTCTGCGTAAGCAGAGTTTGGTATCGCCCCCCCGTATAGTGGTTACCACACAAAAAAAATGTCTGTCGTTGTCGTTGTCGTCCGTCTGTCTCGGAACTCCTCCTAGACCGTTGGACGGATTTTCACAAAATTTTACACAAACATTTGTTGCGTGAATGCGAAAGTCAGTCAAAAAAGTGTTTTTGAATTCATGCAATAGTTATGATTTTAGGTCCAAAATATGGTTTCCCCCCCCCCCCCCTCCCCCTCCTCCTCCCAGACCCCCCCCCCCCCAGCAATGATGGCGAACGCATTCGTTCTGGGGGCGAAAACATCTCGCTACGCATTTGCTAGGTTAAGTTAGTTTAGTTGGCATTAGAAGTGACGGTAGTAATAGTGGGATTGATGGTGATAGTAGTGATGATGGTGATAATACTAGTGATGATGGTTGTAGTTGTATTGATGATGTTGACAGTAGTGATGATGATGACAGTAGTAGATATGATGGTGACAGTAGTAGATATGATGGTGACAGTACTAGTAGTAGTGATGATGGTCATAATAGTAGTGATGATGGTGACAAGTTATGATAGTTGTAGTGATAATAATGACAGTAGTGATGATGGAAGTGACGATGGTGTGAGTATTAGTGATTATGGTGAGTAGTAGTGATGATGGTGAAAGTTGTAGTGATGATGACAATAGTTATCATGATGAAAATCATAGTAATGGTGATGATGGCAGTAGTAGTGATGATGGTGACAGTAGGATACATGATGGTAATACTTGTGACAGAAGTTGTTGTTGTTCCCTAAGCTGCCTGGCCGAACAGCCCCGAGTCCCTGAGAAAGGCCATGGCCACGATCGGGCTTTCCCACAGAGCTCTCATTGAGTGTAGATTGTGTTGTTGGCGTAAGTGTTTGTGTGAAATGCAGTCTTCTATGATGTGTTTAATGGTATGGGGTGCTGTGTTACATCCCGGGCAGGCGTCGACAACGGAGTCATCCAGTCTCTTCTGATAGCTCAGGAGAGCTGGATGGTGTCCGCATCTCAGCCTGGCCAGGTGGACTCTGTCCTCGGAGGAAGGGAGGATTCGGAAGGATGGATTTCGGGAGGCCGTGCATGCAGCTGCGTGTTGTCTGTGAGTGAGTGGATGGATCGGTGAGAGATATGAGTATGGATGTGCTTCTGGAAGTTGGTTCGGGGTGGGCAGGGAGGGAGAGAGGACAATAATTGTGTGTGATACCGTGTGCTGGGTGTTGTTTTGATATTTCTTGGTGTCTGTGGGTGTGTTGCCATGTAGTTTAGTGGGTGGTCTTGGTTCGTGGAGGCTGCTGCCAGGAATTGAGTGCCTCTCATGTCCAGATGGTTTTTGACTTTGAAGATTTTGGTTTCTTGATGTAGGTGATCTGTGGGTGCAGTAGCTGTGCAGCCTGGAATGATCTTCAGGGCTTTGTTTTGAATAGTCTGTGAGGTCTTATGATGTGATTCAGCTAGGTTAGAAGCCCAGGCTGGGCTTGCGTATTCCATCACTGATCTTATGTATTGTTTATATACTGTGGTGGTAGTTTCTTTGTTGTGTCCAAATTTTGTGTGAGCAAGTGACCTGAGGGCGTTAAGTCTGGGTGTCAGTTTCTTTTTAATGTTTGTGGTGTGCTGTTTGAATGTCATATGAGTATCATATGTTACTCCTAGGATTTTGGGTGTGTGTATGTGTTAGGGGTGTGTTGTTTATGGTGAGTTGAGGGATGTATTCGTGTTCTCCTGTCCAACTTGTGAGCAGGATTGCGGTGGATTTGGCTGGGGCTAGATTAAGTCTGTTTGTAGAGCACCAGCCATGTAGTGTTGAGATAGGGTTGAAGGAGATCTGTTGATCTTTTTGGGTCATGGTGTGTGCATGTGAGTGTTATGTCATCTGCATAGGAGGCTAAGTTTATTTGGGGCGTATTGGGTGTAGTTATATCGTGCATGTACAGATTGAAGAGTGCGGGCGATAGGACGGATCCTTGTGAGACTCCGTTTGAAAAGTTTCTGATTTTAGATGACTGACCGGCAAAAGATACGTGTGCACATCTGCCTGCTAGGAAGTTGGCCAGCCACCTTTTTGTGTTGTTGTGCATGTTTGTGTTGTAGATTTTGTTTGTTAGGTTGTGGCGGGGGATGGCATCGAAGGCTTTACTAATGTCGAGTGTGGCTAATAGTGATCTGTGTGTGGTGGTCTAGCTGAGTTGATGCCGTCGAAAGCTCTTTGTGTAAGGTCTGTGAGAAGAGTGTTTGTGGAGTGCAGTGGCCTAAAGCCATGTTGTGTTGGAGCTAGGGGTAGGTCAGGTGTAATTAGTTGTAATACTAGGCGTTCCATGACTTTGGAGGGGAAGCAAAGGAGTGTGATGGGGCGGTGCGAGGAGGGTAGCGTGGGGTCTTTGATGGGTTTGGGGAATGTGATGATGATACCATGCTTCCAAATGTCTGGTATTGTGTTGTGTGAATAGCTGTAGTTTGATATGTTAGTGAGTGCTTGTATGCCTTGTGGTCCCAGGTGTCTGAGGTGTATGTTGCTTATGTTGTCTAGGCCACAGGTGGGTGAGTGCTTGAGATTGTTGATGATATGCTTTGTCTGGTGATTGGTGAAGGGTGTATAGTCAGGGTCTGTGGGGAATTGTCTCTTACGTCGGATGACACGTCGGTCGTCTTTGTGAGGTTTTAGGTGGCTGACATGTGAGAAGTGATTGATGAGAGTGTTTGCTTGTTGTTTACATGAAGGAGTAGAGTCTGTTGTTGTAATTGCAGCATGTGATTGTGTTGAGTTGCTGTTGGAAAGTGTGATGCTGTTTAGTGTTTTGTAGAGTTTTTTGGGGTTTGTTTTGTGATCAAGTGTTTGTAGGAAGTTATTCCAATTTAGTTTTTGTTGTTCTTGTATTTT
Organism: Paralithodes platypus; assembly: GCA_032716605.1. Classification (NCBI taxonomy): domain Eukaryota; kingdom Metazoa; phylum Arthropoda; class Malacostraca; order Decapoda; family Lithodidae; genus Paralithodes; species Paralithodes platypus. The sequence continues at coordinate 15,845,622 of CM064546.1, read as the reverse complement.
GTTGTTAGTTTGGGTGTTGAGTGCTTGAATTTGGTGTGTGATGTCTTGTGTGTGGGGTGCTGGGGAGTGTTTCAGTATGTCGCGTTGTCTGATGAGGTTTTGAATTTCTGGTGTGAAGTTGGGGTTGTGTCTTTTTCTGTTACCTCTTGGAATGTGTTTCTTGTCAGCGTTTTGGATAGTTTTATTGAGTATGTGTACAGAGCATTGTTGATGTTAGTGATGGGTCTACTGTTTAGAGTTGTGAAGTGTTGTTCTGTCTCATTTGTGAATGCTTCCCAGTTAGCTCTTTTATAATTATTGGTGTATGTGTGTTTGTGGCTAGCTGGGGTGAGTGGTTTTGGTGGTGATAATGATCGGGAGTAGTAATGATGATGGTTATAGTAGTAGTGATGATGTTAACAGTAGTAATGATGAGTGTAAGATGGTGGTGATGATAGTAGTAATGCTGGTTGATAGTTGTAGTATCAATGCTAGTAGTGATTAAGATGGTTGTGACAATGGTGACAGTAGTAGTGATGATGGTGAGAGTAGTAGTTTTGATTGTAATTGTAGTAGTGATGATGATCATAGTAATGGTGATGATGACAGTAATCATGATGATTGTGGCGGTTGTAGTAGTGATGATGGTAACCCATCGCAGAGTTGGGTATGCCGTTTTGAGTTTGGGCAAAACGGCACTTCTACTTTATTATAATTGTTACTATTGTCATTATCAACTCTGCGTAAGCAGAGTTTGGTATCGCCCCCCCCCCCCCCCCCCCGTATAGTGGGTACCACACGAAAAAAATGTCTGTCGTCGTCGTCGTCGTCGTTGTCCGTCTGTCTCGGAACTCCTAGACCGTTGGACGGATTTTCACCTAATTTCACACGAACATTTGTTGCGTGAATGCGAACGTCAGTCAAAAAAGATTTTTTGAATTTATGCAATAGTTATGATTTTATGTCCAAAATATGGTTTTACCAAGCCCCCTACCACCTCCCGGAGCGCGCCCCCCCCCCCTTCCCCCTCACACAGCAATGATGGCATTCTTAGTGTGTGAGCCCCTTTGGGGCTCACACACTAAGAAAGCATTCGTTCTGGGAGCGAAAACATCTCACTATGCATTTGCTAGGTTAAGTTAGTTTGGTTGGCATTAGAAGTGATGGTAGTAATATTTGGATTTATGGTGATAGTAGTGATAATGGTGATAATTGTAGTTATGATGGTTGTAGTTGTATTGATGATGATGACAGTAGTGATGATGATGACAGTAGTAGATATGATGGTGACAGTAGTAGTAATGATGGTCATAATAGTAGTGATGATGGTGACAAGTAATGATGATAGTTGTAGTGATAATAATGACAGTAGTGATGATGGTAGTGACGATGGTGTGAGTATTAGTGATGATGGTGAGTAGTAGTGAGGATGGTGAAATTTGTAGTGATGATGACGATAGTAGTGGTGATGAAGTTCATAGTAATGGTGATGATGTCAGTAGTAGTTATTATGGTGACAGTAGAATAAATTATGGTAATATTTGTGACAGTAGTAATGATGATGGTTATAGTAGTAGTGATGATTTTGACAGTAGTAATGATGATTGTAAGATGGTGGTGATGATATTAGTAATGATGGTTGATAGTTGTAGTATCAATGATGATAGTAGTGATTAAGATGCTAGTGACAATGGACAGTGATTATGGTGAGAGTAGTAGTGATAATTGTAATTGTAGTAGTTATGATGATCATAGTAATGGTGATGATGACAGTAATTGTGATGATTGTGGGAGTTGTAGTGATGAGGGCAGTTGTAGTGATGATGGCAGTAGTAGTGATTATGTTGATTGTGATTGATGATGGTATTAGTAGTGATGATGGTAACCCATCGCAGAGTTGGGTATGCCGTTTTGATTTTGGGCAAAACGGCACGTCTATTTTATTATTATTATTATTATTATTATTATTTGTATAATTATCTTATTATTATCAACTCTGCGTAAGCAGAGCTTGGTATCGCACCCCCCCCCCCCCCCCCTGTATAGTGGGTACAACACGACAAAAAATTATGACGTCGTCGTCGTCGTCGTCGTCCGTCTGTCTGTCTCGGAACTCCTTCTAGACCGTTGGACGGATTTTCACCAAATTTCACACAGACATTTGTTGCGTGATTGCGAACGTCAGTCAAAAAAGATTTTTTGAATTTATGCAATAGTTATGATTTTAGGTCCAACATATGGTTTTTCCCCTCCCCCCCCCTAACCCAGCAATGATGGCATTCTTAGTGTGTGAGCCCCAAAGGGGCTCATACACTAAGCATGCATTCGTTGGAGGGCCAAATCATCTCTCTATGCATTTGCTAGGTTAAGTTAGTTTAGTTGGCATTAGAAGTGATGGTAGTAATACTGTGATTGATGGTGATAGTAGTGATGATGGTGATCATAGTAGTGATGATGGTTGTAGTGATGATAGTGGGATAGTGGGTTGACAGTAGTAGTGATGATGGTGATAGTGGGATTGATGGTGATAGTAGTGATGATGGTGATAATAGTAGTGATGATGGTGATAATAGTAGTGATGATGGTGATAGTAGGATACATGATGGTGATAGTAGTAATGATGATGGTTATAGTAGTAGTGATGATAGTAAGATCATCACTACTACTATAACCATCATCATTACTACTAGTATTGTCACCATCATGTATCCTACTATCACCATCATCAGTACTACTGCCATTATCATCACTAGTTGTATTGATGATGATGACAGTAGTAGATATGATGGTGACAGTAGTAGATATGATGGTGACAGTACTAGTATTAGTGATGATGGTCATAATAGTAGTGATGATGGTGACAAGTAATGATGATAGTTGTAGTGATAATGACAGTAGTGATGATGGTGTGAGTATTAGTGATGATGGTGAGTAGTAGTGATGATGGTGAAAGTTGTAGTGATGATGAAAATAGTTGTGATGATGAAGATCATAGTAATGGTGATGATGGCAGTAGTAGTGATGATGGTGACATTAGGATACATGATGGTAATACTTGTGACAGTAGTAATGATGATGGTTTAGTAGTAGTGATGATGTTAACAGTAGTAATGACGATTGTAAGATGGTGGTGATTATAGTAGTAATGATGGTTGATAGTTATAGTATCAATGATGATAGTAGTGATTAAGATGGTAGTGACAATGATGACAGTAGTAGTGATGAGAGTAGTAGTGATGATTGTAATTGTAGTAGTGATGATGATCATAGTAATGGTGATGATGACAGTAGTTGTGATGATGGGAGTAGTAGTGATGATTGTGATTGATGATGGTACCTCATTGCAGAGTTGGGTATGCCATTTTGATTTTGGGCAAAACGGAACGTCTACTTTATTATTTTCCTTTTCATTTAAAGTGCAACTATCACACCAAGTTTTGTGAAGTTTGCATGAAAATTTAAAAAAAAATGCATATTGACCTTTTATTTGACCGTGACCTGTGACCTTGACCATTCATATGGAATTGAACAGTTTATTGTATGACCTTGGCCTATGTATTCCGAATATACCTGGTAAGCCTAGTGGGAATCTAAGAGTTGGTATAAGAAATACTAGTAAAAACACTATTTTGACCTTTGACCTTCAACTTTGACCTTACGCTTTAGTATATTTTTCTATAATTTGGGCAATACGATATCAAGGTTACCAGTAACTAATATAGTGAAAAGGAAGACATTTGAATAAAAACTAAAAATATATAGAATAAGTTGGCCTTTGACCTTGACCTGTGACCTTAACCTTTATGTAAGAGTAAATTTGTTTTGTCCATCGACATTGCCCAGGAAAATAAAATAAGCATGACTAATTTCATTAAAACCCATCAGTTAGTTTTATATATATTTATAGAATAGTTGACCTTGAACTTTGACCTTGACCTTGACCTTCATGACATGTGTCTCAATTTGTTTTATTTTCCTTTTAATTTAAAGTGCAACTATCTCACCAAATTGTGTGAAGTTTGCATGAAAAGTAAAGAAATTAGCATAGTGACCTTATATTTGACCTTGAATTGTGACCTTGACCTTTCATATGGAATTGAATAGTTTCTTGTATGACCTTCGCCTAAGTATTCCGAATATACATGGTAAGTTTAGTGAGAATCAAACAGTTAATATATGAAATACTAGTACAAAAAATATTTTGACCTTTGACCTTACCTTTCATAATATTTATCTATAATTTGGTCAATAAGATATTGAGGTTACCAGTAACTTGTATAGTGAAAATGAAGACATTTGAGTAAAAACTAAGACACATGAAATATTGACCTTATTTTTAACCTTGACCTTTGACCTTAACCTTTAAGTTAAATTAAAAATTTCTTTTTGGCTGACCTTCGCATTGACCAAATGAATATACCTGTGAGATTTGGTGAAAATCCATCGAATGGTCTAGGAGGAGTTACCGGACGGACGACTAACGACGGACGACGTCGACGACGACGACGGACAAGCTGAATTGTGGTGCACAGTATACGGGCGGGACCTGTGTGTGCGATACCACTCTGCTTCGCAGAGTTGATAAAATAAAATACAAAATAAACAATAGTAGGGTCAGTTGGAACTAGACCCGGATATACAGTAGACCATAGCTACCGGTACTGTAGGGTACCAGTATCTTATATTATAGTATTTTCTATCGTGTTCCAGGATGTGACCTACCTTATAGTTAGTGTTAAATGTCACTGTCTTGTCATTTTCTTCAGTCTGTAGTAAGGAAGACTGATATAATGCAATACGTTTATCAAAACTTTATTGATTCACATCCCATCTTCTGTCCAAATCGTGAGACCACTGTCTCGTTTGTGTGTTGTTATGTGTGACATATTATTAGTCTGCTCTTCTACACTATAATATCGTATATGTAATATAGAACTATTTTACTGTAATCAACATAAACAATGACACCACAATAAGTGTGTGATAATCGGAGTTCGTAACAGTTCAGTCATATGTTTAGGGTTATTGAGCACATGTGTTATTCTTGTTATGAATGTATCTGGTATTGCATATCAACTTTGTGAAGAATTCTAAAATATGTTCAACTTACATTTTCATACAGTGTTCTAGTTATGTTACAGCCTGTGTGTTCTATTATACATAAGCGGATATTGCAGTGTAATATTGAACACTCTGAAATATCTTGGTCTCTTCCTCTTAACCCGGCAAGCGCGATAGGCCTCACGGAAGGCTTCCTATAGGAAACGCGATAGGCCTCACGGAAGCAAGACCATAAAAAAAGCCTTCCAAAAAAAAAAAGGGCCTATCAAAACAAAGGAATTTGTCTCTAGGTGAGATAATTCCCCTCCAGTACTCATCCATGTGTTTCTCACCACTCCCCCTCCCCTCCTTCCCCACCTTATTCCCCCCTCCCCCCCTCCTCAAATATCACCTATTTTTCCTCTTATTATCATCATTTATCGGTTATTTTTCTCTCCCGCGATAATGTAGCACAAGTGGGTTGCATAAAAGATCGTTATGCAACACCCAGACACTGGCACACACCGCCCCGCTCATCTCAGTTGACTCCCAGACAGCGAGAGGGGAGGGCTGCCTGTGGCTCTCTCTCGCCTGAGATTATGACCGGGTGGCCAATAACTTCGTTTTTCACCACCCAAATGCTTTTCCAACTTATTTTAGCACTCTTGAAGGTTCATATATACATCATATATGTAAAATAAAAGCATACCGAAAACAAATAATGCTTTATGTTGTAAATATAACGAATTCTGTCAGAATCCAAGGCTAGAAATGCACAAATAACTACCCTAGCACCTAGGTCTATATCGCGCTTGTCAGGTTAAAGGCGGTGTCACACGAGCGCTTTTTCCGTCAATTATTACGAGCAATTATGGTCTGGCAGCTTCAAAAATTACACTTTATCATAATTCATCCGCCTAACATACTCTACCTTCAGTCTAGTTACCGATAGCAGTGCAAAAAAAAGTCCCTTAATATAACGAGAAAAAACCTGCTCATGGAAAATTGACGGAAAAATCGCTCGTGTAACAGCGGCTTTATTCGTTATATATTCTCCTATGCCTACTTCGAGCTCATTTGTATTGCTCATTGTCATAGCTCCTAGTATCGTTGACCTTTATTACTATGCTAATTTTGTGTGTTTTCCCATTCCCATATTGAGAACTCTCCCTTTCTTCACCACACAATTTGGCTTCGTTTATTTTCTCTATGCCACAAACCTGACCTCATCTCTTTCCCGTTTTATGCGGCCATGATTTCCCCACATATCCCACAGTGTGTTAAGGGGGGATGGGCCGGTTTTCTGGACCACTTTCTCCCTTATGTTTAGCTCTATTAGTTTTCAGATGTTTGCCCCATTAGTTAGTCGATTTTAAGACCTTTCGCCCTATTTAGGTGTCGATATTTTTCCTGGCGAACGATAGTGAGCCTGTAATGATGGAAGAACCGGCCATCGGCCGGGAAATTTTTCTACTGAAAAATTTACAAATTAAACTAGAAAGGGGATCTAATGGGTGTTTTTTTAAATGTGATGGAGGTCTATGGAGGAAACAAGAAAAATAATGAAAACATGCAAACATCGCCCAAAAAGTGAACCATCCCCCCATGATTTTTGGTTAACAATCCTCTCTAAAGTGCTATCCTTTCCAAATCCCCTAATCCCCTCTCAAGTGGCACTCTTTTTTCTGAACTCTTGCTCTGTTCGTGTCATGGTAGTTGGTTTTCTCGATTATCTTTTCATCGTCTTCTATTCCCTTCCTTTATCCTGCTCTAAGGCTGGTTTATCTTCTTGTCTTTTTCTTTTATATATGCCTTATATCTTAGTTTTCTCATTTCTGATTGTGTTTCGTTCCACCTTATTGCTAGATATGTATAAAACTAATGTTTGTTAAGGGGCCCTCACGCAGTCAGGAGTGCTAGCTAGTGGGAGTCTAACAGGAGTCACTAGGAGTCGCTAGAGTCACTAGGAGTCATCTATTTTCACCGCGAATAGGCCCGCGAGTCCGAATTTTCCCCTACTCCTAGTGACTCTAGCTCGCACTCCTGACTGTGAGGGCCCCTTAAGTCTCTGTTCTACGCTTGAACCTCTGCCTTTCAATGCTGTAAACATTGATAATGGTTGTTCTATGTATGGTCATAGTTCCCCCTCAAAAGACCACATGTTACCCCTCAGAATACCACATGTTACCCCTCAGAAGACCACATGTTCTCTGTACGCTCATAGTTACCCCTCAGAAGACCACAGGCTACCCCTCAGAAGACCACATGTTACCCCTCAGAAGACCACATGTTCTCTGTACGCTCAAAGTTACCCCTCAAAAGACCACATGTTAACCCTCAGAATACCACATGTTCGCTGTACGCTCATAGTTACCCCTCAAAAGACCACATGTTACCCCTCAGAAGACCACATGTTCTCTGTACGCCCATAGTTACCCCTCAGAAGACCACATGTTCTCTGTACGCCTATAGTTACCCCTCAGAAGACCACATGTTCTCTGTACGCCCATAGTTACCCCTCAGAAGACCACATGTTCTCTGTACGCCCATAGTTACCCCTCAAAAGACCACATGTTCTCTGTACGCCCATAGTTACCCCTCAGAAGACCACATACAACTACTGGAGACACGGGCCACGTTACATACACCCACACTAAACTAACCTACTTAAGGGGAGGCAGACCGTTTTTCTGGACCCCCTTCTCCCTAATGTTTAGCCCCACTAGTTTTGAGATTATAAGACGTTCGGCCCATTAGCTTGGCGATTTTAACACCTTTCGCCCCATTTCTTTGTAAATTTTAAGACCTTTCGTGCTATTTAGGTGTCGATTATTTCTTGGCGAGCGATAGCGAGCCTGCAATTTTAAGAGGAACCGGCCTTTGGCCGGGACATTTTTCTACAGAAAAATGTACAAATTTATCTTGAAGGGGGGTCTACGGAGTGTTTTTCTAAGCTTGGTTGAGGTCTAGGGAGGAAACTAAAAAAGTATACGAATAAATGAATTAATAGACCAAACAAACTGTCAGTCTCCCCTTAAGCCACTGTACTGTATTATCTGGATATTATTATGGTTTTCTCTTGTAATTCTTTGTACTCATTTATATTAACTTACTTGTAATGTCTTCCTACTGTACTAATATTTTATTTTCAATTTGTCATTGTGTCCAATGAATACCGTTATTTACACTAGGATCTCTGCCTTTCCTTGACGTGAACCATAACCTCTAATTTCCTCATTCCCGCGGCCAATATTTCCCAACAGCCGCCGCCGCTGTGTGTTGGAGGCCACACAACACTGTTGGGGGAACGGGTCTCGCTACATACAGCGGACCTAAATTGGTATATTTAGAGCGGTCATGTCATAACAGTCGGCCGTAGAGGCTTAAGAGGAGACGGACCGGTTTTTTCTTTTCATTTTTGTTTCTCTAGACTTTCATCAAGCTTAGAAAAACACCCCCCTAGATCCCCCTTCAAGATAAATTTGAAATTTTTTCGGTAGAAAACTGTTCCGGCTGAAGGCCGGTTCCTCTTAAAATTTCAGGCTCGCTGTCGCTGGTCATGGAAATAATCGACACCTAAATGGCACAAAAGGTCTTGAAATTGACAACGAAATGAGGTGAAAGGTGTTAAAATCGCCAAACTAATGGCCGAACGTCTTATAATCTCAAAACTAGTGGGGCTAAACATTAGGGAGAAGGGGGTCCAGAAAAAACGGTTTGCCTCCCCTTAACATTATTATGAACATTGCTCACTACTAGGAGGTTCTAGAAGACGGGTGAGATGAGCAGTACACTATAATATGAGGACCACCAGTATTATATGGACAATATTGGGAATTTGATGAATATGCACGAATAAGAATAATAAGAACGTAAGAACATAAAAACAATGAAAATCTGCAGAAGAGGTCTGGCTCATACGAGGCAGACTCCTTCTTCCCTACATCCCTATTAGTTCTTTCCCTACACTAAAAGTGTTCAAACACTGTCTCTACTATCCCAGCAACTATATGTATCGGCCGATATAAGTGTAATACAATTGTCTGGAGTTAAGGGGAGACTGACCGTTTGTTTGGTCTACAGTATTAATTCATTTATTCATATATTTTTTTAGTTTCCTCCCTAGACCTCCATCAAGCTTAGAAAAACACCCCCTTGACCCCCCTTCACGATAAATTTGTACTTTTTTCGGTAGAAAATTGTCCTGGCCGAATGCCAGTTCCCCTTAAAATTGCAGGCTCGCTTTCGCTCGCCAGGAAAACAATCGACACCTAAATGGCATGAAAGGTCTTAAACTTGACAACGAAATGGGGCGAAAGGTGTTAAAATTGCCAAACTAATGGGCCGAACGTCTTATAATCTCAAAACTAGTGGGGATGAACATTAGGGAGAAGGGGGTCCGGAAAAACGGTCTGCCTCCCCTTAACTAGCTAAAAATGTATGTTCGTGATTGGATGGCAATGTTGACCCTGCTTGTAATGTCGGAAGTATAATCACAATTAATCAGGCAATGGATAACGCATTCCGCCTATATTATGTATTTTTCTTGTCGTAGTTTTCGAATTATCCTATACCAAATACAAGTAGACTTTGGGCTAATATATCGTTTTTGCGTTAGTCTACAGTATATGGTGAATACATCAATAATCGAACCTACGTTACGAACACAACTGTTTTGCATGTAGCTTAATTAAGATGTACACGATAGTAAACGTTACCTTGTTTATATATATATATATATATATATATATATATATATATATATATATATATATATATATATATATACGGTATATATATATATATATATATATATATATAATATATATATATATATATACATATATATATATATATATATATATATATATATAACTTTAGCTGTATAGAAACAAATCACTCTAGCACTCTCACTCACTCTCTCTCTCTCTCTCTCACTCACACACTCACTCTCTATTGGGCCTGATTCTTTAATAACCTACACTCGAGGGGTCCAGGAAGAGATAAGGCAAACTTTTAATTGAGCCCCACCCAAATGACCAGATATAATAGGCTGGGTGGCGGTGGGCCGGAGAGAGAGGAAAGGCAGAAACTTGAAGATAGAAACAAAATGTTCTTCACATTATTTTCTTATCTATCCTTTTTGTGGCTTTTCTATAATACAGGGTAGCGCCACATGACCGGTTATAACCTTTGACCTGTTGAGATTCTACCAAGTCATATAATTATATAATAATAAAAACAAAAACAATAAATACATACATATATTTATATATATATATATATATATATATATATATATATATATATATATATATATATATATATATATATATATATATATATATATATATATGTATCTATGAAAACATTCCACACTGATATTTGGTATTGATAAATACGCTCAATGTAATGTAATTTGAGTTTCTTTATAGAGAGTTTATGGAATATCACAAAATGTTTACGGACAAAATACTTTCGGTAATATTTGTGGGATCATTTACATTGGTATCGGAAACTGAGCTGAAGGTAGATTATTTTATTTAGCCAATCTCAGCATAAGGCTGGGGTGTGCTGGATGAACAGTATTTTTTAAGAGATAAATTGTCAATCTTTAAAATATGGTGGTTCGTACCTGTCCTTTTAAGCGTGACTGTACAATGTGTCTCATATCATCAACCATACATTAACGGTCACCAAGATATACGGTAACGAAGGCCACCAATCATTTACACAAGTTAGAGAGTAAATTATTACCGTCATATTTCATTAACAATTGGAACACGATGCCATTATCCCTGCAGGGGATTATGGATTATAATGCAGGAAACCCAGAGGAAAATACATTTATACAAATATTTACTGTAGGCTAAACAATGATCAAATGTGTTCAGTTTAGTGGTGGTGAAGATGTATGGTGACTGCAAATGGCTTCGTGTCATCCATTGGTAAAAAAATAGGAAATTGAACGTTGGCCGATTTTTGCATGTATTCATTATTTGTTCTAGTTTCCTCCCTAGACCTCCATCAAATTAAAAATAAAAATCCATTAGATTCTAGATTAATTTGTAAATTTTTCGGTAGAAATATTTCCCGGCCGAAGGCCGGTTCTTCCAACATTACATGCTCACTATCGTTCGCCAGGGAAAAAATAGACACCTAAATAGCACGAAAGGTCTAAATATTGACGAAGAAATGGGGCGAAAGGTCTTAAAATCGACTAACTAATGGGGCAAACATCTTAACATCTGAAAACTAATGGGGCTAAACATGAGGGAGAAAGTGGTCCAGAAAACCGGCCCATGTCCCCTTAAGAGAACTTCCAATCAACCACTTACCTAAGCATAACCATAGTGTTCTGCATAATATGTTGTCCATTATGGTAGAGGTATTATTTATTGTTGTCTTCATAGTGTGGAAGTATTTCGGAATATGTCCGGGAAACTCCATAACTCTCCCTATCAGTGTCTCCACCACCGGAGCTATAGTGTATTCGCTGTAAGTAGGCTAAAAATCATGACCTCTAACCTCTGTAACTCAAAACCGACTAGAGTAATCGATCAAATATTTCTCCCATTTGGGAAGAGTCATTCAAGGAATAGATGTGAAAATGTACAGCCAATTTGCTCTAGCCCTTTTTGAGTTACAGAGGATAGAGGTCATGATTTCTTGCCTACTTACAGCGAATAGACTATAGTACTAGAAAGGTGAACCACGTATTGCTATTTTGTTCCTTGCCACGAATTTGTCTTTTGTGACCGTTGTGGTTATATGAGTCTAGGATTTTCTTTGTATTTGTGGTGTTATGAGGTTCGAGTTCTGTTTATAGGAAGGATGTAAATATTAGTGTTTTTGTTGTGCAAAAGTTTGTTGTGTGGGTGTGCGTGTGTGTGTGTTTTTTTTTTTTTTTTTTACCTTACGCAAACACTCCTTTCACATTAATTCCTACCTCTCTCTCCCTCTCTCTACCACCACCATTAGTGCCACTGTTATTACCTTAGTTTTCCACACCATTAGACACATTTTTTTTACCATACGCAAAGACTCCTCTCACACTAATTCATGCCTCTCTCTCTCTCACCACCATCATTAGTGCCACTGTTATTACCTTAGTTTTCCACACCATTAGACACACATGTTTTTCTTTGTTACCTGTATAAAGAATTAATTGTTACTGTCAATTTACCACTTGCGAGTTTTGGTTTATAGGGAAGTTGGAGCTATCTATCTATCTATCTATTGCCTGACGCCGTGATCCCCGAAGGGGTGGCCACGAACGAACCGCCCGCATGCACCTCTGTCCCCAGTCAGTCGACGCTCCTCCCCCCAACCAGCACCGCCCTCGTTCATGTAGTTCCTCACTCCATCCTTCCACCTCATATTCGGTCTACATCTCCCCCTCTGTCCCTCCACCTCGCTCTCGTACACCCTCTTAGTCATTCTCTCGTTTTCCATACGTTCCATATGGCCGAACCATCTCAAGTTGTTCCTTTTCACACTTTCCAGCACATCTACCTCCACACCACACCTCCTTCTTACTTCCTCATTAGTCTGTCTATCCCTCCATGTAACTCCGCACGCACTCCTTAAGTAATTCATTTCCACTGCTCTCACTCTTGGTCTGAGTCTCTCAACCAACGTCCATGCTTCGCTTCCGTAAGTCAGTGTCGGGATTACCACACTGTCATGCAAGGACTTCTTCACTTCCATACTGACCACCCTATTTCTTGTTACTGCTTTTAGCGTTCCTACAACCCTCTTCCCCTGTTGTACCCTCTCCCGCACCTCTTCATCCATAGTCCCATCTTTACTCAACACACTGCCCAGATACTTAACCCGTCCAGCCACGGCTAGTTTTGTAATATTTGTTCACCAGAACCCGGCCGGTTTTCAAAAAATGGTTTAATTCCAGAAACAATAGCGAATAGGTTAGGAATGAAGGAAAAACCACGAAAAAACGCTCAAAAAGCTTGAAGAATGGTCCTACAGAGCCCCCCAAAACGTATTTTACAAGAGTAAAAAATTGAAGGCAATTACCCCAAAAAACCAGGTTATTGCGCGCTCACGCGCACGCACGTGGACTTTGAGAGTTTTCAACCATCGGCACGGTTGCGTGGGATACGTACACAGTTCCCATACAAATCTGAACCCTCTTGAGTCGCTACACCTGAGGTTGCGGTCGGCGCAATTAGGGTGACGCGCCAGGCGCGTCTCTGGGGCTGTGCGTTACATACATCGCCGACGCGTCAGGCGCGTCGCTGGGGCTGTACGGATTAAAAGAGTTGACGATCTCCATAGCCTGACCGTTCAGCTTCACCTCACACTCTGTGACTTCACCCCTTTCGAAGACCATAACCTTGCTCTTCCCCGTATTTACCTTCAAATTCCGTTTTTCGCACACTGTTCCAAACTCATTTACCAGACCCTGCAACTCCCATTCATTATCACTCATCAGAACTGTATCATCCGCAAACAGCAGTATAGGTAGCTTCCACTCAATTCCCTCGCTTTTCAGCGATACACCAACATCCACTGCTCTTGATAGTATTTCTTTCATGACTCCATCCATATATACAGTAAACAACCACGGGGACATCACACACCCCTGTTTCAAACCAACATTCAGGTCAAAGAACTCGCTCTGCTCACTCTCCACACGTAGTGCCGCCTTTGCACCCTCATACATGCTCTTCACTGCTTTCAGCAACTTGCCCTCTACTCCGTATATTCTAAGTACTTTCCACAAACCTTCTCTATCCACTCTGTCATAGGCCTTCTCCAAGTCCATAAAGGCAACATACACCTTTTGTTCCTTCTCCAGATACTTCTCCACAACACAATTCAGGGTAAAAATCTGATCTACACATCCTCTTCCCTTCCTAAAACCTCCTTGCTCGTCGCCTATCCATTTCTCCGTTCTCACTCTCACTCTCTCAATCACTACCCTAATGTATACCTTCCCTACTACGCTTAGAAGACATATTCCTCGGTGGTTACCACACACTCCTCTTTCCCCTTTGCCCTTATATAGGGGGACTATTATGCCAGTCTTCCTGTCATCGGGTGCACTCCCCTTCTCCCATGCTAGTTTGCACATTTTCCATACCCATTCTATCACTATCTCACCACCATACCTCAACATTTCCCCACACACTCTATCTGTTCCTGGTATCGGGAATTTAGATAAAGGTTAAATTACATATCACTGGTACATGAAATATCCCAACAAATAGTTATATTATAATTACCAACGACGTAGTCGTTGATAGGTGTAATCCAGTCCCCCACACGCGGCTAGTTCAATTGCATGACATGTAGGAATGTTCACATAATACAATATCGATACAATGAACTTAGCTCAGAGGACTGGTGATGTAGGACTGTGGTAATATTATTAGTAGTTGTAGCACATGGTGAACTGTGGGTTGAGTCAGGGCCGGGGGAGGAGATGTTGGCTGTACGGTGTTGATTGAGAGACTAAAGGGCCGGCCTCCGATCGCTTCGCGAAATTACATATGGCTGCCGGCTCATAATAATTATAACCCATAACTTGGTTTCATAATACATCTAGAGCTGATGTAGATATTTATACATTACAGTTAATATTTAACCTAACTTAAGAATAAACTACAATACACAAAGAACCAGCCGAAATCGTACAAGCGATACGATACCGCCAAATTCAAATGTCCTATTGGACCAAAACCTGTCGGGATCATTACCCTATTCCCGACATATTGCCCGCCACCAAAAATGATATACAGGAACAAAAAAAGGACATCGAAGTCAAAGATCACCTTGTTGGATCTTTGATCTCCAAAGATCCACGGAACTCATAGCCGTCCTCCTTTTGGGACGAGCGCCACCTGAAGCCTGAGGAGGATCATCCTTCTCATCATCTGCTGCCCCACCTTGAGGAGCACTGTCACCAGCACTCTCCCGTGGAGGGGTATCAGTAGAGACGCCAGGATAATCCGGCAGTTCTACATCCTGCTCCAAGGGATATAACCTCACGACTGGGCGAGTAGTAACCCCAGTCGAAGTTCGTATTTTAGCAACCCTTATAAGACCATCAATACCCTGGAACAAATCGATAATACTCCCAAGCTTCCAAAATAACCTAGGACGCTCATCATGAATCAGGACGATATCCCCGATACGAGGCCATCGTTGATTCGTCCCTTTGATCTTATGAGAGTGACGCTCGCGAAGAGACAGCAAATATTCTTGGGTCCACCGTTTCCATAGATCGTCGGACACCTTGTTTACATACTGGAAGCGACGACGTGTGGCGTCAGCATTGCCGAATGTAGGGTCATGCAGATCTTCGTCATTGACGGACGATCTAGGAAAGGTATTAAGGGTTCGTCCACGTGTCATCATGGAAGGCGAAATGGGTAAGAGGTCATCAACATCTGCCGAGGTATAGGTCAAGGGCCTGTCGTTGACTGACATCTCAATTTCTATTAAGATGGTTTGCAACTCCCGTCTGGTCACCAGTGCCCTTCCTAATACCTTCTTCATGGCAGATTTGACGATACCGATAGTTCTCTCCCAAATCGCCCCGAACCATGGTGCACGTGCTGGTATAAATCTCCACTGACAACCTTTTCCAGTGAGGGTAGCCACAACCTGCGGGTCTTCCATTAAACTCTGGAGATATTTAGAGGCCCCGACAAAACAAGTCGCATTATCGCTCATAATAATTTGAGGGAAACCATTGCGGCCTGCAAAGCATCTTAGAGTATGCAAAAACCCCTCACTGGATAGGTCGTCAATCAATTCAATATGAATCGCTCTGGTTACCGCACATGTGAATAGGACGGCATATACCTTTATGATATTACCGGGCAATTCTCTAACATGAATCGCTCCGGTGTAGTCTACCCCGGTTACCTGAAATGGTTCAGTCCTTTGTACCCTGAACTCAGGCAAGGGAGGTAGATCAACTGGGGAGTAAGGCTTACCCTGTAATCTTTTACAGATAGTACAGCTATTGTGGATCCCTTTAATTGCTTGTCGCATCTTAGGGATCCACCAACGTTGTCGCATATACGCCAGAACATAATTTACGCCAAAATGTAGGCAGGTCCTATGGCATTGGCGAATCAACAGTTTGGTAATCAAATGAGAGGAGCTAAGGAGGACAGGATATTTCGCAGAATCAATAATGTCCGCTTTTTGTATCCTGCCTCTACACTTAATAATGCCTCCTCGCATATATAATCCTAGCTGCCTCATTAAGTTAGAGGGTTTGGCCTTTGACTCCTTGCTCAGGATTTGATGTTCAGTAGGATAAGATTCCTTTTGTACTAAACATATTAGTTTTGCTTCTGCTGATCTCAATTCATGGAGTCTGATATGCTTCGAATCTTCACTAAGGAAAGACCCGTGAGCCCGACTTCTCATGTTGTTAATGAACCGGTATATCCATGCAAATACCCGTATTACTTGATCAGATAATAGCTGCCGTTACGTAACGTTCCCACTCTACCAACTTGTTATCCTGATGTGTAGTACTCACATTCGAACTACTTAACACATCATCTTGGGGCCGACTTGAAGGAATCAGATATGTATTCCCTGAAATCCTGAGGCCATTCAGTTGGAGATGTAAGCCATGGAGGTCCATGCCACCAAATAGAGGAAGACATAAACTGCTGTGCCGAGATCCCCCGGGAAATTATGTCACTGGGGTTATCCCTGGTGCTCACATAGCGAAATGTAGCTGTAGGAACTAAGTCATGAATCTCATCAGTGCGATTAGAAACATAAACAGGTAACACTTTCTGGCTGTGTACCCATGAAAGCGCTATTTGACTGTCGCTCCAGACATAGACGTTATTAAACTGTAGTATGTCTGCATAGGCATCCAGTGTAAACTTTATTAGACGAGCAGACAGAAGCAATGCAGTAAGTTCTAATTTAGGAACTGTAATCTTCTTTATAGGGGCTACTTTAGCCTTCGCTATAGCCAGAGTCGCTTCACTACCATTACATATGTATATGGCAGTACCGTACGCACTATTACTAGCATCAGAAAAGGCATGTAGATCCACCTGGTGACCACTAATAACCTGACGAGGAAGTTGGACCTTGCAACATGCGGAAAGGTCCGACCGAATCAACCGCCAAGTATCCTGTAACTCAATCGGGAGGGGCGTGTCCCAATCTAGTTTTAGCCGCCACAGTTGCTGTAAAAACATACAAGCACGGATTGTAACAGGCAGCAAAAAACCTAGGGGATCAAACAACCTCGCTGACAAGCTTAAGCAGTTTCGCTTGGTCATAAGCTCACTGCCGCATGGGGTGTGACAGAAGGATATACAATCTGTGGTAGTGTCCCATTTGTGGCCTAAAAACTTCACCTCACTATTCTCAGTAGCTACACCGTCAGAAGCAAATTGACCTTTCAAAAGACCACTATTAGTGGCCCATTCTCTTAAGTATAAATGAGCCTTGGCAAATATATCGCGGATCTCCCAGCATCTCTTGAGCAATAAATCTTCATTGTCTCCGGTGCCTTGAAGATTGTCCACATAGATCCCCTGCTTGATCTCATTCTTGAAGTCAGGATCTAGTCCAGCCTCCTCAAGATGACGCAAGATAGTAGCGTTGAGAAGGAACTGGGAACAGGTCGCCCCGAATAAGACGACTCTGAACCTGTAGACCAGATACTCTGAATCTAGATCCATTGGGTCCCGTGGCCATAAAAATCTTGTCGAGTCCCTGTCTTCACGATGGAGTTGAAGCATCAGGAAGGCCTTCTCAATATCGGCGACCCATGCAAACTTATGACATCTGAAGCGCAACATAATTTGCGCTAGATCAGAGACCAGGGACGGACCCGTGTACAGACAATCATTCAGGCTATAGGAGCGATCACTGGATTTAGCAGAGCAGTCATACACAATACGAACAGGAGTGGTGGAACTGTCCTTTTTAATCCCATGGTGAGCAAGGTAATGGATGTCATCCCCATACTCACTGAGATCTACTCTCTCCACAAATCCACGTTGTACCTGCTCGGCCAAAACTGCCGCATAAGTCTCGCAATAACTTGGATTCTTGACAAACTGCTTCTGAAGGCCACGTAACCTACCAAGTGCTAGATGGAAATTAGTAGGTAATTTACTCTTGTTATCATTCCAAGGGAGCCTTACCACATACTGACCTCTGCCAGAGTCATACGTTACAGTCTCTTCATACGAGCTTAACGCTAGCTTGGACTCACGATCAAGTTCATGTGGGTCAATTCCAATATTGTCCAAGTCCCATAGCTTATCTATATCAGTACATGTATTATCAGGCACATTTGGCCTAATATATTTATCTATGGGGCTTACTGCTACCTTGAGGACCGTAACCACCTCCACCTGTGTGTCTTGAGAGGAAGTGGCATAGGATCCAGAAATGGCATAACCTTGGATCGTGGGGAGCATTATTAGCTTATCTACCCGCCGATATCCAGGGTGAACCAGGTCGTAGTAATAATCAGCTCCGACCAGTAGCATAATACCATTGTTAGCAGAGAGTTGATCATCAGCCAGTTTATACCCCTTGCTTCTGAGATATTTCAAATGTGGTTGAATCTCTGATGCTATATAGAAATTGGGTAGTGTGTCGACCACAACAGCCTTGATGGGACATACCTTTTTTCTATAAACATATGAAATCTTCACAATATCATAGTCACTGGAATCTATTTCACCAGTGAAACCATGGAGACGCAAATTCTCTTGACCCTTGCTGGTACACTTGAGCTGGGGTAATGATGACCGCAGAACGAATGACCTCTGTGAGCACTGGTCAAGTAAGGTGCGCGTCATTATAGTATTATTATTACTCCCCACTACTGGCAGCATCATAGTAGGAAGCAATTGACATTCTCGAGAAGCAATGGACATGGCAGATACTTTATCACCCTCGCTCTTACTTTTCTCATGTGACTCTTTGGGGGTTTTCCCCTTTTCTTTGCCGTCGTGCCGATCAGACTGGGTGCAAAGGGAAAACCAATGTTTCCCCTTGCAATACTTACAAGGTTTGATGTAGGAATTGGTGCAGGTACTGTTGAAGTGGTCTCTTGCCAGACAGCTGGTACATAACTTAAGCGATTTAGCCTTGCTAATCTTCTGTGTAGCCTTAGGATACTTAGGACACTGATACCACAGATGACCGTGAACACTGCACAACTTACAACCTAATGATATTGGCCTTTTCTGTTTAGGAGAAGTCTGTACCGGGAAAGCTGCAGTAGATGGCGACATCTCCACTTGTCGGTAGTGTCCAGTACTCTCCATATTGAAGACTTCAGTCTGGTACACCTGCACCAACGCTTCCAAGTTTAGTGGAGAGTCGCTTAGTTGTCGTCGTAAGATTTCCCTTAAGGGAGAGGGTATCTTATTAAAGATATTCACACTAAATATCTCCTCCTTGGTGACGGCCATTGTCTCCATAGATCGGAGGAGGCTCTCAAAGGAGGCATAGTACTCCTTTAGGTCCGCCACATCATAGGATGGAGGATCTAGTGTGAAGAATTTGGTAATTAAAGCAGTCTTGATGACTTCCACTCTCCCGTAAGTTCTCTTCAGCAACTCCACTGCAGACTCGTAGCTGTTAACTTCTAGCTTGTACCCATCGACTAACTTCAATGCCTCCCCTTTCAATTGACCACGGAGATATGTGAACCTTTGGATGGATGTGAGTGTTTTATTATGATGGACGGAACACTCAAAAATATCCCAAAATCCAGTCCAGGTAGCCGAATCCCCGGAAAAGGTAGGCAAAGTAAGCTTCGGCAGGTTAAAACCAGTCGCCTTTGGTGTACCGGTATCCTTAACAGAGGTTGATTCTTGGGTGGAAGATAGTCTGGCTAAGGCTGTATTAACGTCCTCAAAGTACTCAAAATCTGCCGACATTTCTTCTTCCACATCGTCAGTAACTGTCAATAAACCATATACCTGCTGAGAATAACTATCATAAGTAGCTAGCGATTTAGTAACTGTAGCAATTTACCTTTTATCTGATCAGCCGTGGCACTTATTAAAATTCATCAAGATCTCTTAAACCTCTATTTAAACTTCCCTTCATCCCTCCCTTAAGAATCTTAAGTTTCTTCAAATCTGTCATCGTTAAGGTTTAATTTTAAGCAACTTAAACTACAATGAGGTCAGACTACAAACCGTTAATCGCTTGAATCAACAGCGGCAAACCCCCATTACTTCAAGAAATTTACTCAAAAAGAATTACATAATACTTACATCCCCCTTAATATAACTATCGAAAGGAAATTATCTAACTAGACAAAATAATTAAATACTAAATCCATTAAAAGAAAGGGTAAGGTGAAGCACTAATTATTGTAAGCCCTTTATAGGTAAGCCTAGTTGGTTAAGCTACAATCATGAGGTCTGACTATTAACCGTCAATCGCCTAGGAATTAACAAAGACCGACACTCATGACCGCCACTTTAAGCAACTAGGCCTAGGCTATTATGAAATTTAAATATAAAAGGTCACATGAGAACCTGCCGGCTGCCGGCTCATAATAATTATAACCCATAACTTGGTTTCATAATACATCTAGAGCTGATGTAGATATTTATACATTACAGTTAATATTTAACCTAACTTAAGAATAAACTACAATACACAAAGAACCAGCCGAAATCGTACAAGCGATACGATACCGCCAAATTCAAATGTCCTATTGGACCAAAACCTGTCGGGATCATTACCCTATTCCCGACACCTGGTGCTTTCCCCAACTTCACTCTTTTCATGGCTTCCCACACTTCTGACCTCCTGATCCCCACCTCCTCCTCCACTGCTTCTCTTCTTCTCCCTCCCATACCATATCCAGCTATGTTTGCTGGCTCTTCATTCCTTACATTTAGCAACTCACTGAAGTACTTCCTTCATCTTTCGACTCTCTCTTGCTTCTCGGCTAGCATTCTCCCATTCTTATCTTTCACACCCTTACTGTTTCCCTTGCTACCTTCCCTAACTTTCTTGACTTCTTTCCAGAACAGTTTCTTACTCTCCCTCCATTTTACACTCAGATTCCTTCCAAATTCCTCATCTACTCTTCTCTTACTTTCCTTCACTACTCTCTTCACCACCCTCTTACTCTCCACGTACCTCGCTCGTTTCTGTCTTTCGGAATCTTCATTCCCTCTACTACCCAACCACTCTCTATATGCTTTCTTCTTTTCTTCCACAGCTATTCTTACCTCTTCTGTCCACCATGCTGTACCTTTCACTCCCCTCCCTCTTCTCCTCACTCCACACACCTCCTCACATGCTGCACAGATCTCATCCTTAAACACCTTGCTCATCTCCTCCACTTCCTCCATAACTTCCAGGTCGAACCCACCTAGTCATCTTTCCACTGCTCTCCTGTACTCCTCCCTGACTTCCTCCTCCTGCAACCTCTCCACCCTCCTCACCATTCCACCCTCCTCTCGCCTCCCTCCCGCTCTCCTCACCCACTTCTTTTGTATCCTAACCTTAGCTACCACTACATAATGATCAGACAGACCCCCTCCAATACCCCTATACACCCTAGCATCCATCACAGATTTCTTCATTCGTTCATCCACACATACATAATCAATCAATGACTCTCGTTCCACCACTGTCTTATCCTTCATCGTCAACATCCGTTTCCACGTGTACCTGTGGATCATTCTGTGTCGGAAGAAGGTGTTGGCTATCCACAGCCTCCTCCCCACATACGTCCACAAGTGCACTACCATTCCCATTCACCTCTGATGGTACCCCCCACCCTCCCACTCCCTCAACTTTCCTATCACCCACCTTACCATTCATATCCCCAATCAGAAATATTCTTTCGTTCTTGTCAAACTTCTCCAGGCACGTCTCCACATTCATCCAGAACTCCTCTTTCTTTCTTTCAAGTATATCCTCTGTTGGGGCATACACGCATACAATCACCCACGTTTGTATTCCTACTTTCATTCTCACCCACACAATCCTTGAACCCACAGACCCATACTCTTACAAACAAACATGCACCTTCTCTCGCTGTTCCTTCACTCACTCCAGCACACACACCCATTCCACACTCCCACTCTCTCACATCTGAACTTTTCCATTTGGTCTCTGTCATTCCACATACATCCAGCCTGGCATTCACTAACACTTCCAGAACCTCTCTCTCTTTTGTGCCATCATTCATGCCACTAACATTCCACGTAGCCATTCTCAGAATGTCCGAAGGCATGTCCTTAGTCGGTCGTGGTCCGTCAACGTGGGTTCCGTCCGCATCTGAGGCTGTTCGTTCGTTTTTCTTTGCTTAGATATTTTTTCCGGGTGGGGGTCGCAAGCCCACCGACCCAACCTCTTTAGTCGCCTCTTACGACACGCAGAAGGCACGTGGGGCATATTCTATTCCCTAACCCCCAGGGGGAGCTGTGGCCATCAATATTTAGCAGAATTATCAGCTAAAATAAGAGCATAATACATTTATAAATATATAAAACCAAATTTATCATACTTTTTATCCATCAGAAACCCACATTATTATAGCATTTCTGGATGATGTCGATGTTCACGGTTCTAACTTCCTTATAATCTATATTTACCTTATAGCCAGAAACTTACAAGTGGTGAATTAATCTTAATCTTTATTATTGGTTGGTGACGTAAGGTCGGGAGGTTAGTATTTATTTCTATATAGGGCGGCTTTCATACTGTTTATTACAATTTGCCTATCTAGTGTTATCTATCTATCTGTGTATGCGTCTATATATATCTATCTAGCTGTCTATATTTCTTTCTATCTGTGTATCTATCTATCTATATATATATATATATATATATATATATATATATATTTCTTCCTATCTGTGTATCTATCTATCTATTAGTTGTCTAAATTAATGAAAATAGTACGGTACGTGCTACTAACATATTTTCTTTCTCCGGAATATGACCGAATGAAAAGGTGTTTAGTCATTTGTAATTTCCTGTTGTGTTACAGTTTATGTATTTATAATCCTGAGTACCTAAAATAGAATGATGGTGAAAATGTGTCCAGGCGTGTCAGTACAAGCAAGACAGGTGGGCGTATGGGCGTATTATACAACCTTTCAGCTGATGACCCAGGTTGAACGGTCGGGGTGATGGGTGATAGGTGTTAAGTAAGAGGTGTTGTGTGTTAGGTGTTAAGTATGGGGTATTGAGTGTTAGGTGTTAAGTAAGAGGTGTTAGGTATTAAGTAAGAGGTACAAAGGAGTACAAAGGAAATCAAGCAACAACATATCTGTTGACCCTTCTAGGCTGCTTGTCCTCCAAAACACTGAGAACCAATTGTCCAAACAGTGGTTTAGAGTGGGTAAGGGAACATTGGAAAGGGAACTACTGCCCTGGAACTAATGTCCGTGGCAGGATTAGGAAGTTAGTAGGGGACAGATGGGTTAGTAACTGAGCGGGGGATAAAATAAAGTAATTCATTTACAAACGCAGTCAGTCGCACGTTTGATGCAAGATATTTGTCTAGGCGAAGTTTAAATGAATCAACGGTGCTCCAGTCTATAACGTCTCGGGGAAGCCCATTCCACAAGTTGACAACTCGATTGAAGAAGAAATTCTTAGATTCGTGCGAGTTAAAAGATTTACCGATAGTTTTACAACCGTTTCCCCGCGTGTAATTAAATTGGTAGATAGTGAAGTACTTACTACAGTTCATATTGTCGATGCCTTTTATGATTTTGAACATTTGAATTAAGTCGCCTCTTAATCTGCGCTGGGTTAAAGGAAATAGATTTAATTCTTTAAGACGCTCCTCGTATGGTTTGTTCTTTAGGCTAGGTATAATTTTGGTAACTCTACATTGAACTCGTTCTAGTTTGTCTATATCTTTTTGGTAATAAGGGCACCAGGATTGAAAGCAGCATTCCAGAAGAGGGCGGACTAAAGAATTGTAAAGGGTTAGGATAACTTCTTTGGATTTATGCTCAAATGAACTGCCTATAAAGCCAATTATTTTGTTTGCTTTCTTAACAACTTCTGAACATTGTTGACTCGGTTTTAGATTACTCGATATTGTTACACCCAGATCGGTTTCTCTGTTTACATTCTTAAGCTGAGTGCCATTCATCGAATAGTTTGCTTTCTCATTTTGGTATCCGATATGTAGTACTTTACATTTATCAGCATTGAAACTCATTTGCCAAATTTGGGCCCAACGTGACAACTTATCTAGATTGTGTTGCATATCGTCAACTTGTTCTTTTGAGAGTACGCTATTTGCAATTTTTGTATCGTCAGCAAATTTTTAGATTGTACAGGTGAGACCCTCATCTATGTCGTTGATGTAAATTAGAAAGATAATTGGTCCTAGTACCGATCCCTGGGGTAACCCGCTACTTACATTGGTCAATTTAGATGCCTTGCCGTTTATGACTACTCTTTGCTTTCTGTCGCGGAGCCAATTTTCTATCCATTTCAACACACCGTCTTGTATTCCATGCGCTTTTAGTTTTAGCAGTAAAAGTTTGTGGGGGACTTTGTCAAAGGCCTTTTGAAAATCAAGGTATATAATATCTACAGCTTTACTCTCATCATAGAGGTTGAAGATATTGTGGAAGAAGTCTAAGAGATTTGTTAAACAGGAACGTTTTCTACGAAAGCGGGTTGAGTATCTTTAACCCTTATTTAGCGGCGAGCAACATAAGTCGAGTTAAATAAAGCTGGACTATGTGGCGGCGCTCGACATAACTCGAGTGGCAATTTCAGCACGTAATGTGGCTGAGAGAGAGAGACAAGTGGTGGCAGGAGACTAGCGAGCGTATGACTGCTCCAGACCACCGCGGCGAACCTACTGACACAAATCTCAGCTCCCTCCTCCCTCTCTCACTCGCTACATACTCAATTATGTACTGAAAGTACCGAATTACCTGCTTTTTGCACTCGCGTTGCACGGTTATTGCAAGAAAACTATCCATCATACAAGGATCGTTATGGTGTCATTCGAAAGCTCTGTTTATGCCCTTTCAGGGATAGGTACTTGTTTTACGTTCTGGGTCTTATTTAGGCATGAAAATGATCACGTAAACAGCCCTATTGTGGCTAAAAACACCCCGCTGTGCGGTACACATAAATAAACCGCATAGGCCGCTCGTAAGGTGTTAAGTATGTTATTTTCCTCTAAGTGATTTATGAGTCTGTCTCTTATGACCGTTTCTAGCATTTTACATACAACTGAAGTTAAGCTAATTGGACGATAGTTACGGGGTAGGGATTTGCTGCCTTTTTTTAAAATCGGTGTTACGTTAGCTAGCTTCCACTGATCAGGCATAGTTCCAGACTGCAAGGATTTATTGAATAGCAATGTCAGTGGTTTGGAGAGCTCATCCTTAGCTTCCTTTAGAACTCTAGGTGAGATTGTATCAGGTCCGGGCGTTATATTTACCTTGAGTGTATCTAAACATTTCACTACTTCTCTCTCTGTAATGGTGATATTGCTTAGAACATCAGAATTATCAATCTGAATCGGCGACGCTGTAGGGATATCAATGAGGTCTTCTGTTGTAAAAACTGATGCAAAGAAGGTATTGAGGGCATTACTCATTTGTACTTCGTCTTTGGTATATTCTCCATTTACATCGACTAACAGTTGAAGTAACTACTCTCTTCTTTCTGATATAACTAGAGAATTCTTTTGGGTTTGTTTTACTTTGATTCGCAACATGTAACTCGAGGGTCTTTTTACTTTGCTTAATTAACCTTTTGGCTTTGCGTCGTAGTTCTACAAATTTCACCCGTTCTTCGTCATTTTGTGAGGATTTTAATCTATCATTAGCAAACATTTTAGCAAGCAGACAGTTTGAAATATCTTTATTCCACCATTTGGGCTTATCATTATGGCCTGTACGCCGTATTTTCGATGGTATGCTGTCTTGCACTGCTTTTAGGTAAGTGTTTGCGAATGATTCCCAAGATGTATTTATGTCGTTATTGTTAATTAAAAAGCTCCAGTCAGTTTCTTTAAACATTGCTCTAAGTTTACGAAAGTTTGCTTGCTTGAAATTAGGGACTTTCTCGATGCTGCTATTTGGTTCGTTACTAGTAAACTTTAAAGTGAAAGTTATCGTACGATGGTCGCTGTTACTGAATTCATCACCGACATTCAAATTCTCTATCAATTCTTCTTTTGTTGAAAGTAAAAGGTCAAGGACATTATTTCCACGGGTTGGAGATCTAACAAATTGATATAGCGAACTCTCTTGCAAATTTGCATACAGGTCTTGTCCAGAGTGTGAAGTAATACTATCTCCCCACTTGGTCACAGGTAAATTGAAGTCGCCAAAAATTACGGTATCATACGAGTTACTTAAGTCTTAAATTTGCTCATAAATTTCTCGGTCAGTTTGCACTGATTGAGCTGAAGGTCTGTATATTAGTGCAAGTATTATTTGTGTACCTATATTATTCTTTATTAGCACAAAGGATGTGTCGACGTTCACAATTTGGGGTTTTGACAAGAGGGTTGGGTTAAGACTTTCTTTGTTAAAAGATAAAACTCCACCTTTATTTCTATTAATTCGGCTTTTCTCAAACATTACATAACCGGGAAGTGAATACTCTGCTAAAAAGTCTCTGTCTTCTGTATTGAGCCAAGATTCTGTTATGCCAATAACATCGTAACTTTCCGTAAACACTAGTTCCTCTAAATCTGAAAATGTATTGCGTATGCTACGAGTGTTTGCATAGAAAACATTCAAAGTTTTGGATTGGAATTCACAGAACGCTCTTTATTCAAATTATTGGTTCTGTTCAGATCTGCATTTATGTACCTGTCAGCCCTCAGTCCTCGATCGTCGTCCCTGGTTGTCCTCGGTCCTCGGTGTCCTCGGTCCTCGGTGTCCTCGATCATTGTTCCTAGTGGTCCTCGGTCCTCGACCATTGTTTCTGGTGGTCCTCCATTCTCGCTGTCCTCGATTATCGTCCCTGGTAGTTCTCGGTCCTCGATCGTCGCCCCTGGTCGTCCACGGTCCTCGATCCTTGTCCCTGGTGGTCCTCGGGCCTTGAACCTCGTCCCTGGTGGTCCTTGGTTGGCTCTGCTTTTTCTCCGAAAATCCTTTACTGTGTCGTGAAGAAGGCGGCCAAATCTTGCTGCTCCCACCTGGTTCAGATGGACTCCATCTGCTACAAACAGATGATCTTCACAGTAGAAGTCATTCCTGGTATTGATGAATCCAACGTTTTCTTCCCTGCAGAGGTTAGCCAGACGACGATTTACGCTAGTGGCTTTATTGAAGAATCGGCTCTCCACACCGATCCTGGGGACGATCCCTGATATGATGACTCTGCCTGACTTTTCCTTATACTTCTGAATCAGCTTCCGGTACTTCAGCATGAGGTCCTCCGAGAGGGTCCGCTACACGTCATTAGATCCGACATGAATGACGTACATTGTGCGTGAGGGGGCTAACTTTGAAACTTCGTTGACTGCAGCTGCAACGTCGTCCACACCGCCACCCGGGATACAAAAGCGCTTACTGGTCCTGGGTGCCCTGGCGCAGAACTCCATAAGTTGTCCACGAACCATGGAGTCTACTACGAGCCGAATTTCTTCTATATCTTCTTCGTCGTCTAAGTCCGCAAGAATATGGTAACGGTTCTGGTACATGGTTTCGGTGATGATCCTCCTTGTGATGGGGCGAACGTTGTTTCTCACGACGCGGAAGTTGTCCCGAGATGGAGCGGAGTAATTTTTTTCCATATGTGGTGCATGTACTGAAGCAGGTACCACTATATCAGGCGTTGGGCTGTTGGAAGATGCCGCAATGGTAGTAATTGCTTCTTTTGATGATACTCCTACGTTGAGCGTCGCAAATCCTTGGAGTGTATTTCCAGCTTCTTGGTGAGGGCGTTAATCTTGACATTAGCTTCATCCAGTTTAGCTGCCAAATCTTCTCGGAGCTGGCAGAATCGGCAGACATGAACATTGGGGCAGGCAAACATGGCAGGGCCAAACCTACCGGAACAGTTCGTGCAGGCGCCAGACATGGTGACAATAACAAAACTTCAAATCACTTCACTCTAAGTCACTTCTAATCACTTGTCTCACTTCAGAACACTTTATTCACTTCACACACTTCAGATCACTTTACTCACTGTAAATCACTTCACTCACTTTAAATAACTTCACGTCACTTCTAATACAATTTAAGCCTAAAAATTATACTTTTACATCAAGTCAATAATACACTTTAAAACCACTTATCTCCCTTTAAAAATACTTCACTCACTTCAGGTCGCTTCACTTACTTAACGCCTTACGAGCGGGCCCATCAGTAACTTTTACTACCTGCCAAGCGGGTGGTTTTACCCTAAACGACCTTGTTTCCGTGCTCTTTTTCATGCATAAACAAGAGCCAGAGCGTTATGCAATTATATATCCCAGAACGGGCGATAATTGAGCTTTCCAATGACACCAGAAGCATCCTTCTACGACCACGCGTTCTCTTGCAACGATCGTGCAACACGAAGGAAAAATCCCTAAAATACGGTAATTTCCTTACATAATTCCCTGTGTAGCAAGGTAGTGAGTGTGGGTGTGTGTGGCGTAGACGTCAGTAGTCGCGCGGGACCCGTGCCGAGCGGTCATGAGCCGACCTACGCTCCTCCCATCGCTCGTCTCTCTCTCAGAGCCATTATTGCTCAAAAATTGCACACGGACTTAAGTCGGTCCCCGCCACATAGTCCATGGTTCTCTAGCCCGACTTAAGTCCACCCCCGCCAAAGCAGGGTTAAATAGGCCTAACCGAAAACTAAAATGTTGAAATACGCACAAATAGGTTATCAGCGGTGATAGCCTAACCAAAAATTAAAAAAACAAAACAAAATCTAAAATTTAAATACGCAGTGATAGCCGAACCGAAAACAATTTGTTTTTAGTTAAACAGAAATAGGCCACCAGAGGCGATAGCCTAGCCTAACCGAAAACTAAAATGATGAAATACCGGTACACAGAAATAGGCCACAGCGGTGATGGCCTAACCGAAAATTAAAAAATTTAAATATGCAGAAATAGGCCACCAGGGGTGATAACCTACCTAAAAAACAAAAAAACAAATATATACATAATAGAATATGTAACTAAATATACAATTCACCAAATAGAGATTATATAAAAATAAAGTGCAACTGCACACAAAGGGTTAATATACTGTATCAACAGATGGCACTGGTGTCACTGTAGGCTAGTCAAGCAGGATTATATTTAGATAAACAAAGTTATCAGTCAAAGGTTACTACAAGATCATGCAAGCAACAACTAAAATTACAGATATATATATAGCTACAGTAGGATACTGAATACGATAACTACTAGAGTTAAAAAGAAAATACAAAGCTAGGTCGATTAGAGGTGTGCGTCATCTGCTACAAGCTAGGATAAAAAATGTAAACAACAATGTTTATCAGTCAGAAAAGCAATAAAATAACATGCACGGCAACTACAGAACTATGTGGAGGTTAAACAAGCACTTAACTACTGTTCATGCAATGAATAAAGGGAATAGGGTTATGAAATACTCAAATTATGATAAAGTTTTCTCATTGGCGATGCGGAGCTGTTGACGGTGGGAGATCCGGCGTATGTGTGGGTGTTAGGTATTAAGTAAGGGGTGTTGTGTGTTAGGTGTTAATTAAGGGGTATTGAGTTTTAGGTGTTAAGTAAGGGGTATTGAGTGTTAGGTGTTAAGTAAGGGGTGTTGTGTGTTAGGTGTTAAGTAATGGGTGTTCTGTGTTAGGTGTTAAGTAACGGGTTTTGTGTGTTAGGTGTTAAGTAAGGGGTGTTCTGTGTTAGGTGTTAAGTAAGGGGTGTTCTGTGTTAAGTAAGGCGTGTTGTGTGTTAGATATTAAATAAGAGGTATTGAGTGTTAGGTGTTAAGTAAGGGGTGTTCTGTGTTAGGTGTTAAGTAAGGGGTGTTCTGTGTTAGGTGTTAAGTAAGGGGTGTTTTGTGTTAGGTGTTAAGTAAGGTGTGTTGTGTGTTAGGTGTTAAGGGGTATTGAGTGTTAGGTGTTAAGTAAGGGTGTTGTTTGTTAGTTGTTAAGTAATGGGTATTGAGTGTTAGGTGTTAAGTAAGGGGTGTTGTGTCTTAGGTGTTAAGTACGGGGTGTTCTGTGTTTGGAGTTAAGTAAGGGATGTTCTGTGTTAGGTGTTAAGTAAGGGGTGTTGTGTCTTAGGTGTTAAGGGGTATTGAGTGTTAGGTGTTAAGTAAGGGGTGTTGTGTGTTAGGTGTTAAGGTGTATTGAGTGTTAGGTGTTAAGTAAGGGGTGTTGTGTGTTAGGTGTTAAGGGGTATTGAGTGTTAGGTGTTAAGTAAGGGGTGTTGTGTGTTAGGTGTTAAGTAAGATGTGTTGTGTGTTAGGTGTTAAGTAAGAGGTGTTGTGTGTTAGGTGTTAAATAGGGGGTGTTGTGTGTTAGTGTTAAGTAAGGGGTGTTCTGTATTAGATCTTAAGTAAGGGGTGTTTGGTGTTAGGTTTTAAGGGGAGGTATTTAGTTTGTTCCCTACGTTTTCCTCAAGCTTAAAATTACACCCCCTAGACCCCCTTTCAAGATAAATTTGTACATTTTTCGGTAGAAAAATGTCCCGGCCAGAGGCCGGTGTATTCTTAAATTACAGGCTCGCTATCGCTCGCCAGAAAAAAATCGACACCTAAATGGCACGAAAGGTCTTAAATGTGACATAAATGGGGTGAAAGTTCTTAAAATAGCCAAACTAATGTAATAGGGAGAACGTCTTAAAATCTCAAAAGCAATGGGGCTAAACATGAGGGAGAAGGGGGTAAAGAAAAAATTCCTCAAGTGGAAATCTCCCCTTAAGTAAGGGGTGTTGTGTGTTAGGTGTTAAGTAAGGGGTGTTATGTGATAGGTGTTGTGTGTTAGGTGTGAAGTAAGTTGTGTTGGGTGTTAAGTAAGGGGTGTTGTGTGTTAGGTGTTAAGTAAGGGGTGTTATGTGTTAGGTGTTAAGTAAGGGGTGTTGTGTGTTAGGTGTTAAGTAAGGGGTGTTCTGTGTTAGGTGTTAAGTAAGGGATGTTCTGTGTTAAATAAAGGGTGTTGTGTTTTAGGTGTTAAGTAAGAGGTATTGAGTGTTAGGTGTTAAGTAAGGGGTGTTCTGTGTTAAATGTTAAGTAAGGGGTGTTCTGTGGTAGGTGTTAAGTAAGGGGTGTTCTGTGTTAGGTGTTAAGTAAGAGGTGTTGTGTGTTAGGTGATAAGGGGTATTGAGTGTTAGGTGTTAAGTAAGGGGTGTTGTGTATTAGGTGTTAAGTAAGGGGTGTTGTGTGTTAGTTGTTAAGTAAGGGGTATTGAGTGTTAGGTGTTAAGTAAGGGGTGTTGTGTCTTAGGTGTTAAGTAAGGGGTGTTCTGTGTTAGGTGTTAAGTAAGGGATTTTCTGTGTTAGGTGTTAAGTAAGGGGTGATGTGTGTTAGGTGGTAAGTAAGAGGTGTTCTGTGTTAGGTGTTAAGTAAGGTGTATTGAGGGTTAGGTCTTAAGTAAGGGGTGCTGTGTGTTAGGTGTTAAGTAAGGGGTGTTCTGTGTTAAGTAAGGGGTGTTGTGTGTTAGGTGATAAGGGGTATTGAGTGTTAGGTGTTAAGTAAGGGGTGTTGTGTGTTAGGTGTTAAGTAAGGGGTGTTGTGTGTTAGTTGTTAAGTAAGGGGTATTGAGTGTTAGGTGTTAAGTAAGGGGTGTTCTGTGTTAGGTGTTAAGTAAGGGATTTTCTGTGTTAGGTGTTAACTAAGGGGTGTTGTGTGTTAGGTGGTAAGTAAGAGGTGTTCTGTGTTAGGTGTTAAGTAAGGGGTATTGAGGGTTAGGTCTTAAGTAAGGGGTGTTGTGTGTTAGGTGTTAAGTAAGGGGTGTTCTGTGGTAGGTGTTAAGTAAGAGGTGTTGTGTGTTAGGTGGTAAGTAAGAGGTGTTGTGTGTTAGGTGTTAAGTAAGGTGTTTTGTGTGTTAGTGTTAAGTAAGGGGTGTTAGGTGTTAAGTAAGTGGTCTTAGGTGTTAGTAAGGGGTGTTGTGTGTTAGGTGTTAAGCAAGGGGTGTTGTGTGATAGGTGTTAAGTAAGAGGTGTTGTGTGTTAGGTGGTAAGTAAGAGGTGTTGTGTGTTAGGTGTTAAGTAAGGGGTGTTGTGTGTTAGTGTTAAGTAAGGGGTGTTAGGTGTTAAGTAAGTGGTGTTAGGTGTTAGTAAAAGGTGTCGTGTGTTAGGTGTTAAGCAAGGGGTGTTGTGTGATAGGTGTTAAGTAAGGTGTTGTGTGTTAGGTGTTAATTAAGGGGTGTTGTGTGTTAGGTGTTAAGTAATGGGTGTTAGGTGTTAAGTAAGGGGTGTTGTGTGTTAGGTGTTAGGTAAGGGGTGTTATGTGTTAGGTGTTAAGTAAGGGGTGTTAGGTGTTAAGTAAGTGGTGTTAGGTGTTAGTAAGGGGTGTTGTGTGTTAGGTGTTAAGTAAGGGGTGTTAGGTGTTAGGTGTTAAGTAAGAGGTGTTGTGTGTTAGGTGGTAAGTAAGAGGTGTTGTGTGTTAGGTGTTAAGTAAGGTGTGTTGTGTGTTAGGTGTTAAGTAAGGTGTGATAGGTGTTAAGTAAGTGGTGTTAGGTGTTAGTAAGAGGTGTTGTGTGTTAGGTGTTAAGTAAGAGGTGTTGTGTGTTAGGTGTTAAGTAAGAGGTGTTGTGTGTTAGGTGGTAAGTAAGAGGTGTTGTGTGTTAGGTGTTAAGTAAGGGGTGTTGTGTGTTAGTGTTAAGTAAGGGGTGTTAGGTGTTAAGTAAGTGGTGTTAGGTGTTAGTAAAGGGTGTCGTGTGTTAGGTGTTAAGCAAGGGGTGTTGTGTGATAGGTGTTAAGTAAGGTGTTGTGTGTTAGGTGTTAATTAAGGGGTGTTGTGTGTTAGGTGTTAAGTAAGGGGTGTTAGGTGTTAAGTAAGGGGTGTTGTGTGTTAGGTGTTATGTAAGGGGTGTTATGTGTTAGGTGTTAAGTAAGGGGTGTTAGGTGTTAAGTAAGTGGTGTTAGGTGTTAGTAAGGGGTGTTGTGTGTTAGGTGTTAAGTAAGGGGTGTTCTGTGTTAGGTGTTAAGTAAGAGGTGTTGTGTGTTAGGTGGTAAGTAAGAGGTGTTGTGTGTTAGGTGTTAAGTAAGGGGTGTTTTCTGTTAGTGTTAAGTAAGGGGTGTTAGGTGTTAGGTGTTAGTAAGGGGTGTTGTGTGTTAGGTGTTAAGCAAGGGGTGTTGTGTGATAGGTGTTAAGTAAGGTGTTGGGTGTTAGGTGTTAAGTAAGGGGTGTTGTGTGTTAGGTGTTAAGCAAGGGGTGTTGTGTGTTAGGTGTTAAGTAAGGGGTGTTGTGTGTTAGGTGTTAAGTAAGGGGTGTTGTGTGTTAGGTGTTAAGTAAGGGGTGTTGTGTGTTAGGTGTTAAGTAAGGGGTGTTGTGTGTTAGGTGTTAAGTAAGGGGTGTTGTGTGATAGGTGTTAAGTAAGGGGTGTTGTGTGTTAGGTGTTAAGTAAGGGGTGTTAGGTGTTAAGTAAGGGGTGTTGTGTGTTAGGTGTTATGTAAGGGGTGTTATGCATTAGGTGTTAAATAAGTGGTGTTGTGTGTTAGGTGTTAAGTAAGAGGTGTTGTGTGTTAGGTGTTAAGTAAGGGGTGTTGTGTGTTACGTGTTAAATAAGGGGTGCTGTGTGTTAGGTGTTAAGTAAGAGGTGTTGTGTGTTAGGTGTTCAGTAAGTGGTGTTGTGTGTTAGGTGTTAAGTAAGAGGTGTTGTGTGTTAGGT
Organism: Paralithodes platypus; assembly: GCA_032716605.1. Taxonomy (NCBI): domain Eukaryota; kingdom Metazoa; phylum Arthropoda; class Malacostraca; order Decapoda; family Lithodidae; genus Paralithodes; species Paralithodes platypus. The sequence continues at coordinate 15,811,833 of CM064546.1, read as the reverse complement.
GATCAGTAAGGGGTGTTGTGTGTTAGGTGTTAAGTAAGGGGTGTTGGGTGTGGTAGGTGTTAAGCAAGGGGTGCTGTGTGTTAGGTGTTAAGTAAGAGGTGTTGTGTGTTAGGTGTTAAGTAAGGGGTGTTGTGTTAGGTGTTAAGTAAGGGGTGTTGGGTTGGGAGATGGGTTGGGTAGGTGTTGTGTGGGAGAAGTATTATGTGTTAACTTGTATGTATTATGATGTGAGTATTAGAGTAGACTATTGATAGCCACTTGATGATCAGATCAGAACGGTCGAGGAGTTGTTTGTATTGTGTGTTCTGCAAGAGAGGTGTTATGTGTGAGATGTGTTATGTGAGGTGTTATATGTAAGATATTCAAATTCCCCACTAGCCTTATATTCCTCCCTCTCTCCACCTTCGTCCTTCCTCTTCTCCTCCTCTTCTCCTTCTTCCTTTTCTTACCACGCCGCTGACTCCTGCAGAAAGAGCACAGTGCGATATTTAGTTTAATTGTATTGTCTCTGACTCTGGGAGGACGAATTATACCCCAACCTATAAATACACGGTGGAATACGACCCACATTAGGATCCAGTTTAATTACTGAACCTGGAATGTTTATTTTTTGTTCTTTAAATGTTGATACACCGACACTTTTTTTTTTTTTTTGCTGTATATTTCATGTCCTAGTTTCTTCCTTCCTTCACATAAGTTATGACTATGTTTGTATGAAGCGTTCTGTTGCTCTGGAGTTAGTAGATGTTATGTTGTATACTTCTAGCTGAGTTGTGTATACATTACCTAAGCTAGTGACTACAATGCAAATTATCATAAAATTTTCCAAAAATTATTTATTGAAGTATTATTGTCACGAAAGCCCCTTTCACACAGTCAAGAACGCATGCTGGAAATGGTCAGCAAGGTAGTCTGCAAGAAGCGGTCGAAGGTCGTAGATGGTCAGCGGCAGTAGGGTGCATGCGTGGACATGTGTTGGTGGGCCCCAAAAAGTTGAGCCAACTAAAAATTTGAGGCCGCATGCAACGCATGCAGTCGCATGCGGTTGGTGGTCTGCAATATACGGTTCACGGTCATGAACATGCGGATGCAGCCTGAAGTCGGTCTGCAACATATGGTAGTGGTCGGGAACATATCGTGCCAGTCTGGGTGTAGGCCGACCATCTCGCATACAGCCGCATAATCCCGACCATGCCTGCATAGGGCCGCAGCCGCATATGGTCGGTGGCATTCTTTTGTGGTCGGTTATCGGTCTGAATTGGTCGTTTTTGGATGGTGTTGATTGGCTTCTGGAAATGACCGTTAACTTCAAATTTTTCGGTGGTCAGTTCATGGTAGGTAATATGCCTATGATGGTCGGTTAACGGGCGGTTGTATGTGGTTATTGTCTGCTGAACGCGTAGCGAAAATGCAGTCGGGGCCACATTTTTCAAGACCGAGGCCGAACACGGATGCGCCGGTATGCGGCATTGCGTTCTTGACTGTATGAAAGGGGCTTCTTACACAGTTAAAGCTGCATGGCAGCATATCTCCCTCCCAGACAAAATAGCAGGTCCTGAGCCAAGTATATTAAGAGACAGCCAGCATACCAAAGTCCATGTATAACCCTTCTGAAGATAAAGACTGACACACTCCAATATGTTGTAGCTTTGATGACAGTTTCCGGCAGTAATATCGGGGATTTATCGGGAGGGACTCACTACCCGGGAAACATTATGGTTACAAATATTAGCCTCGGAGGATAGATTGAACTTCTTCAGAAATAGGGTTTCAAAGGATTTTTCATCAATACCGAAACCAGAATATTATAAGTTCTCTATCATATAGTATAACTTCTTAGATATTGTAAAAGAATTTTGTTTATTTCCTATTAAATTTGAATGATTTGGGTGTTAATAATTTGAAAATATCATTATAATATATATACTGTATATATATATATATATATATATATATATATACAGTATATGGGATAATTTACAGTGGCTAGTCTCCTCCGTCTCCCCATTTGCTTTGAACTTCCTATTTCCCTCCTGTATCACCCCCCCCCCCACTCTCCAACACCTCCCTCCACCCTTCCCAATGTGACGCCTGCAGCTTGGCAGAATGCCATGTGGGCTCAGCCGCTCGCTCAGCCACTCACTAACACTCGCCAGGGCAATGTATTTGGCTACAGTCTATCTACAATGTTGTTCTTTCTTTCATAGTGTTCGTGTTGTTGCAGACAGTCCCGTGGTGGTCTTTATTTTCGTCTGTGACAAGGGGAAGCATTTTATATCATGAGTTGAACATAAGATGCATTGTATATAGTTAAGGAGAGAGAATAATATAGGCAGTGGGGTGGTAGTGTGTGCGTGCGTATACATGTGCTGCCTCCCCCTCGCTTGTAGGCTCGTGCGCGTGCCTTCCTACGCCTCTTGATTGGCTGGTGGTTCCTGGCGCCTTCTGCAGCCCTGCTGCCTGGTGACGTAGCGGCCTGTGATTGGCTGACCACCATGCCTTTCTGTGTGATCCTAGGGGTCCCGAGGAGCTACTCTCTTCAGAGCTTGCTTGACCAGCATACCCTTAACATATCCCTTGCCACTTGTCCCTGACTTCTACCTATAGAGCACTTTCTCTCTCTCTCAACTTCTTACCTCTCATTCTTCCTCTCTATTTAATATCATAACTCCCCTTTGGTTCTGCACGATTTCATATATTGGCCATCATATTATATGCTGAAGCTCTCAGATATTATATGTTTAGTTAGGCATTTTGGAGGGGTTATCATTTTTGTCTGTAGAGGTTCGACACACTCACGGTGTCTCCCTACCTATTCCTTGGCTGTCTGCTGGGCTATTTAATGCTAGACTGGGGTAAGGCTACTTGTGTTGTGATTTCCGATGTGTCACAGGTTTTGTTGAACCTGTACAATCGCAACAGAGACGTGGGAAGCCTAGGTGGTCTTTCTGACTGTGTACCTTGTGAGTTTAGCACTGTGCTGCGAGTGAGGGTTTTTGCCTCTGCCACCCAGCACTGTGCTAACTCATTTTGTTTTGGCTTTGAGAGGGTCGCCAGGAGAGAACCAGATACTAGCGATCTGGATCTCTCAAGAGAGCACCCCGTCAATTAACGTAATTTGGCCTTAAGGACCTCGCTAGGCTACGAGCCGCTTGCTCTGCCATTGTTTCCTAGCCTACGACATCCCAGCTAGACTTTATTAGCCTAGCAGACACCCGTTTTAGAATTATAAACTCTTATGTTATGTATGCAGCATTCTTATTCACGTTGACTGTAAGCCTTGGTTGTTGTTGAGTTGCACAACCTGAGCAGGCTTTTTGAGTTGCCTGACGAAGTACTTCATTTGTTGTTGGAGATAATACTAGTGTGCATTTATCGTTATTCCCGTGTCAGTTAACACTGTCTGTCTCTACACTTGTCCTATATTGTCCCTGCTTTATATAACAGTTCAAAATCCGATACGATCATCTTACCCCAGCATCAGACTTTCTTCAGAAGATTCCTGCTCGATGCTTTGGGACTTTCGTTCACTTTCTTTAGTATAGGAGTGCCAGTTCATTATTATTTAGAGTAACTTGAAATATACCTTCTTCTAGTTTGCATTAAATCATTGCAGTGATTTAACACCTTACGAGCGGCCTATGCGGTTTATTTATATGTACCGCCCAGCGGGGTGTTTTTAGCCAAAATAGGGCTGTTTACGTGATCATTTTCATGCCTAAATAAGACCCAGAACGTAAAACAAGTACCTATCCCTGAAAGGGCATAAACAGAGCTTTCGAATGACACCATAACGATCCTTTTATGATGGCTAGTTTTCTTGCAATAACCGTGCAACGCGAGTGCAAAAAGCATGTAATTAGCCACTTTCCCGATACAATTCCTTATATAGCGAGTGAGAGAGGGAGGAGGGAGCTGGGATTCGTGTCAGTATGTTCGCCGCGGTGGTCTGGAGCAGTCATACGCTCGCTACTCTCCTGCCACCACTTGTCTCTCTCTCTCAGCAACATTACGTGCTGAAATTGCCACTCGACCTATGTCGAGCGCCGCCACATAGTCCAGCTTTATTAAATACGACTTATGTGGTGAGCCGCTAATTAAGGGTTAATTAAGATCTCTATCTTTTCCTTGTATACCTTATTAACGTAATTGTATGTTGTTCTGATCAGGCTGTATCAGAGATCATCAGCCTGTAGTAGTAGTGCATTTATACCGAGTTATAGGATACCCCGTTATCGCAGATTCAACTCTGGAGGGTATAGGTGTTTTTGTGCGCCGGCATTATAAGTTCGAGGGTTAGATCTAGTGTTACCGTTGTGGCTGTGTGCCTTTCTAGTCCAATGATTAAGAGCCCTTGTTTTATACGAGCCCCGGTCGTAACACCAACACATCCTCTAATCCCACCTCCCCTTCCATCATCTCCACCTTCTCCTTCCGTCATTAACATCCCTCCTCCAGGTCGCAGTACTGACAAGACAATCCGAGACCAATCATAGTCTGAAATGGCAATTATAGGGCCATGGGACGCCCTTTCTCTTGGCTTGTATTAATTCGGCCCCATTCAGCCTACTGTTTTAAGACGTTTATCCCCATCCAGGTGTCGATATTTTCCTGGCGAGCGATAGCGAGCCAGCATTGTATGGAGAAATCCGGTTTCGCCGGAGACATATTTCTATCGAAAAATTTACAAATTTAGCTTGCTGTATGACAAAAATATATAAATTCTGGCTCGCTACCGCTCGCCAGGACAATATTGACATCTAGATGGGATGCTTTGGAACAATAGGGAAACACTAAACTTTTATCTGTGCTAGTTCAAAGCTAATAGCTGCAAATTTATCTTTGATGAATTATCGCTATTGTGTGGATTTATTTTTGTTTATATTGATTTGATCTCCTTGCTACACATTTATTATTTAATAAGCCATTAGGTGCATGTTTTGTGTGTACATTTGTTACTTATTATAAGTAATTTTTATTGGATAACTAGAATTTTCTTAATATTTTTAGTGTCAATTTATTCAATCAAACAAATACGGTAATCTGTACTGAAGCTAACACTGAAAGTTGATTTATATTCGATGTCGATATACAGTATAATGCCAGGTGTCTGAAAGCCATATATTTTTAGTTTCCTCCCTACACCTCCATCAAGCTTAGAAAAACACTCCCTAGACACCCCTACAAGATAAATTTGTACATTTTTCGATAGAAGAATGTCCCGGCCGAAGGCCGGTTCCTCTTAAAATTGCAGGCTTGCTATCGCTCGCCAGGAAAAAATCGGTAACGAAATGTGGCGAAAGGTGTTAAAATCGCCAAACTAATGGGCCGAACGTCTTATAATCTCAAAACTAGTGGGGCTAAACATGAGGGAGAAGGGGCTGAAGAAAAACGGTCTGCCTCCTCTTAAGTACCGTAAATGAGGAGGGTGTAAGTAAGGTTGGTAAGTTGACCGTTCCCATGTTGTAAAGGGTCTCTGATCTCAAGGTCCCTCCCTCATACAACAGTCATAGGACGGCCACACTGGGGAGTTGGTTCTCTATCTAGGACTGATAGTGAGGAATACGAGAGAGAAAGAGAGAGAGAGAGAGAGAGAGAGAGGGGGGGTGGGAGAGAGAGAGAGAGAGAGAGAGAGAGAGAGGCGGGGGGGGGGGGTGGCAGACTGAGTGAGAGAGGGGGGAGGAGAGACAGAGAGAGAGAGAGAAAGACAGAGAGAGGTGGGGGGGGGGGGGGGTAGAGAGAGAGAGAGAGAGAGTGTAAGAGTGCGGGGGGGGGGTTAAGCAAGAGTGAGCAGAAAAGAGTGCGAGAAGCTAAGGTATAGTGCGAGTATGTGTATATTTGCCAGTGTGTGTGAGACAGTGAGAGCTGGAGCCAGAACCAGCCTTGCTTTAAAATGTCATAAAACTTTGATCCACACCTTATAGTCAATAAAACGAACTTCAGAAAAGAAAGTTTGGTGTACCGGTAAACATTAGCTTGGTTTGTATTCATATTTGTTTTCACCAACTCGCCAATTAATTTAAAAATAAACCCAACTAATGAAATCAATGAAAGTAATGAATACATGTGGCACTCCAAGGACTCGAACCTAGGATATTCACACCAAAATTCCGCACACTAAGCATTGGGCTATCAAGACAGTACCAGGACAAATGGTGAGACGCTGCCGTTTGAACCCTGAAATTAAACAGAGAGGGAAAGATCCTATCCCTCCTTTCCAGGCAATAAACTACATGACTCATATTTTACAATGCTGCCCAGCTGAGAACGGCTTTATATATAAAGACTTGCCACTGAATTTTGTAGTGGGCGAAAACTATGAGACCTACAGTATCAGTGTTACAGTCATGTTTCCAGGGAGTCACGATTAGGGAGATGCCTATAGTCTATTCGCTGTAAGTAGGCGAGAAATCATGACCTCTATCCTCTGTAACTCAAAAAGGGCTAGAGCAAATTGGCTGAAAATTGCCACTTCTATTCCTTGACTCTGACTTCCCAAATGGTAGAAATAGTAGTGTGATTACTCTAGTCGTTTTTGAGTTACAGAAATTAGAGATCATCATTTCTCGCCTACTTACAGCGAATAGACTATAGTAGAGGGATTGGGGTTGAGGGGTGACATCAACAGTTTGAAATATTTATATAATTTATATAATGTATTAAAATTAAAGTGCTGATAATCTCCGCATTTTTTTTTTTTTGGTGATACCACCTTAAAGGATTTGATAAAAATATATTCATACACATTTCACCATAATTGAGCAAATTATTTAGTGAGTAATTTTGATGAGTAAGTAAACGGTTTGACTATTAGCCTATAAGCATTTGTGCTATGCATATTGTGTCTGTGTCTTGATAGCGTAATGCTTAGTGTGCGGAATTTCGGTGTGAGTATCCTAGGTTCGAGTCCTTGGGGTACCGCATGTATTCATTACTTACATTGATTTCATTAGTTAGGTTTATTTGTAAAATAATTGGTGGGTTGGTGAAAACAAGTATGAAAGTATATATTGAGGTGGTTGAGTTGCTAAGAATGGCAGTATTCTACATGGATTGTACAATTGTACGTTTTAAGCCGGTATCACACGAGAGCTTTTATAGTCAACATTCGATGATCAACATTTTTCTGGCAACATTTTTGGACTATTTTGCACGGGTATCGGAAACTAGACTGTTGGTAGATGAACTTAGGTAACCGACATATTGTAAATGTTGTCCTCATAAGCTGCCAGATCAGTGTTGAGGATAGATGTTGAGTGAAAAAGCGCTCGTGTTATACCGGCTTTATACAGGAGGGGGGGGGGGGGGCGTACCATATACGTACTGTAGATTTTGGATTCTTATTTTTGTTAAGGGATCCCACCTCGCTTTTTTTTATCTTTCTCTCCCTCTTTCTTTGGCTTGTATCCATTCGGCCCCATTCAGCCTTCTGTTTTTGTTATGCCGGGTAATAATATTTGCCCGTGTATCTTAGTTCTCTCTTACCACTCTAGGAAAGCTTTTAAGAACTACAATACTCAGCAGGAACACAGCTTACTCCAGATATACAATTATAAGTCTCCTCAATCTCTACCAATGATACAGAATACACGGTTGGGTTTCACAAGTTTTTATTTCACTTTGGATCAGGGCACTTGGTATAGAACATGAATGGTTATTAGGTTGAATGGTATCTATTGGGAAAAATACTCTCTAACCTGCTTCAAGAAGGAATAATATTATTCTTGAAGCATGGATAATGCATAATCAATTTACACTGATAATAGATAAATCACAATTGAGTAACAAGTGATGAATATATAAATATCGCATAAATGTTAACAGAGCGGCTAGTCTCAAAGTACAATGGATATCCTAAAGGTCAAGGCTAGCGAGTGGTAAAAAGGTGACGCGGTGTAGGGTCAAAATACTGAGGTCACGACGTCTCAAATAGACCGAATAAATGAAATATAAATATATATATATATATATTTTTTTTTTGGGGGGGAGACAAATAACTAATGAGTTATGAATAAAGAGAGGTTTTAATTATCTACTAACGTATACAGTTAGATTTAATAATTGCAGTTCAGGGAACTGAGCAAACTAAGATTCGTCTTATCAAAAAGATCAAAGCCCTCGACATAGAACAATGAACGCGATATGGGCAAGATAGAATTACTAGGAATTCAAGTTAAATGTTTAAACTGGGTGTAAAGCCAGGAAACATAAATCAAAGGGAGTTTACTTAGAGACACGACAGTTTATACACTCTGTGAACATTTGTAACCGATACACATACCCTGATGATCCTAATTAACTTAAAATCAGATCTGTCAGGGGTGTTCACAGTATTTACGTATAGTGTGTGGGTAATCTGGCCGAACGGATATATATATAAACTTAATGATAATGATAATGGGTGGATGGGACTCGTTAGCCTTGGTTGGCAACCCATCTAGGGGAGACAACCTTATACAAATCCGGGTGGATGGGACTCGTCAGCCTTGGTCGGTAACCTGTCTAGGGGAGTAAACCTTATACAAATCCGTACTGTTCACCTAAGGTTGAAACAGGTTAGTGGATGGACTAGCCACGCACCACTGTAGAAAAATATTGCTAAAAATATACATAGAAGGCCTCGGAGTCAGACGTACCCTAAGTTCAGTGGTCAATCCTGTAAGTCCTTCAGTAAACTGGCACAGATTGTCCTTCTCACAGGGGTTAGGTCTGCTTAGGGGCGTTTTGTGTATGGCCACCCTCGTAAAGAGGAGTAAGGCGTCCGGCAATAGATAGATAGATAGAATGATAATACATGGATATATATTACGCAGTATATAATTATATAGATCAATCCCGGGATAGCGTTTGTATTGTACGAGTAATCAAAGGGATTAAGGAGAGACTAAAAGATCTCTGGCGTTTACGTTAATGGAACACATAACATATCCTACACAACCTTGCAATAATCACGAAACACGATAAGTAAAACAGAAACACTTAATTTCGGGTAGGAATATAGCAGAGGTTAGCCTCGTAGAGATCTGACACACGTGGAGCGACCAAGTGTGGGGTGCGTCTGGCCTGGTTGCCAAGGGGGTATGGTCCAGGGGTACCTCCACACAGGTAACACTAATGCGGGTCACTTCCGGGACGGTCTACACACACACACTCTCGTCTGGTCACAGTCTCTGCTTGCAGGGCACAATTTAGTGGATTATGGCTAGCCTCATTCGGATGGTGCTATCCGGTCGAGTTGATCACGTATACTCTCCCACAGAAACTCCATGGGACACAGTGCCTCGACTTGTCTAACTCAAACCTGATTTCGGCCAGGTAGTATTTGTTTTTACGGAGAGTGACAAGTCGGCGGTTTCCGGAACATAAGAGGCATGGGAAATATAGTTTTTTATTTATTGCTTGGTTGTCTAAAGTCTTAAAAATATAATGCATACATGAATAGATGGGGAATAGTGTGCTATATTTATTAATACTAAAAGGTAGTAGCTTAATGGCTAATGGTATTTGTGATAAATAATTTACATGGTTTGGAGGCCTCTCTCTATTTAGAGGCTTGTATGGAATGGCTTGCTTATCTTTTTTTCCTGTGGCATTCCAAGCACAGCCTTTTCTAGTTGCGGTAGTGGTGCATTAAACGCCCGGGTGGTTGAAGAGGATTGAAGGAGGTTGGTGTCTAGTTACCATAAAGTCCTCCTCCGTATAGTCCAGGTCTGTCCCAGGTGCGGATGGCCATTGTTCACCTGGTGCCCGGGGGCATAGGCTAACAAACTGTGGTGGATGCCCTCCCCCTCGTATATCATACTTAGGGTAAGCCGCGCGCCTCTCCTGGTGTGGTGCTATGGACGACTGTTGTACCTTGTTGTTGCTGTCCCAAGGATGCTATTTCTGGTCTCTCTTCCGGCGGGTTATGGACGCGATTCGATATTGGTGATTTGTGGTTCCTGCCGTTGATGGGAATGGTTTTGGGTTTTCCTTTGGCACTAGGCTATCCAGCCCTGTTATTTCACCACTATCGTCCATAACAAAATCTCTGCCCCGAGATTGAATAAGATATTCCCGCCGGGTTGTGGTGGAAACAGTTGGTGTGAGGCCCTTGAGAAACCGACACCATACGATGGCTGCTACGTTGTGACGAGCAGCGTTGTCATATGAGAGGGTTAGTTGGAGTGGAATGTCAGGTTTTTGGGCCATGACCACCAGTTGTGAGGTGCTCTTGAGGGTTGTCTCTTTTTGGCCTTTGGTCTGGGATACCTTGTTGATCTTCATGGTGGTGGTTTTGTCTGAAGTAGGAGATGTTGCTGGTTATGGGTCAACGCTTGTACTGGTGGGGGTGGGCTGGAGTTGTGAGGTATCTTCTATAAGTGCAACTATGGGTGGAGCTGAGGTTGGGTCATGAGGTTGACTGGCTGGGATGACAAGGTGGGAACTGCTGCGGTAAGAGGTGAGGTCGTTGTTTGCAGCTGGGTGGTGCTGGTGGAGATAGGTGTGACGGTGCTGGGGGTGACAGGTGTGGTTGGAGGGGATGTGGGCGTGGCAGGTGCATGTTGACGGGTGGTGGGGCCTTTCATTTCCATTTTGGGGAAAACGATGTTGGGTCCACCACTGGGTTTGGGCAACACATCTGCCAGATCGTCTGCATTGCGGCTGTAAAAGAGGTTGATTTGAGGCAATGGAAGGATTTGATCTAGTAGATTTATAGATTTTCTTGGGGAGGGTGGGGGGGAGGGGGGGGATGACTTAGCGGAGATGATAGTTAGAATTGATGGGTGGTGTATTTGTTGAGAGAGTGGCAGAGGGAAATGTGATTGTTGAAGTTATAGGTGTAGTTATGGGAGAAGGTAACTTAGCAGTGGAAGTAGAAGGGAGAGACGGTTTTGGGCATGGTTTAGGTATTTTAGATGGTAAGTGTACTTTTGGAGAACTTGTTTCTGAACCCAAAGGGGAAATCTTAGAGAAAGTGGGTGAGGTTAGTTGATTGGTTGTTGAAGGGGAAGACATAGTTATGTCAACTTCGGGTGATGCAGGAGCTAGAGAAGGGGTGGGGGTGTGAGGTGGAATTGGTGGTGGTCTAGATTGAAGAATGGTGGGTGCGGAAAAGGGGCTTAAGGGAGGTGTGATGGAGATAGGGTAATTTAGATAGTGAAGGTTAGACGGGGAATTGGGGGGGAAAGAAAGAGGTGATGGAAGTCTTGGTAGAGGTGATTGTGGTAGGAGTGGATTGATGAGGGGGGTTTGGGGGGTCAAAGGTTCTGTTGTACTTAGGGTTTGGTCATTATCTACAAGGCATTGGTCAATAGGGTCAGGGTCAGCAAGCATGGTTATATTTTCATCAATAGGTTGGAACCGGCGTACATATCGATTTCGGTAGGTGCGTGATTCTCTGTGGTAATTGATGGTGACCTGGTAGCAGTTGGGAACGGTGAGTACTTCAAAGGGATTTTTATACCTTGGTTTAAGCTTAGATGGTACTGGTAGAATAGCTACCATTACTAGATCGCCTACATGGTGGGTGCTAACTTTCGGGTCTCGTCTGGCTTGAGATCTTGGAGGTACTGTAATTGGCGGAAACGGTTCTTTAAGTGTACAAGGGATTGATCAAAGTTTGAGGAGGGCTCGTATGGGACAAACAAATGGCGAAAGAGAAGTAGGAGGGGGGGTATGCCAAAAACGCGTTTGTGAGGAGAAATCCCTCGCTGGCGGGGACAAGTGTTGATTCCCCATTGCACTATTTTGACTTGACTAGGCCAGTCTGAGGTGTTCATTTGTTGTAATCGGGTTCTAATCTGATTCGCAATGGGCGGTGGCTCCTTTCACAAATAGAGTTGCCTTGGGGCCAGTAGGGAGAGGAGTGGCTGATTTTGAACCCACACATTTGTGAAATTTGAGTCCAAATATGTCTTGTGAACTCGGGTGAGTTGTCAGAGTGAATAGCTTCAGGAAGGCCGAAATAGGAGAAAACGTGTTGAATCATAGCTTCGGCTACTGAGAAAGCTGCGTGATCTTTGTAGGGACAAGGCAATTACGTACTTTAAATATGTGTCGACGAAAGTGATGATATACTTAAATCCTTTGATGCCTTCAAGGGGGCCCATTACGTCTACGGCAAGTAATTGCCAGGGTTTGGAGGCAACAAGTTTGCCGGAAGGGCCTGGGGTGCGGGTACGATCCTTATCCAAAGCACAAGTTCTGCATGCTTCTGTGACTTTCTTGGCTGTGATATAAGAGGAGGGGGTCCAATATACTTGTTGAAAGGTGGAGGTGAGTTTACGTTGAGCTAGATGAATGCCGTTATGGGCGTGCAAAGATTGCATGGTAGGGAGGGAGTTTTGGGGACTAAGGAAATATTTCCTTCAGGAGTATAGAGGTTGTCCCCTTTCCTCTGGAGTTGTGAGAAAAGGTGCCTAGTTATCCAGTCGGGTTTCTGCTGTTGTTGAAATTGTTGCAACAGGAGTTGTTGCTCTTAATCAATGGAATTTTGATGGTGGATGGCTAGGATAGGGTAGGTATGGTCATGGGGGGGGGGGGGGGGGGGTCTTAGGCGGTGTGTGGGTAAGAGGGGGTCAAGAGAGAGCGTCAGCGTTTGTGTGAAGTTTACCGGGCCGATAAGCTATCTCGAAATTAAACTCTTCAAGGGATTCGCGCCATCTGACAGTCAAAGCGTTTTTAGTATCTGACTTTCTGAGCCATTGGATGGCGTGGTGGTCGGTAATAATGGTAACTTTGACGCCGGCAAGGTCGGCTTTGAAATATTGGAGGGCCCAGATGATCCCTAAGCATTCTCATTTGGTGACAGGATAGTTAATCTCAGCAGGACATAGGGTTCGGCTGGCGCAGGCAATAATGTGCTCGCGTCCATATCTGATTTGACCGAGGACTGCACCTATACCGAATTGAGACACGTCAGTATACAAACGAAAGGGTTGTGTGTAATCTGGGAAGGAGACGACTGGGGAGGCTACTAAATGGTCTTTTAATGATTGAAAGGCTTGCAAGTGATGAGAGGTCCACAAGAAAGGTTCTTCTTCTTTTTTTGTTAAGTCATGCAGGGGTTTGGTGATGGTGGCAAAATTCTTGACGAATCTACGGTAATGGGAGGCCAATCCTCAAAAAGCTCGGACACCTTTAACATTAGTGGGGGGCGTGACGGCACTGATGGCTTTGAGTTTAGAGGGATCCGGGGCGATTCCTTGCTCGGAGACTACATGACCAAGAAAATTAACTTCTTTTTGAGCTAAAGTACACTTGGAGGGTTTGAGTTTTAATTGTGCTTTTTTAATCTTTGGAACACTTGGCGAAGACGTTGGACATGTTCTGCCCAGGTTTTCCCAAATACAATGATGTCATCAAGATAGGCTAAATAGGTTTCCCATTGATCTCTCACAGGGGTGGGAAGTATCCTCAACAAAGCTCTAAACACGCTCTCTTTTCTTTTGGTAGCAGTGTCCTTGAGAAATGCGGTCAATACCTGTTGGTTCAACTGGTTAATTGTGTGGTCTAGATTCCCTGCGTATTTAACCTGGTGAAACTGTCTGTCGGCTACAACTTCACCTAAAGATAGACTAATTGCTGAGACGGTATAGGTTTCAAACTGGGCCCACGTTAACTGGGGAGAATCACGCACAAAACCGGACACGAGGGACATAATTATGTCTGCCTAACTTCATGACAACAGTGTGAATTTTCGCATTGTCATCGTTCTGGAATACAATGTCCAGGACAGGTTTCACAACTTCAAGGTAAGTGGCTATATCATGATCCTCCTGTTTAAATGATATAATTGCCAGTGATTTTCCCGCCATGATGATTCGCACACTGGTAAAGATTGAGATAAATTAAAATCAGAATCGCTATGCTGTGTTGAGACACAGTGGCCATCAGTGTTATGCCGGGCAATAATATTTGCCTGTGTATCTTAGTTCACTCTTTCCATTATAGGAAAGCTTTTAAGAACTACAATACTCAGCAGGAACACAGCTTACTCCAGATATACAATTATAAATCTCCTCAATCTCTACCAATGATACAGAATACACGGTTGGGTTTCACAAGTTTTTATTTCACTTTGGATCAGGACACTTGGCATAGAACATGAATGGTTATTAAGTGGAGTGATATCTATTGGGTAAAATACTCTCTAACCTGCTTCAAGAAGGAATAATAATATTCTTGAAGCATGGATAATGCATAATCAATTTACACTGATAATAGATAAATCACAATTAGTACAAAGGAGTACAAAGGAGTACAAAGGAAATCAAGCAACAACATATCTAGTGACCCTTCTAGGTTGCTTGTCCTCCAAAACACTGAGGATCAAGTGTCCAAACAGTGGTTTAGAGTGGGTAAGGGAACATTGGAAAGGGAATTACTGCCCTGGAACTAATGTCCGTGGCAGGATTAGGAAGTTAGTAGGGGACAGATGGGTTAGTAACTGAGGGGGGGATAAAATAAAGTTATTCATTTACAAACGCAGTCAGTCGCGGGTTTGATGCGAGATATTTGTCTAGGCGGAGTTTAAATGAATCAACGGTGATGCAGTCTATAACGTTTCGGGGAAGCCCATTCCACAAGTTGACAACTCGATTGAAGAAGAAATTCTTAGATTCGTGTGAGTTAAAAGATTTACCAATAATTTTGCAACCGTTTCCCCGCGTGTAATTAGATTGGTCGATAGTGAAGTACTTACTACAGTTCATATTGTCGATGCCTTTGATGATTTTGAACACTTGAATTAAGTCACCTCTTAATCTGCGCTGGGTTAAAGGAAATAGATTTAATTCTCTAAGACGCTCTTCGTATGGTTTGTTCTTTAGGCTAGGTATCATTTTGGTAACTCTACGTTGAACTCGTTCTAGCTTGTTTATATCTTTTTGGTAATAAGGGCACCAGGATTGAACGCAGTATTCCAGAAGAGGGCGGACTAAGGAATTGTAAAGGGTTAGGATAACTTCTTTGGATTTATGCTCAAATGACCTGCCTATAAAGCCAATTATTTTGTTTGCCTTCTTAACAACTTCTGAACATTGTTGACTCGGTTTTAGGTTACTCGATATTGTTACTCCCAGATCGGTTTCTCTGTTTACATTCTTAAGCTGAGTGCCATTCATCGAATAGTTTGCTTTCTCATTTAGGTATCCGATATGTAGTACTTTACATTTATCAGCATTGAAACTCATTTGCCAAATTTGGGCCCAACATGACAATTTATCTAGATTGTGTTGCATATCGTCAACTTGTTCTTTTGAGAGTACGCTATTTGCAATTTTTGTATCGTCAGCAAATTTTGAGATTGTACAGGTGAGACCCTCATCTATGTCGTTGATGTAAATTAGAAAGAGAATTGGTCCTAGTACCGATCCCTGGGGTACCCCGCTACTTACATTGGTCCATTTTGATGCCTTACCGTTTATGACTACTCTTTGCTTTCTGTCGTTGAGCCAATTTTCTATCCATTTCAACACACCGTCTTGTATTCCATGCGCTTTTAGTTTTAGCAGTAAACGTTTGTGGGGAACTTTGTCAAAGGCCTTTTGAAAATCAAGGTATATAATATCTACAGCTTTACTCTCATCGTAGAGGTTGAGGATATCGTGGAAGAAGTCTAAGAGGTTTGTTAAACAGGAACGTTTTTTACGAAAGCCGTGTTGAGTATCTTTAAGTATGTTATTTTCCTCTAAGTGATTTACGAGTCTGTCTCGTATGACCGTTTCTAGCATTTTACATACAACTGAGGTTAAGCTAATTGGACGATAGTTACTGGGTAGGGATTTACTGCCTTTTTTGAATATCGGTGTTACGTTGGCTAGCTTCCACTGATCGGGCATAGTTCCAGACTGCAAGGATTTATTGAATAGTAATGTCAGTGGTTTAGAGAGCTCATCCTTAGCTTCCTTTAGAACTCTAGGCGAGATTGTATCAGGTCCAGGCGTTTTATTTACCTTGAGTTTACCTAAACAATTCAATACTTCTCTCTCTGTAACGGTGATATTGCTTAGAACATCTGAATTATCAATCTGAATCGGCGATGGTGTAGGGATATCACTGAGGTCTTCTGTTGTAAAAACTGATGCAAAGAAGGTATTGAGGGCATTACTCATTTGTTCTTCGTCTTTGGTGTATTCTCCATTTTCATCGACTAACGGTCCAACAGTTGAAGTAACAACTTTTTTCTTTCTGATATAACTATAGAATTCTTTCGGGTTTGTTTTACTTTGATTCGCAATATGTAACTCTAAGGTCTTTTTACTTTGCTTAATTAACTTTTTGGCTTTGCGTCGTAGCTCTACAAATTTCAGCCGTTCTTCGTCATTTTGTGAGGATTTTAATCTATCATTAGCAAATTTTTTAGCAAGCAGGCAGTTTGAAATATCTTTATTCCACCATTTGGGCTTATTATTATGGCCTGGACGCCGAGTTTTCGATGGTATGCAGTCTTGCACTGCTTTTAGGTAAGTGGCTTCGAATTACTTCCAAGATGTATTTATGTCGTTATTGTGAATTAAAAAGCTCCAGTCAGTTTCTTTAAACATAGCTCTAAGTTTATGGAAGTTTGCTTTCTTGAAATTAGGGACTTTTTCGATGCTACTATTTGGTTCGTTACTAGTAAACTTTAAAGTGAAAGTTATCGTACGATGGTCGCTGTTACTGAATTCATCACCAACATTCAAATTCTCTATTAATTCTTCTTTTGTTGCAAGTACAATGTCAAGAACGTTATTACCACGGGTCGGCGTTCCAACAAATTGATAAAGCGAACTCTCTTGCAAGTTTGTATACAAGTCATGTCCGGAGTGTGAAGTAAGAGTATCGCCCCACTTGGTCACAGGTAAATTAAAGTCACCAAAAATTACGGTATCTTGTGAGTTACTTACATCTGCAATTTGTTCGTAAATTTCTCGGTCAGTTTGCACTGATTGAGCTGGAGGTCTGTATATTAATGCAAGTATTATTTTGGTACCTTTATTATTCTTTATTAGCACAAAAGATGCGTCGACGTTCACAATTTGAGGTTTTGACAAGAGGGTAGGGTTAAGACTTTCTTTGATATAAAGTAAAACGCCACCTCCATTTCGATTTATTCGGCTTTTCTCAAACATTACATAACCGGGAAGTGAATACTCTGCTAAAAAGTCTCTATCTTCTGTATTGAGCCAAGATTCTGTTATGCCAATCACATCATAATTTTCTGTAAACACTAGCTCCTCTAAATCTGCAAATTTATTGCGTATGCTACGAGCGTTTGCATAGAAAACCTTTAAATTTGTTATTTTAGAACTCACGGAACGCTCTTTAATAATATTTTTGGTTCTTGTCGGATCTACATTTATGTTCATGGCTGTCCTCGGTCCTCGCTGTCTTCGGTCCTTATCGCTGGTGGTCCTCGGTTGCCTCTGTTTTTTTCTTGGCGTTGGATGATTTATGTCACTGCTGCTTCTTCTCGGATGGCGTTTTTTGATCCATGGCTGCGGACTGGTTCGTGTAGGAGACGACCCATGCGTGCTGAACCCACAGGGTTTAGATGAGTGCCATCCTTGCGGAACAGAGTAGGCTGGTTGTAGAAGTTGTCCCAGAGGTTGATGAATTCAACTTCTTCCCTCAGACACAAATGTTTTAGTCGGCTATTTGTGCTGAAGGCCTTGTCGTAGAATTTGTCAGGTGCGTCGATCTTGGGGAGAATGTCTGAGATGATGATATTCCTCGACTTGTTTTTGTAGTGCTGGATCATCTTGCGATATTTCTCCATCAACTCTTCGGATCTGGTGCGCATGACGTCATTTGAACCAGCATGGATGACAAAAAGGGTATTTTCATTTGCATCCTTTGTGGTATCTTCGAAGGCTTCCACAATGTCGTCCAGTCCAGCTCCTGGGATACAAAATCTTTTTCGTTGATTTGGGACTCTGTCGCAGAACTCTTCGACCTGTCCTCGTAGGATGGAATCCCCAACGAGCCTGGTCTCTTCTGGTTCGTCTTCCATCTCTACCAATATCTCAAATCTGTTTGACATTGTGACTGGTAGATGAGACCTTTTCTGCGTTGGCCATGCACCGTTCCTCACTGGTGTAAATCCGGAAATCTGTGGTGGCGGGACTCTACGTACAGGTCGGGGAGAGGAGTGGTTAGAACGGGGGCGAGGGGTTGGTACTGTTCGTGCTAGCAGGCTTCTTGCACGAGGAGTGGGGGAGAGACTAAGGTGAACAGGGCGGCTGTCCTGGTTTGATGTCCGCTCAGGTTCGTCAGAAGCATCTGCTGCAGTGTCTACTGCAGGTGTTGGATTGTTGGCAGATGACGTTGGGGCGGTGGTGGATGCTGGAGTTGAAACAATTTGAGTTAGTGATACTCCAACGTTGAGTGTTACAAACTCTTGGAGTGATTCCAGCTTCCTGGTGAGGGCGTTGATCATGTTGAGGGCTTCATCCAATTTTGCTGTCAAATCCTCTCGTTGCTGGCAGAGTCGGCAGACTTGTGGATCGGCAGGAGCAAACATGGAAGCACCAAACCTACCGGCGCAGTTCGTACAGGCACGAGGCATGGTGACGATCACTTTCTTCAGTTCACTTCACCCACTTAAAAACACTTAACTCACTTTAAAAACACTAAACTCACTTTAAAAACACTTCACTCCCTTCAGGTCGCTTCACTTACTTAAAAAGGCCTAACCGAAAACAAAAATGTTGAAATACACACAAATAGGTTATCAGCGGTGATAGCCTAACCAGAAATTAAAACAAAACAAAATTAAATTTGAATACGCAGTGATAGCCGAACCGAAAACAATTTTATGTTTATTTAAACAGAAATAGGCCACCAGGGGTTATAGCCTATCCTAACCGAAAACAAAAATTATGAAATACCGGTACGCAGAAATAGGTCACCAGCGGTGATAGCCTAACAGAAAATTTAAAAATTGAAGTACGCAGAAATAGGCCACCAGGGATGATAGCCTAGACTAACCGAAAACAAAAATAACCGAAAACAAAAATTATGAAATACCGGTACGCAGAAATAGGCCACCAGCGGTGATAGCCTAGACTAACCGAAAACAAAAATAACCGAAAACAAAAATTATGAAATACTGGTACGCAGAAATAGGCCACCAGCGGTGATAGCCTAACTGAAAATTTAAAAATTGAAGTACGCAGAAATAGGCCACCAGGGATGATAGCCTAGACTAACCGAAAACAAAATTAACCGAAAACAAAAATTATGAAATACCGGTACGCAGAAATAGGCCACCAGCGGTGATAGCCTAACTGAAAATTTAAAAATTGAAGTACCTTACGCAGAAATAGGCCACCAGGGATGATAGCCTAGACTAACCGAAAACAAAAATAACCACAAACAAAAAAGTATGAAATATGCAGAAGTAGGCTACCAGGGGTGATAACCTACCTAAAAAAGCAAAACAAATATATATATATATATATAATAGAATATGTGACTAAATATACAATTCACCAAATAGAGATTATATAAAAATAAAGTGTAACTGCACACAAGGGGTTAATATACTGTATCAACAGATGGCGCTGGTGTCACTGTAGGCTAGTCGAGCAGGATTATATTTAGATAAACAAAGTTATCAGTCAAAGGTTACTACAGTACAAGATCATGCAAGCAACAACTAAAATTACAGATATATATAGCTACAGTAGGATACTGAATACGATAACTACTAGAGTTAATAAGAAAATACAAAGCTAGGTCGATTTAGAGGTGCGCGTGCGTCGTCTGCTACAAGCTAGGATAACAAATGTAAACAACAATGTTTATCAGTCAGAAAAGCAATAAAATAACATGCACGGCAACTACAGAACTATGTGGAGGTTAAACAAGCACTTAACTACTGTTCATGCAATGAATAAAGGGAATTGGGATATGAAATACTCAAATTAGGATAGAGTTTTCTCAGTGGCGATGCGGAGCTGTAGGCGGTGCTAAAGCCGGCGGGTGAATGAGAGTAACAATTGAGTAACAAGTGATGAATATATAAATATCGCATAAATGTTAACAGAGCGGCTAGTCTCAAAGTACAATGGATATCCTAAAGGTCAAGGTTAGCGAGTGGTAAAAAGATGACGCGGTGTAGGGTCAAAATACTGAGGTCACAACGTCTCAAATAGACCGAATAAATGAAATATAAATATCAGTTGGGAGACAAATAACTAATGAGTTATGAATAAAGAGAGGTTTTAATTTTCTACTAACGTAGAGAATTTAATATTAAATATTAGATTTAATAATTGCAGTTCAGGGAACTGCGCAAACTAAGATTCGTCTTATAGCAAAGATCAAAGCCCTCGACATAGAATTATTAACGAGATATGGGCAAGATAGAATTACTAGGAATTCAATTTAAATGTTTAAATTGGGTGTGAAGCCAGGAAACATAAATCAAAGGTAGTTTACTTAGAGACACGACAGTTAATACACGGTGTGAACATTTATAACCGATACGCCTACCATGATGATCCTAATTAATTTAAAATCAGATCTGTCAGGGGTGTTCACAGTATTTATGTGTAGTGTGCGGGTAATCGGGCCGAACGGATATATATGTAAACTTAATGATAATACATGGATATATATTACGCAGCATATACAGTATATAGATCAATCCCAGGATAGCGTTTGTATTGTACTCACAACACGAGTAATCAAAGGGATTAAGGAGAGAACAAAAGATCTCTGGCGTTTACGTTAATGGAACACATAACATATCCTACACAACCTTGCAGTAATCACGAAACACGATAAGTAAAACAGAGAGCACTTAATTTTGGGTAGGAGTATAGCAGAGGTTAGCCTCGTAGAGATCTGACACACGTGGAGCGACCAAGTGCGAGGTGCGTCTGGCCTGGTTGCCAAGGGGGTACGGTCCAGGGGTACCTCCACACAGGTAGCACTAATGCGGGTCACTTCCGGGACGGTCTCCGCAGACACACTCTCGTCTAGTCACAGTCTCTGCTTGCAGGGCACGATTTAGAGGATTTTGGCTAGCCTCATTCGGATGGTGCTATCCGGTCGAGTTGATCACGTATACTCTCCCACAGAAACTCCATGGGACACAGTGCCTCGACTTGTCTAACTCATACCTGATTTCGGCCAGGTAGTATTTGATTTTACGGTGAGTGACAAGTCGGCGGTTTCCGGTACATAAGAGGCATGGGAAATATATTGTTTTTTATTATTGCTTGGTTGTCTAAAGTCTTGAAAATATAATGCATACATGAATAAATGGGGAATAGTGTGCTCTAATGATTAATAC
This sequence comes from Paralithodes platypus, assembly GCA_032716605.1. Classification (NCBI taxonomy): domain Eukaryota; kingdom Metazoa; phylum Arthropoda; class Malacostraca; order Decapoda; family Lithodidae; genus Paralithodes; species Paralithodes platypus. The sequence goes on along the minus strand of CM064546.1, from coordinate 15,790,565 downwards.
TAAAAGGTAGTAGCTTAATGGCTAATAGTACTTGTGATATATAATTTACATGGTTTGGAGGCCTCTCTCTATTTAGAGGCTTGTATGGAATGGCTTGCTTATCTTCTTGTTCCGTGGCATTCCAAGCACAGCCTTGTCTAGTTGCGGTAGTGGTGCATTAAACGCCCGGGTGGTTGAAGAGGAATGAAGGAGGTTGGTGTCTAGTTACCATAAAGTCCTCCTCTTTATAGTCCAGGTCTGTCGCAGGTGCGGATGGCCATTGTTCACCTGGCGCCCGGGGGCAATGGCTAACAATCTGTGGTGGATGCCCTCCCCCTCGTATATCATATGTAGGGTAAGCCGCGCGCCTCTCCTGGTGTGGTGTTATGGGCGACTGTGGTACCTTCTTGTTGCTGTCCCGGGGAGGCTGTTTCTGGTTTCTCTCTTCCGGCGGGTTATGGATGCGATTCGATAGTGGTTATTTGTGGTTCCTGCCGTTGATGGAAATGGTTTTGGGTTTTCCTTTCACACTAGCCTATCTAGCCCTGTCATTTCAGTTTTAAGACGTTTACCCCAATCCAGGTGTCAATATTTTCCTGGCGAGCGGTAGCGAGCCAGCATTTATATATTTTTGGTTTGACAGCAAGCTAAATATATACATTTTTCGATAGAAAAATATTTTCGGCGAAGCCGGATTTCTCCATACAATGCTGGCTCGCTATCGCTCGCCAGGAAGAAATCGACACCTGGATGAGGATAAACGTCTTAAAACAGTTGGCTGAATGGGGCCGAATGGATACAAGCCAGGGAAAGAGAGAAAAGGAGAGAGAGATAACAAAAGCTGGTGAACCCCCTTAATGATATATTGGCTACATGGATAATATATTTTGAGTTCCATATTTATGTTACCAATAAATGTATTGCTTAGTATGTTCAGTGTCTCAAGGTATCTCCTTTAAGGGGGGTCACCTGCTTTTTTTATTTGTCTATCCTTTTCGCTTTTTCTCTGACTTGTATCTATTTGGCCCCATTCATTTAAGACGTTTATCCCCATCCAGGTGTCGATTTTTTCCTGGCGAGCGATAGCGAGCCAGCATTGTATGGAGAAATCCGGCTTCGCCGGTTTCATTTTTCTATCGAAAAATTTACAAATTTAGCTTGCTGTAAAACAAAATATATAAATGTTGGCTCGCTACTGTTCGCCAGGAAAATATTGACATATGTATGGGGTTAAAAGTCTTAAAACAGTAGCCTGAATGGGGCCGGATGGATACAAGCCAAAGAGAAAGGTGAGATTAAGAGAACAAATTCGAGGTGGGCTCCCTTTAAATCTTGTTCATCTTCCATATATTTCCGTGTCGTGTAGCCTATATTGTGAACTTGTTATTTTAGCGTAACTCACTGTTGGGGTTCGGGGCTCTCGCTATACAAAATGATTATCACGTGAAAAATAATTTGTTTTGTTACTGAAATAACGGGGTTGGCGAGAACGGGCTCCAGTTCATGTAAGATTGCAAACATCAAAGTAAGGAGGGAACGAAGGAAGCTAAGTTTACTCGAGCACCCCATGACCTCAGGAACTTCCCAGATTCTATGGGACACAGGATATCTAGGACAGTCACCCCAGTTAAAGGGAAATCATGATGTCCTATCACGGCCGCAGTTTCAAAACACACCCGCCAATCACCAGCCCCCATTTGTTCAGACCCCAGATTTGCAGTATAAAGAAGAAATGTTTATGCAAATGAAACACCAAAGGCCTGAATGCTACCGGAACAAATGGAACTAAGGAGGCCTATAAATTATGATGGGCCTGGAGAACCATCTAACATAATAGTAGAAGACAGCCTAGGCGAATTATTACCAAATTGGCCAAAGAGCTCCAATTATGAAGTAATCAGTATAAACATGTTCACATGTATACTAGGCCAGGTAACGAACACCTAAGTGTTCAATTAAATAGCCATTATATGTATGTTATGCACCTAATAATAATTCCCCTGTATGTATTAGTTAAGTATTAATCCTCACAACTTGATCACAACGTATTACAATATCCCTTTTACCTTGAAGTCCTATAAGCATGAGGCAAGAATTAAGTCAAACATAGTCTCAACGAAATATAGGAAAAGTATGCAAACAACCACTGGGGTAATGTCCTTAACTCTGAATAAGAATGGGGCATCTAACAGCAGTGAAACAATTGTCTTGCCTCCCCCCCCCCCCTCCCCCTGCCCTGAGAGCTCGCTGAACCTGCTGTGTGCCTCCTGAATTCCGGATCCTGAAGTCCTGATTGTGAGAAGCAGTTCATCCTGAAGTGCTGCCCTGTGGACCTACGTTCTTCCTGAAGTGCTGCCCTGTGGACCTACGTTCAACATCGGCCAGACTTTCTCTCAGCCCTCTACCCTCCTTAGTTACCCAAAGTGTTTCTGAGTATCTTACGTTGTGATTATTGATGTGAAGGTAAGGTGAATATTACAGTGCCTAATTATCTAGAAATCTGTGTCCAAGATCCTTGTCCATTGCGTATGTGTTAATCCCTCAGAGTTTGTAGTAACTGTTATATAGATCTGTGCCTAAGATCTAAGTGTTCAATTTTTATGATTACTTCCTAGAACGTACCACGCATACGTTACATACTTGTGTTCATAAAATGCACTTAGCTAAATACTCACAGACTTTCCTTGTATATGTCTAATTCTATTATGTATGTTACAAGTTGAAGTCGAAGTGTATAACGTGTAATTATTCCCTTCTTTAAATAAGAACCTGTGACCTAGAACCTACACTCAATTTCACATTTTGTTTATCTCAGTCCCCCCTCGTGAAGAATTGTTATCAATTATCATATATACTTTCTTCCCGAGATCCTAAATCCACGCTCGTTTGTTTAAGCTTTAATCCCTTATTGTATGAACTGTATTTATGTTCATTTGATCATTGATATAGATAGTTTTGATTCTTTTCATCTAGGAATTCTAGTCTTGCATAGCTCGATTATCTAATTATTCATTAATCCGAATACACCGCTTATTGTGTGAATTCTTTACAAGACTCTGTTAACTCGTTCAGAAATCTTATTATACCTTTTCAGGTATTTCAGTTAGTACAAATTTGACGTGTACGCCATTTTACCTATAATTAATATAGTATTTAACTATTCGTATACGCTGATTTTATAGAAAGTGTTCTTCAGTATTGTTTAACTACGTTAGTTCTGTTAACTGTACTGTTTGTCCATTTTTGCTTAAGAGATATTGATCCTTGATTTATTCATAATCATAGTGTAAATATTACATCTGAATTCCTCGATCCGATTTAATATTATTGCATATATTGATTGAAGAGACATACGATCAGATCATATTTTTATCAAAGTAAGTTAATAATAAGTTAAATTGTAAAATTAATTACGCATATCATTCCCCGTAATTTCAACTTCTTCTTCCAAGTAATAAGTTCATAGTCGCATTAATAATAAATAAAATTCCCAAGACCGCAGTAACTAGAATGACCTGAGCTGTTGACCTGGTCATTAGCCCGGGCTGATCTACCTGCCCGCGAGCGCCCCTCACCCCCGTGAGCGTTTATCGAACCAACCGTTCCTGCACTTGTTTGAAATCTCAATTCAACTAATTCTCTCCTACCCGGGGAAATCTGTGTTCTAAAGAATAAGAATACGTTAGACACTTAGACACTCGACTCACATATATATTATTATCAAGGGTTGACTCTATATGTTACATGTTCTTTACAATTAAGTGTATATTTCCTATTACCATATTACCACAATAGGTTATAATTTGTGTTTTTGATTCGAGACTGAATATTTATGCATTTCCTGTGTTACTTCCTGTTCTTTATAATAGTGAAGGTAACTCTCAGTCCTTATCGTGCTTAATAAATCCGTGATCTCAGCATAGAAATAATTATGCAACATATTGAGAGTTCAGGAGTATATGATCAGAAACAATAAATACATCAACCCTTTTGCCATTGAATAAATTATATGTCTACAATTACCTGCGTGTTATCATTGAGTTTTGTAGCACCTCATTGAATACCTATTTTTGTGATTAAGAACGTGTTAGATGTGTTCCTGTTAAGGAAATTTGCAGTCTATATGTCCATACCTGGATTTTAGTGCAGATTTGATAACGAGATATAAATATTCTATCCCGGCATAACAGTTACCTCCAACATAAACATATTGTACAGTCTCGCTAATAAGTGATGTCTCGGCACCAAGTATGTTTTGATCAATAATTGGTATCATCAATATTTAAGCTTCATTTCTTCATATCGAGTTAAATATACAAACATATTCCTACAAATACCCACCCTATTCAACATCTGACAGACATTAATACAGCACAGAACAAGCCAAACATAAAGACAGCTGGGACATGACTTGTTAGCGCCACCGTACTACTCTCAGCATTCATCCTTTCTGGCTCTTGTTTTCAACGACTTTTTCATAAATCCTGGTAAAGGGAAGCAAAGTGTATTTGTCCAACTGTCTTTTCCCTTGGTGTTCTATATGTTATATTTTACTTGAAGTACTGACTGAATTAAACATGTTTTAATTTGTATGATAATTTCCATGCTGGCCTCCCCTTATATATATTGTCACAATGACCAGGGTCTATAGGGTCTTTTATGAGTAGCTAGACTCGACTGGCACCAGATTTATTAAAGCAGCTGTGCCAAGTCTAGTATTAGAAAGACCTGGTATTGTGAGTTTCACTCCGATACCCTTCCAATTACACATGACTAGTTTTGCCGTGCCTCTAAGCATTTTTGTCTCAATAAACATTTGTGTAGAATGAGCCCATAGAGTGTTATCAGTTTCGTCTAACCAGTTGTTAGTTAACCCTTCCAGCCCAGGCAGCATTTTAAAATGACAGTGCGGCAGATGGGCCGGAGCCCGGGTGTCCTTTTAAAATCCCTGTGCTTGAAAGCGTGCTTTAAAATTCGCGCGGCCAAATTTACTTTGCAGGGGCAATCACAGCGCCACCAAGCCTCAACTACTACCGTTATCAATTCCTACGTGGCCACCATAGCGAGTTATAGTGAAAAAATGAATTCCGACACGTCCGATTCGGTGCAACCGCCCACGCGCCCCACTGCTACCCCGCTCGCAACTTCGACGCCTGTTGCAACCGAGAAGAAAGCTCAACGAAAGAAAGTGAAGCGTTTGTTGAGTGATAGTGCTATACAGCGAGAACTTTTTGATATTGAAGAGAGCAGTGGCGAAAGCTTGGTGGACAAAGAACAATTTATAAGTGCAAGCGAAGATGACGATTTCGTTGGCTTTGGAGACGACGATAATGTAGATTTATTTGAGGGGGGAGACAGTAGTGATGATCCTAATGTGGAAGTGTTTCAGGAAGGTGCTATTGGACTTCTTAGTGTGCTAGAACCTAGGCCTACCCCCTCGCCATCTTTGCTAGGTCAGCCTAGGCCTAGCCCTAGCCCAGGACCTTCCCCTTTGCCTGCCCGTACGCCCTTGAAAGTGGGCAAATATTTTTATAAACAATCTTTGGTGAAAAGTGCAGCTAAAAAAGCACGCAGGGCAGCAGCAGAAAAGGCTAGGGAAGCGGAAGACAGTGATAGTGACGCCGACCCTGGTCTAGCAACCACCCGCATTCCTTTGTCCCGACGCCTTGACCCGGGACGCCGCGTGGGTCACCCACAGCCCTCGGCTTCATCTCTCCTTCAGGATGAGCAAAGGGCCTCTTCAAGTGCTATTATTAGTGTGCCACAGCCCTCAACACACCGCAGAGCATTATTTGATGCGGAGAAGCCCTCGGCTCGCCGCAAAAGGAGCCCAACTCCCGAGGCCGAGGCTTCCATTGTTGAACCTCCCGCAGCCTCCCGCGCCCCACGCCGCTGACGCCCAGTCACTTCTTCACCAGAATTGTCTCCTGAAGAGGATGCTGACGACCCCAACATTGCCCCAGATGACATGACGTCGCCTGAGGAGGAACAGGAAGAGGAACAGGAAGAGGAACAGGAAGAGGAAGTCCCGACAAGACGAGTTAGAGGGCGAGGTCGTGGACGTGGTCAGCCTGCCGACGCCGCTGCCCATAGGCGTGGGCGTGGGCGTGGGCGTGGGTGTGCAGGGCGTCCGCGTGGCCAAGGATGTGTAGGGCGTGTGCCTGCTGCACCTGCACGTGCTCGAGCATCAGCATCCGACCTGTTTGTGTGGACAGATGGGGCTGATTTTGAGCCAGATTGTCCTGCCTTTGATGAGGTACAGATGGGTTCCGGAGTGTCACCAACATATCCCTGTGGCCCAGATGCTACCCCGAGTGAACTTTTCTGTGGCTTCTATACAATGAAGTCATGGAATACCTCATCGAGGAGACCAACAACCATCATGACATCTGTGCCAACTTTCTTGGGAGGAAGACCAGTGCCAAGATGGTGGCATGGAGAGCTGTCACAGTGGCAGAACTATATGTGTTCTTGGCACTCACAATGCTGATGACACATATCAGGAAGCACGCTCTGGCAGACTACTGGATCACTGCCGACCTCATAACGACTCCAGCATTTGGCAAGTACATGTCCAGGGATAGGTACTTCGACATCCTCTCCTATCTCCACCTGACAAACAACATGGCAGTCAACCTTCCCGACTCATTATGGAAGATCAGGAAGCTGTATGACATGATACGTCATTGGTTCACCACCTACCTGATTCCTTTCCAGAAGATGTGCCTCGACGAGTCTCTGGTCCTGTTCCGTGGTAGGCTGCACTTCCGACAGTATATACCGTCCAAGAGACACCGCTTCGGCATGAAGCTCTTCGTCCTCTGCGACTGCAAGACGTGGTATGTGCTGGACTTTGTGGTCTACAGCGGCAAGGCTGGAGAAATTGTGACAGACCCCCTCATTGGTTTTGGTGGCGCTGTAGTGAAGAATATGATGGAGAGGCACTTCAATCAAAACCACATCCTCTACACAGATAATTATTACACGTCGCCTAGCCTGACCAAGTACCTCCATGATCGCAAGACCGGAACTGTCGGCACAGTCAAGGCCAAGAGGAAGGGCATGCCAGTCTACCCAAGAAAGACCAAGAAGACGGACATCTTCCACAAGAAGAGTGGCCCAATCCTCTCCATCCACTGGCATGACCAGCGGAAGGTCAACCTCCTCAGCACATGCCACAAGGCCGAGATGGTCGCCATAGGGAAGGTGGACCGAAGAACCAAGAACCCCGTCCAGAAACCAGCTGCTGTCCTTGATTACAACCTCAACATGCGCCTCGTTGACAAGTCTGACATGCAGATGGGCTTCATCGACTGCCTGCGAACATCATGAAGGTGGTACAAGAAGTTTATCCTGCATACGGTAGATATGTCGGTCCTCAATGCCTACAACATCTACCGTCTGAGGACTCCAGGAGCCAAAAAGTACAAGTCCCTGCGGAAGTTCCACAAGCAGGTGATACTTGAGCTCCTGGCTAAGCATGTGGAACCTGGGAGACCACTACATGGACCAGGCCAGCTGGACAGAACGGGGTGTGCCGACTTCTTCAGGAGGCACCAGCTCCACCCCCTTCCTTTCAAAGAACCAGATAGTAAAGTTAGGAGTCAGAAGAGGTGCTATGTGTGCAGCCACACAACTCTCAGACCCCGCAAAGTGAGCAAAACCACATGGGAATGCCTTGAGTGTGAAGTGGCACTGTGTGCTGGACGGTGCTTCAATGACTTTCACACTCTCCAACAATTTTGAAGTGCCTGTGACAATAACAGTGAAAGTGACACTATCAATTATCATAGTCCAGTGAAAGTGACACTATAATAATAATAAAACTAAGTATAAGTGAGAGAGACACATATAAGTAATAATAAGTGCCTTCATAACAATATGAACAAGTGAAAGTGACACTATATATATTATTAGCTTACCTAACAATACATAAAAGTGAAAATGACACTATCAATTATCATAGTTCAGTGAAAGTGACACTATATATATTATTAGCTTACCTAACAACACATACAAGTGAAAATGACACCATCAACTATCAAAGTCCAGTGAAAGTGACACTATAACCATAATAATAATAATAAAACTAAGTAATAAGTGACAGAGACACAAAGAACTTCATGAAAATAACTTTATAGAGTGAAAATAACATAATAACTATAATAAATGGCATAATAAACAATAAAACACTATCAAATCGCTTCCCGGCATAATTGCGGGTGGAGCGACGAGTGCAACTGGGCGTCGTAGCCGGGGCCGCGGTTGAGTGTTCGGACGCGCCGAGGTAAATATGCGGCAAAAGTTACCTCCACTTCCATCACCATCACTCCGGAACCAGTTGAGCTAGAGAGCTCTCCTCAACGCCATTCTATGCGGCAAGGTAAGGCACACATTTTTATATATCGTTCATTAATGTAGGTAATATATTAAGCGAGATTAGCCTTAGTTTACTTTTGTTGATTTTCAGCCAAGTTGCCCGGATACGACCTCCGTCATTTAGAAAGGCAGCCCGGGCCACGATGGTTAAGCGGCAACGTGTAGTTTGCTAGCTAGTGTGGCTGGCGAGGGAGGTGTTGAAAGCTTGTTGCTCTTGCCTCGCAGGAGGTAAGGTTGCTAAGCAACACAAGTTTATTTAATTATGTGATCATTGCAAGTTCAGTTGTGTTACAATATAAAGATGTAATTTATTTTACCTGCCACGGTTTTAGTCAATATGTTAACACAGGAATACTTTAGTATAAGTTATTCTTGTGAAGTGTCTTAGTCTTATCATATCGTGTGGAGAGATATTGCAACCCTTGAGTTTGAGCCTGGCTCCCGCTAGCTTTGCAACGCCAGGCCCCCTCATTCTCTCGTGGGCGGCCAGACAGTATAGGTGGTGGTAGCTCTCTCTAGTGGCACACCAGTCTGCCCGTTTATTTTTCCTTGCTTGCATAAGAGTAACGTAACGTAATTAACAGAGAATCCTAGACATCCATTTCTTCCTTTTTATTATTCCTTTCCTCTGATCAGCATTTTGCTATATTTCCCTTGTTTTATCATATGTTCTGTACCTTCGGTGGCTACTTCGGGATTCGTGATAGGGAAGAGCTGGGAGGTTTGCCGGGGTCCTTACTAATAAGCACTGTTAATCCCATTGACAGTCCACACACACACACATCCATAACCCCTACATATTTTTCCCAGTGTTCGTGCTTAGGACCCGGTAACAACCTTGACGGTTCTGCCCCAGCACTTGTGTGTTCCCTTTCTCGGGTTTCGAACTGAGGCAACGGAGTGTTTAATATTAATTAGGAATCCAGCTTCAGTCTGGACACCCCCCCATAGTTAAGTGAGTGTGGGAGGTGGACTCTAAGAGTTCATTGTTTGAGCGGTAACTCACTGGGGGGCCCAGGTTGAAGCAGGATATACTGGTGTGATATTAGAGGTGGTCAGGGCAACTTGCTTCCACTAATATCACCCCGAGGTTAGTATTCATATTAGGACACTGCCTTGTATTGTTAGAACATTATTATATGCAATATTATTATGTGCAACTCTCTTGGGTTGAAAGTGGATTACCGTTGGCTGGTTTGCGCACGGTTTAGTATTGTCGAGGGCGCGCATAGCCTGTTATGCTCGAAGTACACCTGCACTCTATTTTTTGTTGATGTCTGCTGGTAGCCTATATGTATTTAGCTGTTTTGATTATCCAACCCAGCATTGCTAATTCCGGTGTTGGTTTCGAGTTCTAGTAGCTAGTAAGTTACATGAGTATTTCTGTTCTACTTATTATTCAGAATAGGAACAGGGCAGTGTGCACCTTAAGCCCTGAGAAGAGCCTGGAAGCGTTCATAAAGCTCTTACCTGTTGCGTCGTGGTGTTGTTTGGTAGAGAGACAAGGTGCATTTGCATTAGTCATTATTTTCGTATACCGTCTCTAAACAACTGAGGTCCAGATTTGTAACACTATATACAGGGTGTCCCAGGAGGAAAGGGCATAACTTTGGGAAATGATAAAACAAAATATTCTAAGCCTAAAATGTTCTATAAAAAATATTCCAAATCTCATCTAGTAAAGAGATATTCTATCTATCTATCTATTGCCTGACGCCGTGATCCCCGAAGGGGTGGCCACGAACGAACCGCCCCCATGCACCTCTGTCCCCAGTCAGTCGACGCCCCTCCCCCCAACCAGCACCGCCCTCGTTCATGTACTTCCTCACTTCATCCTTCCACCTCATATTCGGTCTACCTCTCCCTCTCTGTCCCTCCACCTCGCTCTCGTACACCCTCTTAGTCATTCTCTCGCTTTCCATACGTTCCATATGGCCGAATCATCTCAAGTTGTTCCTTTTCACACTTTCCAGCACATCTACCTCCACACCACACCTCCTTCTTACTTCCTCATTAGTCTGTCTATCCCTCCATGTAACTCCGCACCCACTCCTTAAGTAATTCATTTCCACTGCTCTCACTCTTGGTCTGAGTCTCTCAACCAACGTCCATGCTTCGCTTCCGTAAGTCAGTGTCGGGATTACCACACTGTCATGCAAGGACTTCTTCATTTCCATACTGACCACCCTATTCTTGTTACTGCTTTTAGCGTTCCTACAACCCTCTTCCCCTGTTGTACCCTCTCCCGCACTTCTTCATCCATAGTCCCATCTTTACTCAACACACTGCCCAGATACTTAAAACAGTTGACGATCTCCATAGCCTGACCGTTCAGCTTCACCTCACACTCTGTGACTTCACCCCTTTCGAAGACCATAACTTTGCTCTTCCCCGTATTTACCTTCAAATTCCGTTTTTCGCACACTGTTCCAAACTCATTTACCAGACCCTGCAACTCCCATTCATTATCACTCATCAGAACGGTATCATCCGCAAACAGCAGTATAGGTAGCTTCCACTCAATTCCCTCCCTTTTCAGCGATACACCAACATCCACTGCTCTTGATAGTATTTCTTCCATGACTCCATCCATATATACAGTAAACAACCATGGAGACATCACACACCCCTGTTTCAAACCAACATTTAGGTCAAAGAACTCGCTCTGCTCACTCTCCACACATACTGCCGCCTTTGCACCCTCATACATGCTCTTCACTGCTTTCAGCAACTTGCCCTCTACTCCGTATATAAGAGATATTGCAAGTTGAAAATGGGATTTTCTTAAGTAATTCTCCATAAGGGTGGCCTAGCTGTCCTAGTACCTACCACAATTCCATCTAACTGCAATTATTCTACCATGTTATTGTAAAGATATTATAATCCTGTATGTTGCAAAATTATTATAGATATATTAGCTCACTTTGGACCAGTTGGAAACTATATGACATGGAAGAGTCCATTACAGTGAGGCGGGAGAGGACACTACATAAAACCTTCAATATCTTTTTAACGGTTGAGATTTGGACTTTTTGTTATAGAACATTTTAGGCTTAGAATATCTTGTTTTATCATTTCCCATAGTTATGCCCTTTCCTCCTGGGACACCCGGTATAATTATACAGTATATATATATTGTGAGTGTGTTGGCGTAACTTTCCTTATCAATAATATCAAGCATGATCTCGACAACAACAGAATCCCCCTGCTCAATGAAACAGCTATTATACCCCTAGAAAACAAATATATGGAAGCCTGGTGTTGATTTATGTGTTGGTGGTGTGGGTGTCTTTGCCTGTTGAGGGGGGCAGGGGAGGGGAGCTGGGGTAACGACAATGTATGGGGCACAGAAGATGATATAAGTGAAATAAAGTACTGAACACACAGGAGGTTTGTCTGGAAGTGTGTTTGGGAATATTTATACTAGTGTGTGTTGGGCTGATGGGTTGGGATAAATTTGCTCTCTCTCTCTCTCTCTCTGTCTCTGTCTGTCTCTCTCTCTCTCTCTCTCTCTCTCTGTCTCTGTCTCTGTCTCTGTCTCTTGGCTCTCCACCGAGCCAACAATGTTCAGAAGTTGTTAAGAAGGCAAACAAAATAATTGGCTTTATAGGCAGGTCATTTGAGCATAAATCCAAAGACGTTATCCTAACCCTTTACAATTCCTTAGTCCGCCCTCTTCTGGAATACTGCGTTCAATCCTGGTGCCCTTATTACCAAAAAGATATAGACAAGCTAGAACTAGTTCAACGTAGAGTTACCAAAATGATACCTAGCCTAAAGAACAAACCATACGAGGAGCGTCTTAGAGAATTAAATCTATTTCCTTTAACCCAGCGCAGATTAAGAGGCGACTTAATTCAAGTGTTCAAAATCATCAAAGGCATCGACAATATGAACTGTAGTAAGTACTTCACTATCGACCAATCTAATTACACCCGGGGAAACGGTTGCAAAATTATTGGTAAATCTTTTAACTCACACGAAGCTAAGAATTTCTTCTTCAATCAAGTTGTCAACTTATGGAATGGGCTTCCCCGAAATGTCATAGACTGCAGCACCGTTGATTCATTTAAACTTCGCCTAGACAAATATCTCGCATCAAACCCGCGACTGACTGCGTTTGTAAATGAATAACTTTATTTTATCCTCCCATCAGTTACTAACACATCTGTGCCCTACTAACTTCCTAATCCTGCCACGAACATTAGTTCCAGGGCAGTAATTCCCTTTCCAATGTTCCCTTACTCCCTCTAAACCACTGTTTGGACACTTGATCCTCAGTGTTTTGGAGGACAAGCAGCCTAGAAGGGTCACTAGATCTGTTGTTGCTTGATTGCCTTTGTACTCCTTTGTACTCTGTCTGTCTCTCTCTCTCTCTCTCATTCTCTCTCTCTCTCTCTCCTATTTCTACAACTGTTAGAGTATAGTATTTCATTCATCCTATGACTTAGACTGCTTTAAGCTAAGTGTGTCCCGGCATTTTGACTGCAATGTCCCTTGAATTTGGTTTTGTCACTCTTTTAACTTCCGGGAAGACACTTGTTACTGGCAACCTGCCTTTTGTCTCCTCCATACATATAGGAACTAAAATATGGTAATGAATCGTTTAAGCTCATAACCTACAAACGTCCTTAAAATAAACCTCTTAACCCTTTGAGCACCAGCAACGTGTGCTATGTTATTCTAGCTATGTTTAGATGATGTTATGCAGCTTAGGAAGGATCTGTGGTAGTTAAAGGGGTTGGTTGAGATAGTTTGAAGCCTTATCAACTCGGCGAAGCAGAGTGGTATCACGCAAACAGATCCCGCCCGTATACTGTGCACCACCAGCCAGCCTGTCTGTCGTCGTCGTCGTCGTCCGTCTGTCTGTACGGAAACTCCACATAGACCGTTCGATGGATTTTCACCAAATTTTACAGGTATATCCATTTGGTCAATGAGATGGTCAGTCAAAAAGAAATTTCCAGTTAACTTAATGGTTAAGGTCAAAGGTCAAGGTTAAAAATAAGGTCAATATTTCATATTTTTTAGTTTTTACTCAAATGTCTTCATTTTCACTATACAAGTTACTGGTAACCTTAATATCGTATTGACCAAATGTTAGGTAAATATTTTAAAGTGTAAGGTCAAAGGTCATAATAAGTTTTTAACTGGTATTTCCTATACTAACTGTTAGATTCTCACTAGGCTTACCATGTATATTCGGAATACCTAGGCCAAGGTCATACAAGAAACTATATAATTCCATATGAAAGGTCAAGGTCACAGGTCAAGGTCAAATAAAAGGTCAATATGCTATTTTCTTTACTTTCCATGCAAACTTCACACAATTTGGTGAGATAGTTGCACTTTAAATGAAAAGGAAAATAATACATTTGGACACATATAAAGGTCAAGATAAAGGTCAAAGGTCAAGGTCAACTATTCTATTAATAGATATGAAACTAGCTGATGGGTTTTAATGAAATTAGGCATGCTTATTTGATTTTCCGGGGCATTGTCAATGAAAACAAAATAATTCTCTAACATAAAGGTCAAGGTCACAGGTCAAGGTCAATGGTCAACTTTTACAATATATTTTACTTTTACTCAAATATCTTAATTTTTACTATACAGGTTACTGGTAACCTTGGTATCGTGTTGCACACATTTTAGATAAATATTCTAAAGGGTAAGGTCAAAGATCAAGGTCAAAGGTCAACATTAGTTTTTCACTAGTATTTCTTATGCTAAATGTTTGATTCTCACTAGGCTTACCGTGTATATTCGAAATACCTAGGCCAAGGTCATACAAGAAACAATACAATTCCATATGAAAGGTCAAGGTCACAGTTCAAGGTGATATAAAAGGTCAATGTGCTATTTTTTTTACTTTTCATGCAAACTTCACATTTGGTGAGATAGATGCACATTAAATGGAAAGGAAAATACTCTATGTGGACATATAATAAAGGTCAAGATAAAGGTCAAAGGTCATGGTCAACTATTCAATTAATATATATGAAAATAACTGATGGGTTTTAATTAAATAAAGCATGCTTATTTGATTTTCTTGGGCAATGTCAATAAAACAAAACATGTACTTTTACATAAAGGCCAAGATCACAGGTCAAGGTCAAAGGTCAACTTTTACTATATTTTTTTAGTTTTTACTCAAATATCTACATTTTCACCACACAAGTAACTGGTAACTTTGATATCGTATTACACAAATGTTAGATAAATATTATAAACGGTAAGGTCAAAGTCAAAGGTCAAAATAAGGTTTTACTAGTATTTCTTTTAATAACTGTTAGATTCTCACTAGGCTTACCATGTATATTTGGAATACCTAGGCCAAGGTCATATTAGAAACTATGCAATTCCATATGAAAGGTCAAGGTCAACTATTTTATAACTATATATGAAAATAACTGATGGGTTTTAATGAAATTAGTCATGTTTATTTGATTTTCCTGGGTAATGTCAATGAACACAAACATGTACTCTTACATATAGGTTAAGGTCACAGGTCAAGGTGAAAGGTCAACTTATACTATTTATTTTTAGTTTTTATTCAAATGTCTTCATTTTCACTACAAGTTACTGGTAACCTGGATGTTGTATTACCTATATTTTAGATACATATTATAAAGGGTAAGGTCTAAGTTCAAGGTCAAAGGTCAAAATAGTGTTTTTACTAGTATTTCTTATACTAACTGTTAGATTCTCACTAGGCTTACCATGTATATTCGGAATACCTAGGCCAAGATCATACAAGAAACTATTCAATTCCATATAAAAGGTCAAGGTCACAGGTCAAGGTCAAATAAAAGGTCGATATGCTATTTTCTTAACTTTTCATGCAAACTTCACACATTTTGGTGAGATAGTTGCACTTTAATTGAAAAGGAAAATAATAAATGTTGAGACATATAAAGGTCATGATAAAGGTCAAAGGTCAAGGTCAACTATTCTATTAATATATATGAAACTAAATGATGGGTTATAATGAAATTAGGCATGCTTATTTTATTTTCATTGTGAATGTCAATGCAAACAAAAATATACTCTTACATAAAGGTCAAGGTCACAGGTGAAGGTCATAGGTCAACTTTTATTATTTATTAAAAATTATTACTCAAATTTTGGAAAACTGTTATGTGGTATGGCTTATTATTTAAATATCATGTATATAAAATTTCACAAATACTGTAATAGTTAAGGTCAGAGGTCAAGGTCAAAACAAAAGTATTTGTAATTTTCCCTAAACTCCTCCTAGACTGTTTAAAGTATTGTCACCAAATTATACAGGCAAATTCAGTTGGTCAATGCCACGAACATCCAAATATATGTATTTTATTTTAAGTCAAAGGTCAAAGGTCAAGGCTACAGTATATGATCACTATTTGTAATCAATAAGTTTATACGAATTACATCGTATTTATAAGGCTAGTTAATACGAACATTGCTGGTAAGCTAACTAAATCCTTGATAAGAAATTCTAAGGTCGAAGGTCAAGATCAATGGTCAAGGTTAAAGGTGGAAATATGATTTTTACTAGTATTTCCTATTTAATGTAAGATTCTCATTAGGCATATCATGCATAATTGGAATGCCTAGACCAAGTTCATACAAGAATAAGCATAATTCCATTTGATATGTCAAGGTCACAGGTCAATGTCAAATATAAGGTCAATATGCTAATTTCTTTACTATTCATGTAAACTTCACAACATTTGTTGAGACAGATGTGCTTTAAGGGAAAATTAAAATGTTAAATTTTCAGACATCATGAAGGTCAAGATGAAGGTCAAATGTCAAGGTCAACTATTCCTTTAATACCTCTGAAACTAATTGATGATCTTTAATGAAATTTTACACTCTTATTTGATTTTCTCGGGTTACATCAAAGCAAACAAAAATATAATCCTACATAAAGGTCAAGGTCACAGGCCAAGGTCAAAAGTTAACCTTCATCATAAACAAATACTCAATTTTCAATAAGCTGACGACTGTTAGTTGCATTTTGCTTAAATTACATATATTTCAATCATATACATATATTACTTAAGGTTTAAGGTCAAGGTCAAAGAACAAAAGAAGGGTGGTAATAATTTTCTTTAATCTCTTCCTAGACTGTTTAACCCTTTGTGTACCGGTGACGTCTTTTTTACTGTAGTCTAGCTATAATTAGACGATTTTGCGGAGCGTATGAAGGATCTGTGGTAGTAAAAAGGGTTAATTAAGATAGTTGAAAGCCTGCTAATTTTATGGAGGCCCTTCATAAACTAAATAAAATTGTCTTAATATCCAGTATGAAATGAAACCGACAGAACTGTACTGAACGGGTTACGTATCGTCACCAAATTTTGCTGGCAAATTCGGTTGGGCAATGCAACGATTGTCCAAATTTTGTGGTTTTGTTATTCAAAGGTCAAGGTGATAGGTGAAGGTCACAGACTATGGTCACTACTTCTTTCTTATATATATTCTAAATTTGAATTACACCATATTCAAAATGCTACAAAATAGTGATACGCTGACCTTATAGATAAATATTCCAATGCGATCATAATGTAATTATATATATACTGTATATACTCCCAGGCGGACATGATCCACCAACAGTCAGGACGAGTGTCTATGCTTTAATCCACTGCACACAAGTATACTCTATCACGCTGTGGTAAAGTGGATTAAAGTATGGGCACTTGTTCTGACTGTCGGTGGTTCAAGTCCGGCTGTGTGTATAAAAAACATATAGTATATGTATATATTTATATTTATACTGTATATATATACCGGTATATATAGATATATACCGAATTTACCTAAGAGATTCAATACTATTTGCAGAATTCTAGGTCACAAAGTTGCGTATGCATTTTTTATTTTTATTTGTTTTGTATGGTGTTGCAAAAACTGCACACCTACTTTATTATTGTTAGAGGTTTTTCCTAAGCTGAATAAAATTGTCTAATTGTAACCAGAATAAGATGAAAATGACGTCCCTGGTAAAGTAAGGGTTACAACAAAGTACATAGTAGGGTTAATAAATTATGAATGATTGCGACTGCCAAGAAGGTTAAAGGTTTAGTACAAACTCTTCGTACATATCCCTTGTTGATATATATGAACATGTACTGAGTGTTACATTAAACTTAACCTCACTACTACAGTCAAATGGTAGTACTGAAACACGTACATATATTTGTCTTCTTTGCGATTCACTCTTTTTCGATATCGTGGCCCTCATCTTTCTTGTCTTAACCCATTGAGTACCAGGGACGTCCTTTTCATCATATTATGGCAGCTATTGGACGATTGTATACAGCTTAGGAAGGACCTCTAGCAATTATAAGGCCTCAAACTATCTCAACCAACCCATTTAACTACCACAGATCCTTCCTAAGCTGCATAATATCGTCTAAATATAGCTAGAACAAAACAACACACGTCGCTGGTACTCAAAGGGTTAGGGGGACAGTTGCTGTTTGTTTGGTTTATTAATTCGTTTATTCATATACTTTTTTAATTTCCTCCCTAGACCTCCATCAAGCTTAGAAAAACACCCCCTAGACCCCCCTTCAGGATAGATTTGTACATTTTTCGGTAGAAAAATGTCCCGGCTAAAGGCCAATTCCTCTTCAAATTACAGGCTCGCTATCGCTCGCCAGGAAAAAATCGACACCTAAATGGCACGAAGGGTCCTAATATTGACAAAGAAATGTAATGAAAGGTCATAAAATCACCAAACTAATGGAACCAACGTCTTAAAATCTCAAAACTAGTGGGGCTTAACATTAGGGAGAAGGGGGCCCAGAAAAATTATGTCTCCCCTTAATTTCTCCCCTCCCTACTTGGTTGTCGTATTGTTGTCATCACGTTCATCAGCCTCTCCTTAAAATTAAGGGAGCCCACCTCGCTGTGTTTCTCTTTCTCTCCCTCTCTCTCTTTGGCTTGTATCCATTCGGCCACATTCAGCCTACTGTTTTAAGACGTTTACCCCCCTCCAGGTGTCAATATTTTCCTGGTGAGTGGTAGCGAGCCAAAATGTATATGTTTTTGTTTTGAGAGCAAGCTAAATTTGTACATATTTCGATAGAAAAATGTCTCCGGCAAAGCCGGATTTCTCCATACAATGCTGGCTCGCTATCGCTCGCCAGGAAAATATCGGCACCTTGATTGGGATTATCGTCTTAAATAAGTTGGCTGAATGGGGCCGAATGGATACAAGCCAGAGAAAGAGAGAAAAGGAGAGAATGAGAAAAAAAGCCGGTGACCCCCCTTAACCAACTTTCTTTTCACGCTGCTTCTACCACAGTCACGAACCGCCTTAAGGGAGCCCACCTTGCTTTTGTTCTCTTTCTCTCCCTCTCTTTTTGACTTGTATCCATTCGGCCCCATTCAGCCTACTGTTTTAAGATGTTTACCCCCATCTAGGTGTCAATATTTTCCTGGCAAGCGGTAGCGAGCCAGTATATATATATATTCGCTTTGACTGCATGCTAAATTAGTACATTTTTCGATAGACAAATTTCTCCCGCGAAGCCGGATTTCTCCATACAATGCTTGCTCGCTATCGCTCGCCAGGAAGAAATTGACACCTGGATGGGGATAAACGTCATAAAACAGTTGATTGAAAGGGGCCGAATGGGCACAAGCCAGGGAAAGAGAGAAAATGAGAGACAGATAAAAGAAGCCGGTGACCCCCCTTAACACCACCAACACCACCATCAGAATTTACATCAAAGTCAGCATTATCAACATCATCACCCTCACCCATCACCAACAGCGCGTGTTTTTAATAGGTGGGTTAGGGGAGGACGAAGAGGTTAGATAAGACGAATTAGGTAAGGAAACGTAGACCAGCACCACTACTATAACAGTCACCACCACCTTAACCACCACTACTACCAACAACAACAACAACAGCACTACTATAGTCTATTATCTGTAAGTAAGCGAGAAATCATTGTCTCTAACCTCTGTAACTCTAAAACTACTAGAATAATCGATCTAATATTTCCGCCATTTTTGAACAGCCAGTCAGGGAATAGATGTGAACATTAACAGCCAATTTACTCTAGCCCTTTTTGTGTTACAGAGGATAGAGCTAATGATTTCTCGCCTACTTACAGCGAATAGACTATAGCAATACAACCACCACCATCTTCCTCTCATCATAAACATCGGTAATCTACGTAATCAATTGACAAGCTAAGCCTCACTTCACCTCAGGACTTATTTGGCAACCTTCACATATTATCAGAGAGAGAGAGAGAGATATAATTGCCTGCCTCCACAATTTATTACTATATATAGCCTTCATAACAATATAGAAAAGAGAGAGGCCTCTTCCAAAGGCCTCTTGTTGGAAGGAAAGGAATCGTCCATTGTTCCATCGTGTGTTTTGTGTTCTGTCAACTACACTCAAGTGGTATCCGAAGACGGGTGTGTGTCTGTGGGTGAAAGAGAAGGATATCCGTGTTGATATTAGGGTTATTCAGGTCGTAGGTCGAGTATTCTTGAGAATGTGTGTGGGTGGGTGCGCGCGCGCGCACGCGCGAAAACTATGTTTATGAATGGCTAAGTTTAAAATATGATTTCTCAAAATATGTTTTTGTGTGACTACATTTTGATATATCCAAATTTAGATTATGGTTCTTTCAAGACTGGCTTCAACAAGTTATGCGTTCCTTGTTGTTGGACTATTGGATTCAATGTTTATTGTTATGTCTTATGTTGATTACTTACAGGTGCCGGTAGCATTGTTATTTAACTCCATTAGACGAGGCTCTTATTGTTAACTTTTTATCTCTCTTTCCAAGCTACTTTACCTCTTTTTACACAACCACCACTTTTGTCTCTATGCCTTCCTCCACCATCACGTCACCATCATAATTACCCACTAACACCACCTATTTCACCACCACATCCTCCACCATCATAATCATCCACTAACACCGCCTCTTTCACCACCATCACATCACATCACCATCATTATCCACTAACACCACCACATTCTCCACCATCACATATCATCACCACCATCATAATCCACTAACTCCACCACATTCTCCACCATCATTATCCACTAACTCCACCACATTTTCCACCATCACATATCTTCACCACCATCATTATCCACTAACACCATCACATATCATCACCACCATCGTTATCCACTAACACCACCACATCCTCCACCATCACATATCATCACCACCATCATTATCCACTAACACCACCACATCATCCACCATCACATATCATCACCACCATCATTATCCACTGCCACCACCACATCCTCCACCATCACCACCATCATTATCACCACATCATCCACCATCATATCCACACCTCATATCCACTAACACCACCACATCCTCCACCATCACCACCATCATTATCCACTAACACAACCACATTCTCCACCATCGCATATCATCACCACCATCATTATTCACTAACACCACCTTCTCCACTGCCACATCACATCGTTATTAATTATTATGTTTTTTTCCACCAACCAACTTCACCTCTAAACTCAATTAATGAAATCAACAAATACATGTGGCACTCCAAGGACTCGAGCCTAGGATACTCACATCGAAATTCTGCGCACTTATGCATTACGCTATCAAGACAGTTAAGAAATATGCACAAGCCTACGATATATTATGCAGTTTCGAATCCTCCACCATCACCCCTTCCACCACCATATACCACAAATCTTTTATGACTATCACCTACTTCACTTACACCACCTCCACAACCAGTTTATCCTACACCACCACGATTTCCTCCACCTTCATCACCTCTTCTTCCTCCTCATTCTCAGATTCCTCCTACAATTCTGGCACCTTTCCTATTCCACCATCAACACCACTTTCATTTCTTCCACAACGTCACCCTCCTCCTGTTCCACCATCACCACCACCTCCCCCTCCTCATCCTCTGTCACCATCTCCACCACCTCCATATCTTCCACAACCTCTCCCTCCTCCTCTTCCACCATCGTCACCACTTCGATCACTTCCACAACCCCTCCCTCCTCCTCCTCTTCCCACTTCACCTCCTCACATTCCTCCCCACCCTCCTCCCTCCCTCCACCTCCTCACCCTCCCCCGCCTCCTCACATTCCTCCGCCTCCTCCCCCCCCCCCCCCCTCCACCATGGTGGGGAGGAGCCTTCTTCTTTGCTATCCTTTTCTCTACCTCGTAGTCAGTAGATTAGTTGTTTTAGATATCCAAATTGCCCCGTAAGGACCAATAGGTTTGTTGCGGTTTGTTCTCCTTTGTATTCCTTTGTATTCCTCACATTCCTCCCCCTCCTCCTCCTCCTCTCCCCCCTCCACCTCCTCACATTACTCCCCACCCTTCCCCTCCTCTTCTCCCCCCTCCCCCTCCAGACCTTCCTCCCCCAGCTCTAACAATAGCTGCCCACCATCCTCGTATTACCTGTTGTGGCAGTGAAGGTGTTACATGATAGTGTTCCCCGTCAGCTTATATTGTTACAGTAAGTATTGGACTCTATATACCCTTCGACAGCTGCCACCACCTTACTGCTCCATTAAGGGGACCGACCGGTTATTTACTATCTTCCAGGTCTTACTTTAAATATAAATGCAATTTGGCATAGGTGTATGTGACCATAAAACTAGGTCAAAAGTATGTTTGTTTGTTTTTTGTTTTTTTGTTCTTTCTCTCCTTTTCTCTCTTTCCCTGGCTTGTATCCATTCGGCCCCATTCACCCAACTGTTTTAAGACGTGTATCCCCACCCGGAAAAAATATCTAAGCAAAGAAAAACGAACGAACAGCCTCGGATGCGGACGGAACCAACGTTGACGAACCACAACCGACTAAGGACATGCCTTCGGACATTCTGAGAATGGCTACGTGGAATGTTAGTGGCATGAATGATGGCACAAAAGAGAGAGAGGTTCTGGAAGTGTTAGTGAATGCCAGGCTGGATGTATGTGGAATGACAGAGACCAAATGGAAAGGTTCAGATGTGAGAGAGTGGGAGTGTGGAATGGGTGTGTGTGCTGGAGTGAGTGAAGGAACAGCGAGAGAAGGTGCATGTTTGTTTGTAAGTAGCAAATGGAAGGAATGTGTAAGAGAGTATGGGTCTGTGGGTTCAAGGATTGTGTGGGTGAGAATGAAAGTAGGAATACAAACGTGGGTGGTTGTATGCGTGTATGCCCCGACAGAGGATATACTTGAAAGAAAGAAAGAGGAGTTCTGGATGAATGTGGAGGCGTGCCTGGAGAAGTTTGACAAGAACGAAAGAATATTTCTGATTGGGGATATGAATGGTAAGGTGGGTGATAGGAAAGTTGAGGGAGTGGTGGGAGGGTGCCCCCCACCCTCCCACCACTCCCTCAACCACTACCACTACCATCAGAGGTGAATGGGAATGGTAGTGCACTTGTGGACGTATGTGTGGGGAGGAGGCTGTGGATAGCCAACACCTTCTTCCGACACAGAATGATCCACAGGTACACGTGGAAACGGATGTTGACGATGAAGGATAAGACAGTGGTGGAACGAAAGTCATTGATTGATTATGTATGTGTGGATGAACGAATGAAGAAATCTGTGATGGATGCTAGGGTGTATAGGGGTATTGGAGGGGGTCTGTCTGATCATTATGTAGTGGTAGCTAAGGTTAGGATACAAAAGAAGTGGGTGAGGAGAGCGGGAGGGAGGCGAGAGGAGGGTGGAATGGTGAGGAGGGTGGAGAGGTTGCAGGAGGAGGAAGTCAGGGAGGAGTACAGGAGAGCAGTGGAAAGACGACTAGGTGGGTTCGACCTGGAAGTTATGGAGGAAGTGGAGGAGATGAGCAAGGTGTTTAAGGATGAGATCTGTGCAGCATGTGAGGAGGTGTGTGGAGTGAGGAGAAGAGGGAGGGGAGTGAAAGGTACAGCATGGTGGACAGAAGAGGTAAGAATAGCTGTGGAAGAAAAGAAGAAAGCATATAGAGAGTGGTTGGGTAGTAGAGGGAATGAAGATTCCGAGAGACAGAAACGAGCGAGGTACGTGCAGAGTAAGAGGGTGGTGAAGAGAGTAGTGAAGGAAAGTAAGAGAAGAGTAGATGAGGAATTTGGAAGGAATCTGAGTGTAAAATGGAGGGAGAGTAAGAAACTGTTCTGGAAAAAAGTCAAGAAAGTTAGGGAAGGTAGCAAGGGAAACAGTAAGGGTGTGAAAGATAAGAATGGGATAATGCTAGCCGAGAAAGCAAGAGAGAGTCGAAAGATGGAGGGAGTACTTCAGTGAGTTGCTAAATGAAAGGAATGAAGAGCCAGCAAACATAGCTGGATATGGTATGGGAGGGAGAAGAAGAGAAGTAGTGGAGGAGGAGGTGGGGATCAGGAGGTCAGAAGTGTGGGAAGCCATGAAAAGAGTGAAGTTGGGGAAAGCACCAGGAACAGATGGAGTGTGTGGGGAAATGTTGAGGTATGGTGGTGAGATAGTGATAGAATGGGTATGGAAAATGTGCAAACTAGCATGGGAGAAGGGGAGTGCACCCGATGACTGGAAGACTGGCATAATAGTCCCCTATATAAGGGCAAAGGGGAAAGAGGAGTGTGTGGTAACCACCGAGGAATATGTCTTCTAAGCGTAGTAGGGAAGGTATACAGGAGGTGAGAGATTGAGAGAGTGAGAGTGAGAACTGAGAAATGGATAGGCGACGAGCAGGGAGGTTTTAGGAAGGGAAGAGGATGTGTAGATCAGATTTTTACCCTGAATTGTGTTGTGAAGAAGTATCTGGAGAAGAAACAAAAGGTGTATGTTGCCTTTATGGACTTGAAGAAGGCCTATGACAGAGTGGATAGAGAAGGTTTGTGGAAAGTACTTAGAATATATGGAGTAGAGGCAAGTTGCTGAAAGCAGTGAAGAGCATGTATGAGGGTGCAAAGGCGGCAGTACGTGTGGAGAGTGAGCAGAGCGAGTTCTTTGACCTGAATGTTGGTTTGAAACAGGGATGTGTGATGTCCCCGTGGTTGTTTACTGTATATATGGATGGAGTTATGAAAGAAATACTATCAAGAGCAGTGGATGTTGGTGTATCGCTGAAAAGGGAGGGAATTGAGTGGAAGCTACCTATACTGCTGTTTGCGGATGATACCGTTCTGATGAGTGATAATGAATGGGAGTTGCAGGGTCTGGTAAATGAGTTTGGACCAGTGTGCGAAAAACGGAATTTGAAGGTAAATACGGGGAAGAGCAAGGTTATGGTCTTCGAAAGGGGTGAAGTCACAGAGTGTGAGGTGAAGCTGAACGGTCAGGCTATGGAGATGGTCAACTCTTTTAAGTATCTGGGCAGTGTGTTGAGTAAAGATGGGACTATGGATGAAGAGTTGCGGGAGAGGGTACAACAGGGGAAGAGGGTTGTAGGAACGCTAAAAGCAGTAACAAGAAATACGGTGTTCAGTATGGAAGTGAAGTAGTCCTTGCATGACAGTGTGGTAATCCCGACATGACTTACGGAAGCGAAGCAG